>SJYQ01005777.1:158984-174291 GCA_006410935.1 Redunca redunca | reverse complement strand
ATGTTGATGTATGGCAAAACCAATACAATATTTTAAAGTAATGAGCAGCCAATTAAAATAAATAAATTTATATTAAAAAAGTAAATTGAATTTATTAACAGTTTTTTTTAAACAAAAGACCTTAATAAATCTAAAATTTATTAAGTAATTTTTATTGAAGTATCATTTATTTACATAGCATGGTATTAGTTTCGGTATACAGCAAAGTAATTCAGATATATATAGATATAAATACATCTCATCCATACATGCTAAGTGTCTTCAGTCATGTCTAACTCTGTGACCCTACGGACTGTAGCCCATCAGGCTCCTCTCTTTATGCTACTTTTCAGCCAAGAACACTGGAGTGAGTTGGCACGCCCTTCTCGAGGGGATGTTCCCAACCCAGAGATTGAACCCACATTTCTTATGTTTCCTGCATTGGCAGGTGGGTTATTTACCACAATCACCACCTGGCAAGCCCAAATATATCTATATTTATATCTATACATTATTTATTTTTCCTTATACTAAGGTTATTTTTCCTTATACTAAAAAATATTGAATATAGTTCCCTGTGCTATACAGTAGGTCCTTGTTGGTTACTTTTTTAAAGATAATAGTATGTATATATTAATTCCAAACTCCTAATTTATAGCTCCCTCCTTGCCTTTCCCTTTTGGTAACTACGAGTTTGTTTCCTATGTATGTGAGAGTATTTTTATTTTGTATGTCAGTTCATTTTTATCCCATCTTTTAGATTCTACATATAAACGATATCATATGATATTTGTCTTTGGCTTACTTTACATAGCATGGTAATCTCTATGTCCATTCATATTGCTGAAAAACACATTATTTCATTATATTTTATGGCTGAGTAGTTTTCCAATATATATGTATACCACACATTCTCTATCCCTTCACCTGTAGATGGACATTTAGGTTGCTTCCAGGTTTGGCTATTGTAAATAGTGCTGCAATGAACAGTGGGGTGCATATGTCTTTTTAGAATATGCTTTTCTCTGTATATATGCCAAGGAGTGGGATTGCAGGATCACATAGTAGCTCTATTCTTGTTTTTTTAAAGAACCTCCATATTGTTCACCATAGTGGCTATATTAACTTGCATTCTCACCAACATTTTTTTTTTCCCCATACCATTTCGAACATTTATTATTTGTAGACTTTTTGGTGATGGACCTTCTGAACAATGTGAGATGATGTTTCAGGATAATTTCATTTGTATTTCCCCGTTTACTAGTGATATTCAGCATCTTTTCATGTGCCTCTTGACCATTGGTGTGTCTTCTTTGGAAAAATATCTAACTAGATTTTATGCCTATTATTTGATTGGGTTGTTTTCATATTGAGCTATACAAACTGTTTCTATATTTTGGCGATTGATTCATTGCAGTTTGATTCATTGCCATTTATTGTATCATCAGTAAATCTGGTCCAACATTCTTTAGGTAGTTTTCTTGTCTTATCATTTGCTTTGTAATGCAAAAGCATTTACTAAAGTTTAATTAGGTTTCATTTGTATATGTTTTTATTTCTATTACTCTAGAAAGTGGATTGAAAAAGATACTGCTGTGATTTATGTCAAAGAGTGTTCTGCCTATATGTTTGCCTCTAGGACTTTTATATTATCCAGTTTTCTATTTAGATGTTTATTCATTTTGAGTTCATTTTTATGTGTGGTGTTAGAGGATGTTTTAATTTCACTCTATTACATGTAGCTACCCAATCTTTCCAGCACAGCTTATTGAAAAGACTATCTTTTCTCCATGGTATCAGTTCAGTAGCTCTGTCATGTCCAACTCTTTGCAACAGCATGGATTGCAGCAACTTGGATTCCCTGTCCATCACCAACTCACTGTTTACATTGTTTCCCTATCTATTTTCCATGAAATTATTGGACCATATGCCATCATCTTCGTTTTTTGAAAGTTAAGTTTTAAGTCAGATTTTTCAATCTCTTCTTTAAACTTCATCAAGAAGACCTTCAGTTCCTCTTTGTTTTCTGACATAAGTGTAGTGTCATCTTCATATCTGAGGTTATTGATATTACTCCCAGCAGTCTTGAGTCCAGCTTGTGTTTCATCCAGCCCAGTACTTCACATGATGTACTCTGCATATAAGTTAAATAAGCAGGGTGATGTACTCCTTTCCTGATTTGGAACCAGTTTGTCGTTCCATGTCCAGTTCTAACTGTTGCTTCTTCACTTGCATACAAATTTCTCAGAAGGCAGGTATGGTGGTCTGGTATTTCAGCTATTGAAGAATTTCGCAGAATTTGTTGTGATCCACACAGTCAAAAGCTTCAGCCTAGTCAAAGAAGCAGAAGTAGATATTTTTCTGGACATCTCTTGCTTTCTCTGTGACCTAGCGGATGTTGGCAATTTGATCTCTAGTTCTTCTGGCTCTTCCAGATCCAGCTTGAACATCTGGAAGTTCACAATTCACATACTGTTGAAGCCTGCCTTGGAGAATTTTGAGAATTACACTGCTAGCCTGTGAGATGAGTGCAATTGTGCTGTAGTATCTTTTATTTTTTTTTAATTTTTATTTTAACTTTAGTTTACTTTACAGTACTGTATTGGTTTTGCCAAACATTGACATGAATTCATCACGAGTGTACATGCGTTCCCAAACATGAATCCCCTCCCACCTCCCACCCCATACCATCTCTCTGGGTCCTCTCCTTGCACCAGTCCCAAGCATCCTGCCTCCTGCATCGGACATTGACTGGTGATTCGTTTCTTACATGATAGTATACATGTTTCAATGCCATTCTCCCATCTCATCCCACCCTCTCCCTCTCTCTCTCCCTCAGAGTCCAAAAGTTCACTCTATAGATCTGAGTCTCTTTTGTTAGGATTTGAAATAGCTCAGCTGGATTTCCATCACCTCCACTAGCTTTGTTTGTAGTGATACTTCCTGAGGTCCACTTGACTTTCCTTTCCAGGATGTCTGGCTCTAGGTGAGTGATCACACCATCATGGTTATCTGGATCATGAAGATTTTTTTGTACAGTTCTTCTGTGTATTCTTGCCACCTCTTCTTAATATTATCTGCTTCTGTTAGGTTCATACCATTTCTATCCTTTGTTGTGCCCATCTTTGCATGTAAAGTTCCCTTGGTATCTCTGATTTTCTTGAGCTCTCTAATCTTTCCCATTCTAATGTTTTCCTCTATCTCTTTACATTGATCACTTAGGAAGGCTTTCTTATCTCTCCTTGCTATTCTCTGAAACTCTGAATTTAAATGGGTATATCTTTCCTTTTTTCCTTTGCCTTTAGCTTTTCATCTTTTCTCAACTATTCATAAGGCCTCCTCAGACAACCATTTTGTCTTTTTTGTATTTCTTTTTCTTGGGGATGATTTGATCAGCACCTCCTGTACAATGTTATGAAACTCTGACCATAGTTCTTCAGGCACTCACTCTTTTACATGTAGCTGCCAAATGTTCCCAGCACAATTTATTGAAGAGACTATCTTTTCTCCATTGTATATTATTCTCTCCTTTGTCATAGATTAGGTGACCATAGGTGCCATGCATTTATTTCTGGGATTTTTATTGGTTTTATGTATAGGATTCCAAGCTGGTGTCAGAGACTTGGTTAGTGGTGTGCGGAGAAATTTCTATACCCTCCCCCGACACAACCTTAAAACATTTGATTTTAGCTTTTTTTTTTTTTTTTTTTAGGAAATCCCTAGTTTCGTCAATGATTCCTCATTTAGCATTAAAAAAAAATTCCTCTATGTTTACCCCAATTAATTAACCTATAGTATCAGTATCACCTATTTTCTTAATCTAAGTTATCTAACCATGAGACCTTTGGAAGGAAGTTGCCATTATCTTCATTACCTCCACCATTGTTTGGCCTCAGGTCAAACAATAGCGAGGGAACACAGCCCCATCCATCAATAGAAAATTGAATTAAAGATTTACTGAGTATGGCCCTGTACATCAGAACAAGACCCAGTTTCCCCCTCAGTCAGTCTTTCCCATCAGGAAGCTTCTGTAAGCCCCTTATCCTTATCCATCAGAGGAGAGAGAGGATGAAAACCACAATCCCAGAAAACTAACCAAACTGATCACATGGACCACAGCCTTGTCTAACTCAGTGAAACTATCAGTGATGCTATGTAGGGCCAGACAAGATAGATTCATGGTGGAGAGTTCTGACAAAATGTGGTCCATTGGAGAAGGGACTGGCAAATAACTTTAGTATTCTTGTCCTGAGAACCCCATGAACAGCATGAAAAGGCAAAAAGTTAGGACACAGAAAGATGAACTGCCCAGGTCAGTAGGTGCCCGATATGCTACTGGAGAAGAGTGGAGAAATAACTCCAGAAAGAATGAAGAGACAGAACCAAAGCAAAAACAATACCCGGTTGTGGATGTGACTGGTGGGGGAAGTAAAGTTTGAGGCTATAAAGAGCAATTTTGCGTAAGAACCTGGAATGTTAGGTCCATGAATCAAGGCAAATTGGAAGTGGTCAAACAGGAGATGGCAAGAGTGAGCACTGACATTTTAGGAATCAGTGAACTAAAATGGACTGGAATAGGTGAATTTAACTCAGATGACCATTATATCTACTACTGTGGGCAAGACTCCCATAAAAGAAATGGAATAGCCATCATAGTAAACAAAAGAGTCCAAAATGTACTATTTGGAAGCAATCTCAGAAACAACAGAAGGATCTCTGTACATTTCCAATGCAACCATTCAAAATCCTAGTAATCCAAGTCTATGCCCCGACCAGGACCAGTAATGCTGAAGAAGTTGAAGCTGAAGAATGAACTATGAAGATATATATGTACATGACTGTGAAGATGTACATGACCTTCTAGAACTACACCCAAAAAAGATGTCATTTTCATCATGGGAGACTGGAATGTAAAAGTAGATACCAGAGTACCAGGAAAATTTGGCCTTGGAATAGAAAACAAAGCAGGTCAAAGTTTAACAGAGTTTTGCCTAGAATGCACTGGTCATAACAAACTCCCTTTTCCAGCAACACAAGAGACAACTCTACACGTGAACATCACCAGATAGTCAATACCAAAATCACATTGATTATATTCTTTGCAGCTGTGGATGTAGAAGCTCTATAGACTCAGCAAAAACAAGACTGGGAGCTGACCCTGGCTCAGATCATGAACTGTCTAAAGCAAAATTCAGACTTAAATTGAAGAAAGTAGGGAAAACTACTAGACCATTCAGATATGACCTAAATCAAATCCCTTATGATTATACAGTGGAAGTTACAAATAGATGAAAGATATTAGATCTGATAGACAGAGTGCCTGAAGAACTATGGACAGAGGTTCATAACATTATACAGGTGGCAGTGATTAAACACATCCTCAAGAAGAAGAAATGAAAAAGGCAAAATGGTTGTCGGAGGAGGCCTTACAAACAGCTATGAAAAGAAAAGAAGCAAAAGGCAAAGGAGAAAATGAAACATATACCCATGTCAATGCAGAGTTCCAAAGAATAGTAAGGAGAGATAAGAAAGCTTTCCTCGGTGATCAAGGCAAAGGAATAGAGGATAATAATAGAATGGGAAAGACTAGAGATCTCTTCAAGAAAATTAGAGATACCAAGGGAACATTTCATGCAAGGATGGACACAATAAAGGGCAGAAATGGTATGGACCTAACAGAAGCAGAAGATATTAAGAAGAGTTGGCAAGAATACACAGAACTATATAAAAAAGATCTTCATAACCCAGATAACCATGATGGTGTGATCACTCACCTAGAGCCAGACATCCTGGAATGTGAAAACAAGTGGGCGTTAGGAAGCATCACTACAAAGTTAGTGGAAGTGATGAGATTCCAGTTGAGCTATTGTAAATCCTAAAAGATGATTCTGTGAAAGTGCTGCACTCAATATGCCAGCAAATTTGGAAAACTCAGCAGTGGCCGCAGGACTGGAAATGGTCAGTTTTCATTCCAATCTCAAAGAAAGGCAATGCCAAAGAATGATCAAACTACCACACAATTGCACTCATCTCACACACTAGCAAAATAATGCTCACAATTCTTCAAGGCAGGCTTCAACAGTGTGTGAACCGTGACCTTCCAGATGTTCAAGCTGGATTTATAAAAGGTAGAAGAACCAGAGATCAAATTTTTTTTGCCAACCTCCGATTGATCATTGAAAAGGCAACAGAGTTCCAGAAAAACATCTACTTCTGGATGGATTCTCCTGCAATCTTCTAAATAAAATAGAGCTGTAACACTGATTTGCCTAAGAGCTAAACATGGTTTGTCCAAGACCTGAGAGCTGTGATGCGCCGAGGGCTCTAATGTCCATTGTTCCAAATCTTTGTTGTGACGAGACAAAGAACCGAGGAACATACACTTGCATGACATCTATGGTGCCGTGACTCGGATGTAACCTGGCTGATCAATCTCCGCGGGGAAGAGGCCAAGCACAGCCAGAGCCCAACTCAGCGAAGCTCCCGCGGTAGAGGTAGAACGCAAAGAAAATCCAGCACAGGGGAAGGCCCATTGTGCTGGAAACTGGGACAGTGGAAAGCCCACGCAGCCCATTCTCAGATCCCAGAAGACCTCCAGTTAAGGTAAGAGGTCCTTGCTCCTCTGGCTGGAGGGACATGCCTAACGAAATCTTAATTCCTTTACAATCTCTCGTTTCTTGTTTCCTCAAACCTCCCACAAACAGGCGGGTGGCAGGGGGTACAATTGAGGGACTCTGGAGAAGCTACTCCTCAGCATGTCCCAAAGGCACTATATGTTGAGCCCCAGTAGCTGTTACACAAGCCATTGGGGGTTCTTCTGTCCTTTCTCTGCTCTGTGCCAAGAATCAGACCAATGAAATTGTGAACACCGGTCAGATATTTAGCAAATTTTCCCCAGGCTGTGCCCCACCTCAGCGGGCTATGAAGGGGATTCCTTGGCACGTTTTTCCCACTGCTTTTCCTCCTGTCCTTCAACTCTCTCCCGGGACTCAAGCTCAGCCAAAACTAATGAAACTCAGGCCCTGATGTCTCATTGCAAAAATTCATTGAGAGACAAAGTGATAAGAGGTGGATTTATTAGGATCCAGAGAGAAACCACTCTTCAGGATGTGAACCATTGCCAAGGGCAAGGGCTGGGGCCACAGAATTAGGCCTGGCTAGGCATCTGCCTGCAATGTGGGAGACCTGGGTTCAATCCCTGGGTCAGGAAGATCCCCTGGAGAAGGAAATGGCAACCCATTCTAGTATTCTTGCCTGGAGAATCCCATGGATGGAGGAGCCTGGTGGGCTGCAGTCCACAGGGTCACAAAGAGTCAGACATGACTGAGCGATTTCATTTCACTTCACTGTTTTATTGACGATGCCAAAGCCTTTGACTTTGTGAATCAGAACAGTGTGGAAAATTCTTCAAGAGATGGAAACAGCAGACCACCTGACCTGCCTCCTGAGAAATCTGTATGCAGGTCAAGAAACAAAACTTAGAACTGGACATGGGACAACAGACTGGTTCCAAATCAGGAAAGGAGTGCACCAAGTCATTATACTGTCACCCTACTTATTTAACTTATATGCAAATACATCATGTGAAACACCAGGCTAGATGAAGCATAAGCTGGAATCAAGATTGCCGGGAGAAATATCAATAACCTCAGATATGCAGATGACACCACCCTTATGGTAGAAGGTGAAGAAGAACTAAAGAGCCTCTTGATGAAAGTGAAAGAAGAGAGTGAAAAAAATGACTTAAAACTCAACATTCTAAAAGCTAAGATCAAGGCATCTCATTACTTCATGGAAAATAGATGCAGAAACAATGGAAACATTGAATGGAAACATTACTTTCATTTTGGGCTCCAAAATCATTCCACATGGCGATTGCAGCCATGAAATTGAAAGATGCTTTTTCCTTGAAAGAAAAGCTATTGTAAACATAAACAGCATATTAAAAAGCAGAGACATTACTTTGCCAACAAAGGTCCATCTAGTCAAAGCTATTTTTTTTTTCCTTGATGTCATGTGTGGATATGAGAGCTGGGTCATAAAGAAGTCTGAGCTCTGAAAATTTGGTAATTTAGAACTATAATCGGAGAAAGCAATGGCAACCTACTCCTCTACTCTTGCCTGGAAAATCCCATGGACAGAGGAGCCTGGTAGTCTGCAGTCCATGCGGTCGCTAACAGTCGGACATGACTGAGCGACTTCACTTTCACTTTTCACTTTCATGCATTGGAGAAGGAAATGGCAACCCACTCCAGTATTCTTGCCTGGAGAATCCCAGGGACGGGGGAGCCTGGTGGGCTGCCATCTATGGGGTCGCACAGAGTCAGACACGACTGAAGCAACTTAGCAGCAGCAACAGCAGGACTATAATGTTGGAGAAGACTCTTGAGAGTCCCTTGAACTGCAAGGAGTTCAAACCAGTCACCCTAAAGGAAATCAGTCCTGAATATTCATTTAATGAACTGATGCTGAAGCTGAAGTTCCAATACTATGGCCACCTGATGGAAGAGCTGACTCATTGGAAAATACCCTGATGCTGGGAAACATTGAAGAAGAGAGGAGTTGAGTTTAAATCTGTAAGAGAAAGCTAAAAATGAAATTATATGTTGCTTTACCATTAAAGTCGTCACCATCAATTACTTTGTGCCAAACAAAATAATAGGTGCACCACAGTTGGAATGGAAAAGCCATCGTGTGACACTGTGGGAGCCAAGATATCTTACAAGGTCAGACTGATGAACTTCCTTCACAGTGAGTTAGCTAGAATATTGAAGCTTTAATGAGTTTGCTTATAATAATTAGCATGCACATTTGTCTGCCATAGGATGTCTGCTTAATTTGCATGGCACATGACATTAAAATGCATTGGTTTCATGTACACTTTCCCTAGTTTTATTACTGATTTGTGAAAGTGTCTGTGATGTAATTGATTATACTCTATAAACCATTAGTAATAATAATAGGTTATTTTTGTGAAGTTATTCATGTATACAATACTATTTGAATTATTATATATAGAAATATATTTTATCTTGCAAATAATTTTAAGAAAAGAGTATTGTTATTATCATTTTAGTAATGAGAACAGATTAGTAGATGTCTTGGTTCCCTGAATGTGTCTGTCTTTTTAATCACTATGTTGACTCCCTATTAGAAAGTATACAAATACTAACCAGTGGATAAATATTTTTAAGGAATTTTTCTTCTATTAAGTATACCTGTGGTTTGTTTAGTATTTGAAAGAATATTTGACTTGCATAGAATAAAATAATGTCACTAGTGCACAAATCTGTTTTTATAAAATTAAATACATATCCATTAATTTATAATTCTGAGAGAGATGGGAATACCAGACCACCTGACCTGCCTCTTGAGAAATCTGTATGCAGGTAAGGAAGCAACAGTTAGAACTGGACATGGAACAACAGACTGGTTCCAAACAGGAAAAGGAGTACATCAAGGATGTATATTGTCATCCTGCTTATTTAACTTCTATGCAGAGTACATCATGAGAAACGCTGGACTGGAAGAAACACAAGCTGGAATCAAGATTGCTGGGAGAAATATCAATAACCTCAGATATGCAGATGACACCACCTTTATGGAAGAAAGTGAAGGGGAGCTAAAAAGCCTCTTGATTAAAGTGAAAGAGGAGAGTGAAAAAGTTGGCTTAAAGTTCAACATTCAGAAAACGAAGATCATGGCATCTGGTCCCATCACTTCATGGGAAATAAATGGGGAAACAGTGGAAACAATGTCAGACTTGATTTATTTGGGCTCCAAAATCACTGCAGATGGTGACTGCAGCCATGAATTTAAAAGACGCTTACTCCTTGGAAGAAAAGTTATGACCAACCTAGATAGTATATTCAAAAGCAGAGACATTACTTTGCCAACTAAGGTCCGTCTAGTCAAGGCTATGGTTTTTCCTGTGGTCATGTATGGATGTGAGAGTTGGACTGTGAAGAAGGCTGAGTGCCGAAGAATTGACGCTTTTGAACTGTGGTGTTGGAGAAGACTCTTGAGAGTCCCTTGGACTGCAAGGAGATCCAACCAGTCTATTCTGAAGGAGATCAGCCCTGGGATTTCTTTGGAGGGAATGATGCTAAAGCTGAAGCTCCAGTACTTTGGCCACCTCATGCAAAGAGTTGACTCATTGGAAAAGACTCTGATGCTGGGAGGGATTCGGGGCAGGAGAAGAAGGGGACAACAGAGGATGAGATGGCTGGATGGCATCACTGACTGGTGATGGATAGGGAGGCCTGGCGTGCTGCAATTCATGGGGTCTCAAAGAGTCGGACACGACTGAGCAACTGAACTGAACTGACTGAACTGAATTTAAAGAGGTACCCTTAGTCCTTGGAAGAAAAATAATGACCAACCTAGACAGCATATTGAAAAGCAGAGACATTACTTTGCCAACAAAGCTCTGTCTAGTCAAGGCTATGGTTTTTCCAGTGGTCATGTATGGATGTGAGAGTTGGATGGTGAAGAAAGCTGAGTACCAAAAAATTGATTCTTTTGAACTGTGCTGTTGGAGAAGACTCTTGAGAGTCCCTTGGACTGCAAGGAGATCCAACCAGTCCATTCTGAAGGAAATCAGTCCTGGGTTTTTTGGAGGGAATGATGCTAAAGCTGAAACTCCAGTATTTTGGCCACCTCATGAGAAGAATTGACTCATTGGAAAAGACTCTGATGCTGGGAGGGGTTGAAGACAGGAGGAAAAGGGGACAACAGAAGATGAGATGGCTGGATGGCATCACTGACTCAATGGACGTGAGTCTGAGTGAACTCCGGGAGATGGTGATGGATAGGGAGGCCTGGCGTGCTGCAATTAATGGGGTGGCAAAGAGTCAGACACGACTGAGTGACTGAACTGAACTGGACTGAAGTGAACCCATAGTTTACATTTAAGAAATTTCTGTCCTTGAAACATAATATTTTCTGCATATGAGGAATTTCTCTTAAGACATGCTCACAGTTATTGGTAATGAACTGCTGTTTCAAAGTTATGGCCCATCTGCCAGAAAATGAATTTTGGATTAAATGGTCAATGAGTTCCATTGTGTTTCCTATACAGATGCTTTAAAATCTACTGAAAGATTATCTCTTGAAAAACTGCCTTTTCAAATAATAGACATAACAAATAACACTCCCAAAGTTTTGTAAAACATTTCTTTTATTCCAAAAGGAAGTTTTCATCCAAGCTTGAAAGTTTGAGCATTAAAACAAGATTAACTTGTTTTAGGGGATGATAGTAAAGTCATTAATTATCTAACTGTATGAAAATTCATTATGGGAAAATTGATTAATTTCTATATATTAGAATTAAATAATTATGACATTCAGCACATTGATATTTTGGGAGTTACATTTATCAATGAATTAATTCTTTCCTTTTATGCATCTTCCAATTTATCTTAGGTCTGGGCACATCATGTATTTAAGCATCAAAAAGAATCCCCAGAGTTTACAATCTTCCTCATGTATTCTTTAATTATACAGTCAAGTATGTGCTCTAGATTATAAATTCTTATGAAAAACCATTGGATTCTATTGTCCCTTGAACAATGCGGGGTTAGGCATGTCAACCCTATTCACAATCCAAAATCTCTTTATAATTTATAATCTACCTTTTGTGTTCCTGGTTCCTCAATATCCACTCTTATTTCATATCTCTGTTTCTGCATTTTTAGACTCAGTCAACTGTGAGTTATGTGGCATTGTAGTATTTACCATTGAAAAACAAACAAAAAAAAACACATAAAGTATAACTTTGAAGTTCAGGCTTGTGTTGTTCAAGGATCAACTGTACAGAGAAATAAAAAAAATTTAATAAATTTTAAAAGCTCATGGTAACTGAGCCTATTTTAAACAGTATGATGTTAGTTAATATTAAACATACAGATATTCATCAATTATTGAAAAGCATTTATCTGCTTAATATGAGCTTAGATGCACTCCCTTCAGTTCAGTAGAGTTCAGTCTCAGTATAACTCAGTAGACTGTAGAACTCAGTTGTATCCAACTCTTTGTGACCCATTGGACTGCAGTACGCCAGGCCTCCATGTCTACAACCAACTCCCGGAGTTTATTCAAACTCATGTCCATGAGTTGGTGATGCCATCCAACCATCTCATCATCTGTCATCCCCTTCTCCTCCTGCCCTCAATCTTTCGCAGCATCAGGGTCTTTTCAAATTAGTCAGTTCTTTGCACTAGGTGGCCAAATTATTGGAGTTTCAGCTTCAGCATCAGTGTATCCAATGAATATTCAGGACTGATGTCCTTTAGCATGGTTGGGTTGGATCTCTTTGCTGTCCAAGGGATGCTCAAGAGTCTTCTCCAATACCACAGTTCTAAAGCATCAATTCTTTGGTGCTCAGTTTTCTTTAGAGTCCAGCTCTCACAACCATACATGACTATTGGAAAAACCATAGCTTTGACTAGATGGACCTTTGTTAGCAAAGTAATGTCTCTTTTTAATATCCTGTCTATCTTGGTCATAACTTTTCTTCCAAGGAGCAGGCATCTTTTAATTTCATGGCTACAGTCACCATCTGCAATGATTTTGAAGCACACACANACCCCCCCCCCCGCCCACAAAAAAATCTTTCACTGTTTCCACTGTTTCCTCACCTATTTGCCATGAGGTGATGGGACAATATGCCATGATCTTAGTTTTCTGAATGTTAAGTTTTAAGCAAATTTTTTCACTATCCTCTTTCATTTTCATCAAGAGACTCTTTAGTTCTCCTTCACTTTCTGCCGTAAAGATGGTATCATTTGCATATATGAGGTTATGGATATTTCTCCTAGGAATCTTGATTCCAGGTTGTGCTTCATCCAGCCTACCATTTCTCATGAGGCATTCTGCATATAAGTTAAATAAGCAGGGTGACAGTATACAGCCTTGGTGCACTCCTTTCCTGATTTGGAACCAGTCTGTTGTTCCATGTCTAGTTCTAAGTGTTGCTTCTTGACCTGCAAACAGATTTCTCGGAAGGCTGGTCAGAGGGTCTCTTATTCCCATCTCTTTCAGAATTTTCCACACTTTGTTGTGATCCACACTGTCAAAGGCTTTGGTATAGTCAACAAAGCAGAAGCAGATGTTTTGTCTGGAACTCTGTTGCTTTTTCAATGATCCAATTGATGTTGGCAATTTGATCTCTGGTTCCTCTGCCTTTTATAAATCCAGCTTGAACATCTGGAAGTTCATGGTTCACATACTGTTGAAGCCAGGCTTGGAGAATTTTGAGGATTACTTCGGTTGTGTGTAGATGAGTCCAATTGTGTGGTAGTTTGAGCATTCTTTAGCATTCCCTTTCTTTGTGATTGGAATGAAAACTGATCTTTTCCAGTTCTGTGGCTACTGCTGGCTTTTCCAAATTGGTTGGCATATTGAGTTGAGCACTTTCACAACATCATCTTTTAGGACTTGAAAAAGTTCAACTGGAATTCCATCACTTCCACTAACTTTGTAGTGATGCTTGAGGCCCACTTGACTTCACATTCCAAGATGTCTGGCACTAGGTGTGTGATCACACCAACATGGTTATCTGGGTCATGAAGATCTTTTTTGTATAGTTCTTCTGTCTATTCTTGATACCTCTTCTTAATATCTTCTGCTTCTGCTATGTCCATACCATTTCTGTCCTTTATTGTGCCCTTCTTTGCATGAAATATTCCTTTGGTATCTCTAATTTTCTTGAAGAGATCTGTAGTCTTTCTCATTCTATTTGTTTCCTCTGTTTATTAGCATTGATGAGTGAGGAAGGCTTTCTTATTTCTCCTTTCTATTCTTGGAACTCTGTATTCAGATGAATATATATTTCCTTTTCTCCTTTGCCTTTCACTTCTCTTCTTTTCATAGCTGTTTGTATGGCCTTCTCCAACAACCAATTTACTTTTTTTGCGTTTCCTTTTCTTGGGGGTGGTTTGATCCCTGCCTCCTGTACAATGTTATAAACTTCTGTCCACAAGTCTTCAAGCACTCTGTCTATCAGATCTAATCCCTTGAATGTACTTGTCACTTCCGCTCTATAGTTGTAAGAGATTTGATTTATTCATACCTGAATGGTCTAGTGGTTTTCCCTACTTTCTTCAATTTAAGTCTGTGGCATTAAGGAGTTCATGATCCGAGGCAAAGTCAGCTCCTGGTCTTGCTTTTGCTGATTGTATAGAGATTCTCCATCTTTGGCTGAAAACAATGTAAACAGTCTGATTTTGACATTGATCATCTGGTGATGTCCATGTGTAGAGTCTTCTCTTGTGTTTTTAGAAGAGGCTTTTTGCTATGACCAGTGCATTCTAGGCAAAAATCTGTTAGCCTTTACCCTGCTTCACTCTGTACACCAAGGCCAAATTTGCTCATTGATCCAGGCATTTATTGATTGTAATTTTTGCATTCCAGTCCCCTATAATGAAAAGGATATCTTTTGGGGGTGTTAGTTCTAGAAGGTCTTGTAGATCTTCATAGAACCATTCACCTTCAGCTTATTTAGCATTATTTGTCAGGGCATGTTCTTGGTTTCCTGTGGTATTGAGTGGTTTGCCTTGGAAATGAACAGAGATCCTTCTGTCGTTTATAAGATTGCATCCAAATACTGCATTTTGTATTATTTTGTTTACTATTATGGCTACTCCATTTCTTCTAAGGAATTCTTGCCCACAGTAGTAGATAAAATGGTCATCTCAGTTAAATTCACCTATTCTAGTCCATTTTAGTTCACTGATTCCTAAAATGTCAGTGTTCACTCTTGTCATCTCCTGTTTGACCACTTCCAATTTGCCTTGATTCACGGACATAACATTCCATAACATGCTCTTTACTGCCTCAAACTTTACTTCCACCACCAGTCACATCCACAACTGGGTGTTGCTTTTGCTTTAACTACATCTCTTTATTCTTTCTGGAGTTATTTCTCCACTCTTCTCCAGTAGCATACTGGGCACCTACTGTCCTGGGAAGTACGTCTTTCTGTGTCTATTTTTTTGCCTTTTCACGCTGTTCATGGGCTTCTCAAGGCAAGAATACTGAAGTGGTTTGCCATTCCCTTCTCCAGGGGATCACATTTTGTCAGAACTCTCCACCATGACCATGATGCACTTCCTACCTTTAGGGGATCAACACTTTGGTGATAGAAGCTTTATATTATGTAGTTTTACTGTATCAGATGGTCTTAGGAAACATACAAGTGAAATCTCATAACATAATTGTATGTTTATTATTATTTTCATTTTATAATTAAATTCCAAGAAACAGCACCTTGTTCCAAGTCAATTAAATTTTTAACAACTTTTCCTCTGGGTATTTATGCTACTTAGAC
>SJYQ01005777.1:132231-156012 GCA_006410935.1 Redunca redunca | reverse complement strand
ATACTTTTTTTTTACTGTAAGGTTATATAGAAAATATGATATAATGTGTTTGCATATATTTGTATAGGCACAAGCATATATAGTGAGTTAATATTGAAGTATACATATTGTTGTCTAAATATATAGAAATGGCTTAATGTGCCCCTCCTTTCATAAAATTTTAAGTACTCTCTCAATGTGGCTTAAACATCTCCACACATAAATGTATATTCTTAAATAGTTACATGATGTAAGATTAAGAGAAGCGAAAAAAAGTCACATGATTGTAAAGTAGAAAAAATCAAAAACACCTCTAGAAGAATGACAAAACTAAATAAAACAGAAATGCAAAATATATTAGAGATAGAAAATGGTGGAAGTGAAAAGTGAAGTTGCTCAGTCATGTCCGACTCTTTGCGACCCCATGGACTGTAGCCTATCAGGCTCCTCCATCCATGGGATTTTCCAGGCAAGAGTGCTGGAGTGGATTACCATTTCCTTCTCCAGGGGATCTTCCTGAACCAGGAATAGAACCCAGGTCTCCTGCATTGCAGGCAGATGCTTTGCCATCTGAGCCACCAGGGAAAACCATATTCAATATTTTGGAGTATATTTGTCTTCCTAATGTTGTCATTAAATGTGAAAATAAGACAAAGAATACTTTAATAAAAAATTATCAACATTTAGCAAACAAATCTCCAAATACCATCTATCTACTTAACACATGCTNAAGGAATGATAATAGAACTTATATGGTTATTGTTAAAACTGCATGAATTAATATATGTAAAACATTTAGAAAAGTGATGGACACAGAGAAGCTTAATTATTAGCTATTACTAGAATTTAAGTAACATTAGACATTAGTTTTTCCCTTTTATTTCCTTCTTTATTTTCAGCCCTTAGAAAAGAAGTTAACACATGGTAGATGCTTGATTACTCTCATTGAGTAAATGAACATTTATTAAAAACTTCCAATTGCCCGTTATGGAGATAAGGATTTTGTATGCATTACTTCATTTATCTTGCTAATAAATTGTTGAATGTAATATGCTTATTATCTTTCTTTTGACTCATAGATTAAGTCATGGGTTAAAATAGCTGTCAGATGTTACCTGGTTAGGAAGCTTATTAATTCCCTATTGATACTGAAAATATCACCACCAACTTAGCACCTTAAATTTTAAACATACTTACTATATTACACTACTGGATGTCAATAATCTGAAGTAGATTTCACTGAGGTAACCCAAGACATTGAAGATCTGAATTACTCTTTATAGGCCCTAGGGGAGAGTTCATTTTTGTTGCTTTTTCCCGCTTCTAGACCCATATCAGATGTAGGCTGTGCAAATATTTTCTCCTGTCCTGTAGTTTGTTTTTTTTTTTTTTTTTTTTCCACTTTCTTAGAAAGTATCCTTTGGGGCTCAAAAATTCTTAATTTTGACGAGGTTCAGCTTATCTATTTTTTTTTTCCTCTTTTGTAGCTCAAGATTTGGGTATAATATCTAAAAATCCATTCCAAAGCCCAAGATCATAAAGATTTACTACTTTATGTCCTCCTAAAAGTTTTACTGTTTTAGTTGTTATATTTAGTTTGTTACTTCATTTAGAATTGACTTTGTATGCACTGTGAATTGGGGTCCAACAACATTCTTTTGTAAATGGATTACCTGTTATCCAGGAGTCACTGTTGAAGAAATTTTCTTGTCTCATTGAATGGTTATAGCACCCTTGTTAAAAATAATTAAGCCATAGATATGAGTTTAATTCTGTTCCATTGATTCATATCTACACTTGTGGCAGTATCATGAAGTCTTAATAACTGTACATTTATCATAAGTTTAGAAATCTGAAAGTATGAATGCCTAGATCTTATTTTCAAGATTGCTTTTGCTATTTGGAATGCCTCACAAATTCAGATGAGTTTGAGAATTTTTGCCAAAAAAAAAAAGCCATTGAAATAAGTGTTTGATAAATTAAGTAACAACTGTATTGAAACTCTAGATAAGTTTGGGTTGTATTGTCATTTAACAATATTGAGTTTTTCAATCCTTGAACATAGATTTCTTTTACCTACTTGAGTATTCTTTATTTCAACACTAATTTACAGTTTTCAGTGTATGTCTTTAATCTTCATTGTTTAGTTTACTTTTAGACACTATTCCTTTGAATACTCTTGTAGATGAAATTATTCTCTTAACTTCCTTTCAATTGTTTATTTCCAGTGTATCAATGCACAGCTTGTTTGTGGTGATCTTGTACCTTGCAACTCTGCCAAATTTGTTTATTAGTTTTGGTAGTATATGTTTCCATGAGTGTACTCCTTGTTTTTCTCTATATATAGCATCATGTCATCTGCAAATAGAGATAGTTTCACCTCTTACTTTCCAGCTTAGCTTTGCTTTATTTCTTTTGTTACTTAATTGCTCTGGCTAGAACTTCCAGTACAATGGGAAATAGTGGCAAAAATCAGACATCTTCATCTTGTCCCTGATCAGAATGTGGCATTTATTTGGAAATTACATCTTTGCTTATGTAATTAAGTTAAAATGAGGTAATTAGAGTGGGCCCTCATCCATTATGATTGGCATTCTTACAGAAATAGAAATTCAAGCATAAACATACAAAGAAGATCGTGTGAAGAAACACACAGAAAATGCATGCGTAGATAGAGGTTTTGAGTCATGCATAAGATTCCCTGGAGGAGGAAATGGCAACCCACTCCAGTATTCTTGCCTGGAAAATCCCGTAGACAGAGGACCTTTTCAGCTATAGTCCATGGCATGGAAAAGAGTTGAACATGACTTAGCAACTGACCCTGCACACACATCTATGTACCAAGAAATGCCAAATGTTGGCAGAAAGTTACCAGAAGCTAGGAAGGTGATAGGAAAAATTCTTCCACATGTTTCAAAGGGAGTATGGGTCTGACAACATGTAATTTTAGGTTGCTGGTCTCCAGAAACATAAGATAATAAATTTATCTTGTCAGCTACCCCGTCTTTGGTACCTTGTTATGGAAGCCTTTTAGAAAACGAATACCCTGTGCAACTGTACATAGTGTTCTCTTACGATCCTTTTATAATTTTTTTTAAGATTGTTAGTATTGTCCCTATATTCATTTGTAATTTTTAGTTACTTGTATGTTCTCTCATTTCCTTGGTCAATCTAGGAAGGAGTTTATCAATTTTTTTTCTTTTCAAAGACCCAACTTTTAGTCTTAATAGTTTCCTCTATTGTTTTTCTACTGTGATCTTAACTTTCTTTCTACTGTAATCTTTATTTCCTATGTGTGCATGTATGTAGTAAGTCACTTCAGTCATATCCGACTCTTTGTGACCCCATAGACTGCAGCCTGCCAGGCTCCTCTGTCCATGGGATTCTCCAGGCTAGTTACCATTTCCTCCTCCAGGGAATCTTCCCAACTGAGGGATCAAAGCCATGTCTCTTATGTCTCCTGCTTTGGCAGGGCATTCTTTGCCACTAGCACCACCTGAGAAGCCTCTTTGCTTTATTACATTAGTATTTTCTCTATTTTCTGAAGATATAAAGTTGAGTTTTTGATTTGTGATTTTTAAATTAGGCTCTTACAGCTATAAATTTCCACCTGATTATTGCTTTTGCTGAATCCCATAAGTTTGAGTATGTTATTTCTTTATGTTTATTTGCTTCACAGTATTTTCTAGTTTCTCCAGTGATATCTTATTTATCTTTTTGACAAATTGGTTGTTTAAGAGTGTGCTGTCGAGTTCCACACATTTGTGACTTTTTCTTTTTCCTGCCCGACTTCCTACCTAACTTTCAGTATTCTACATGTTTGGTTAAGTTGCTTTTTGTGATTTCAAAACTGTGAAATTTAGTGAGACGTTGACTACTGACCTGGAAAATGTTTTATGTATACTTGATAAGTATATTTTTTTTCTTTCTGGAAAGAATCCAGTCTATATATATTTTTTAGGAATGTTTGGTGTATGATATTGTTCAAGTCCTTTATTTCCTTTTTGGTCTTTTGTTGGTTTATTCATTATTGAAAATTGGATATTGAAGTCAACAACAATAATTGTAGAAATTTCTATTTTCAATCACATCAATGTTAGATTTACATATTTTGGAGGTCTATTTTCTGGTGAATATTCTCTTTTGAATGAATTTTCCTTTTATCTATGTATGATTTTATTTTCCTCTTTAAAAAATTTTTAACACACGTGGTCTATTTTGTCTGATACTAGTACAGCCATTGCAGTTTACTTTTGCTTACTGTTTACTTAGGCTATATCATTCAATCCCTTCACACTCAACTTTTTTGTCTTTTGGCTCAAAGTGGGTCTTCTGTAGACAGCTTGCAATTGTATCATAAATTTTATACATCCTGCATTTTTCCACTGGTGAGTTTAATCTGTTTAGTTTTAAAGTAGTTATTTGGAAGGACTTCGGCTACTTTGCTATTTGTTTTCTGTATATCTTTTTTGGTCCTGAATTTAGCCATTTCATTATTTTTGTGTTTGATTTACTTTTAGTACATTGTTTTTATTTCTTTAACATTTTATGTATGATTAAAATTGTTTTCTTAATGTTTTCTTTGAGAATTAAAATTAACACGGTAAATGTTTTACAATATTATTGAATTAGTACTAACTTAGTTTCAATAATATGAAAAACTTCTATTATACATCATGGTTGTTTTAACTTCATATTCTTTTTACTTTTTAATATTTTAAAGGTTACATCTGTATACAGTGTAATTCATGAAGGCATAATTATTATTTGTCTTGTAAATCATATAGGGAAAAGTTGTTAGTAAGCAAAATATGCAAAAATACTGGCTTTTATATTGACCTATGTAGTTACTTCTATCAGTGCTTCAACTTTCTTCACATGACTTCAAGTTATTCCTTAGTGTCTTTTATTTTCCATCTTAAGGACTTCCTTTAGTAGTTTTAATAAGTAGGTTATACTAGAAACAAACCCTTTCAGCCTTTTTTATGTGGGAAATTCTTAATTTCTCCTTTATTCTTGAGGATTGGTAATGTTTATCTTTCTGTACTTTAACATTTCCTTCAAAGTTCCTGTTGACAAATCAGTTGCTAATCTTATTGAGTAGCTTTTGTATGTGATGTCACTTCTTTCTGCTTTCAAGATTCTGTTTATCTTTGGCACTCTAGAGTTTAAAAATAATGTATATTAGTGTGAATTTCTTTGTTTAACTGACTTATACTTCATTGAACTCCTTGGCTTTCTAGATGCATGTATTTCAAGAAATCTGGGAATTTTTCAGTTATTATTTGTTCAGATATTCTTTGGAGAAGGCAATGGCATCCCACTCCAGTACTCTTGCCTGGAAAATCCCATGGACGGAGGAGCCTGGTGGGCTGCAGTCCATGGGATCGTGGAGGGTCGGACACAACTGAGTGACTTCACTTTCACTTTTCACTTTCATGCATTGGAGAAGGAAATGGCAACCCACTCCAGTGTTCTTGCCTGGAGAATCCCAGGGACAGGGGAGCCTGGTGGGCTGCCGTCTATGGGGTCACACAGAGTTGGACACAACTGAAGTGACTTAGCAGCAGCAGCAACAGATATTCTCTCTGCTTCTTTTTCTCTTTCCTTCTTGAACTTGCACAATGAATATATAGGTATGATTGATAGTGTCCCATAGGATTCTAGAACTCTGTTCAGTTTTCTTTATTCATTTTCATTCCTTCTTTTCCATCTGATTGATATAATTGTAATATCTTACAGTTGCATGGTTCCCTCTTATTTTCTCAAATCTGTTGAAAAGCTCTAGCAAAATTTTCATTTCAACTGTTTTACTTTCCCGCTTCAGAATCTCTAATCTCATTCCTTTTTATAACATTGTTTCTTTATTGATATTTTATTTCTTCATACATTGTTTACAGTCTTTATTACTCAGATCAGCTCAGTTCAGTTCATTCACTTGGTCATGTCCGACTGTTTTCCACAACAGGCCTTCAGCAGGACTGCAGCACACCAGCCCTTCCTGTCCATCACTAACTTGCAGAGTTTACTCAGACTTATGTCCATTGAATCAATGATGCCATCCAACCATCTCATCCACTTCTCTACCATCTTCAATCTTACCCAACATCAGGATCTTTTCAAATGAGTCAGTCCTTCACGTGATGTGGCCAAAGTATTGAAGTTTCAGCTTCAGCATCAGTCCTTCCAATGAATATTCAGGACTGATTTCTTTAGGATTGACATGTTTGATCTCCTTGCATTGCAAGGAACTCTTAAGAGTCTTCTCCAACACCACAGTTCAAAAGCATCAATTCTTTGGTACTCAGCTGGCTTTATAGTCCAACTATCACATCCATACATGACTACTGGAATAATCATAGCTTTGATTAGAGGGACCTTCATTGGCAAACTATTGTGTCTGCTTTTTAATATGCTATCTAGTTTGGTCATAACTTTTCTTCCAAGGAGCAAGCGTCTTTAATTCCATGGCTACAGTCACCATCTTCAGTGATTTTGGAGCCCTCCAAAATAAAGTCTGTTACCATTTCCATTGTTTCCCCATCTATTCACCATGAAGTGATGGGACCAGATGCCATGATCTTAGTTTTCTGAGTGTTGAGCTTTAAGCCAACTTTTTCATTCTCCTCTTTCACTTTCAGAGACTCTTTAGTTCTTCTTGACTCTCTGCCATAAGGTTGGTATCATCTGCATATCTGAGCTTACTGATATTTCTCCCATCAATCTTGATTCTATATTATGTTTCTTCCACCCCAGCATTTCTCATGAGGTACTCTGCATATAAGTTAAATAAGCAGGGTGACAACATACAGCCTTGCTGTACTCTTTTCCTGATTTGGAAACATTCAGTTGTTCCATGTACAGCTCTAACTTTTTCTTTGTGATCTGCATACAGATTTCTCAAGAGGCAGATCAGGTGGTTTGGTATTCCCACCCCTTTAGGAATTGTCAACAGTTTGCTGTGATCCACACAGTCAAAGGACTTGGCCTAGTCAAAGAAGCAATAGATGTTTTTCTGGAACTTTCTTGCTTTTTTGATGATACAACAGATATTGGCAATTTGATCTCTGGTTCCTCTGCCTTTTCTAAATCCCCCTTGAACATCTGGAAGTTCAGGGTTCACAAACTGTTGAAGCTTGGCTTGAAGAATTTTAAGCATTACTTTGCTAGTGTGTGAAATGAGTGCATTTGTGTGGTAGGTTGAGCATTCTTTGGCATTGCCTTTCTTTGGGATTGGAATGAAAACTAATCTTGTGTCCTGTGGACACTGCTGAGTTTTCCAAATTTGCAGCCATATTGAGAGAAGCACTTTCACAGGATCAACTTTTAGACTTTGAAATAGCTCAACTGGAGTTCCATCACCTCCACTAGTTTTGTTTGTAATGATGCTTCCTAAGCCCCATTTGACTTCACATTCCAGGCTCTAAGTGAGTGATCACACTATCATGATTATCTGGGTTGTGAAGATTTTTTGTACAGTTCTGTGTATTCTTGCCACCTCTTCTTAATATCCTCTGCTTCTGTTAGGTCAATACCATTTCTGTCTTTTATTATGCCCATCTTTGCATGAAATGTTCCCTTGGTATCTCTCTTGTTGAAGAGATATCAAGGGGATCTCTTTTATTTTCTTGAAGCGATCTCTACGCTATGCTATGCTATGCTATGCTATGCTAAGTCACTTCAGTCATGTCCAACTCTGTGTGATCCCACAGACGGCAGCCCACCAGGCTCCCCTGTCCCTGGGATTCTCCAGGCAAGAACACTGGAGTGGGTTGCCATTTCCTTCTCCAATGCATGAAAGTGAAAAGTGAAAGTGAAGCCACTCAGTCGTGTCCGACTCTTAGCGACCACATGGACTGCAGCCCACCAGGCTCCTCCGTCCATGGGATTTTCCAGGCAAGAGTATTAGAGTTGGTTGCCATTGCCTTCTCCAAGAGATCTCTAGTCTTTCCCATTATCTTGTTTTCCTCTATTTCTTTGCCTTGATCACTGAGGAAGGCTTTCTTATCTCTCCTTGCTATTCTTTGGAACTCTGCATTCAAATGGCTATATGTTTCATTTTGTCCTTTGCCTTTTGCTTCTCTTCTTTTCATAGCTATTTGTAAGGACTCCTCAGTCAACCATTTTGCCTTTTTGCATTTTTTTCCCCTTGGGGATGGTCTTGATCCCTGCCTCCTGTACAGTGTCAGAGGAGTCACATCCATAGTTTTTCAGGCACTCTTTGTGTCTTTGTCACTGGCTTACTTTAACTTATGAGAATATTTAAGAATGTTGATTTAAAATATCCATTTAGAAAATACAACAGCTGCACTTTCTCATGGACAGCTTTCCTATGAACTTCTTGTTTTCCTATATATGGACAATATTTTTATTTCTTTGCAAACTTTTAAATTTTCTGTTAAAACTTGGACACTTTGAATATTATGATGAGCAAGGGAAAAAAGACTGAGAAAAAAGAGTAAGAAAGATATAAAGGGAAGAAGGAATAAAAGAAGATAGTAGAAAACAAAAGTGAAAGTCTAAGGGAAGGAGAAACAAAATAAGAAAAGAAATATTACTCCTAAAGCTTTTCATATAAATCCCGGACACTCTTTTCGGTTGAGCCAGGACATTTAACACTCTGCCTAGTTTATATTTCCTGTTTGTTCTGACAGTAAAGACCAGTGAAAGTTGAAATCTTGTTGTCTTCTGAGGTCTGTTATGAATATTTTTACTGACCTGAGAATTCATGTGGACCTAATTTCCCCATATATACAGTTTCTTTTAAAAATCCCTATTACCTCAAAACATTCATTTCCTGGTTTTTCTTCTCATAATTAGTGTGTTACTCTCTGCTTTGTTGTTGGTTCTCACCCCCTGTGCCCTACCACCATTTCAGTAGCATCTGTTTTTTTTTTTTGTTTGTTTGTTTTTACTTTCATTGTCTTTTGAGGACTACAGATCATCTGTGATTTGATAGAGTTTGAAATTAGGCAAAACAAAGTGAAGCCCTCTGTGGCAGTCCTAATGGAGGGTGCAAATAAATAAATACAATTCCCTGGTTACAAGGTCTGTTCTGCTCCCTCAAGAATTATCTATCCACATCAGGAACACAGGCTAATACCTTCAAGATAACCACCATGTGAAGGGTTGAGGGTGAGGGTTAGTTAATATGCCACAAAAATCTCACTCTTTTCCAGTGGCCTTTATCCTAACCAGCATTTACTTTGTTGCTGTAAATGTTTTCCAGAGGCCCAGAAAGGTTAATTCTGGCAGTTTTCCATGTGTTTTGGTGTTCGTGGGGAGGAATGGAACTAAAATTCTGTATCAAAAACAACAAATTGTACTGTGCTCAGTAGTATCTGACTCTTGGCGATGCCATGGACTGTTGCCCACAGGGCACCTCTGTCCGTGGGATTTCCCAGGCAAGAACTGGACTAGGTTGTCTTGTCCTACTCCAGGGGATCTTCCCAACCCAGAGATTGAACTCATGTTTCCTGAATCTCCTGCATTGGCAGGTGAATTCTTTAACACTGAGCCACCTTCAGAAGATATTACACCTCCATTTTGCTGATATCACTGGTCTGTTTTTACAAGCTAAGTTTTACTGGAAACAGTCACAGCCATTTGTTTGCATTTGTTTACAGAAATTTTCAAACGACAATTTCAGAATTGAGTTGTTGTCAATGAGACTGATGGCCTTCAAGCTTAAGGTATTCAGTAACTGGCTCTTTGTGAAGTCTGCAGAATTCTGTGTTAAAATTTTCTGAATACATAACCTGCTATAAGATAGAGTATATTACTTCATTCTACTATCTATATAATTTGCTTTCATTGCTTTTTTCCACTGGCTTAATGATGATCAATAAAATGATGAAAAGAAATATTGGAATGGATATTCTTGCCTTATTCCCAGTCTTGGGAGAAATGCACTTTATTTTCATCCTAAAGTTTACTCAGCTGTGGACTGAATATGTTTCTTTTATCTTTCTCCCATACTCCCTTCACTGAAGCATTTATGCTTTTAAGTAAATTATGAATATATTTGGTCATTACCTTTTCTAACATTTTATTAATCTTTTACTCTCCTTTGGAACCCTATAATATATATTCTAAACTGGTCAATATTTTTCTGAAGGTCACTGAAATTCAGTTAAATTTGCAGCATTTTTCTCTCTATTTAATTATAGTTTTATTGCCATCTATTCAATTCACTTTACTTTTTCTGCAGTGTCTAATCTGTGGTTAATCATAACTAGCGAATATATTATTTCAGATTTTATTCATCCCTAGCAGTTTCATTTATCTTTATATAGCTTTTATTTTCTATTAATTTTCCTTATAATCATAACCTTGTTTATAGTAACTTCTTTAAAATCATTGTCTGCTAGTTCCATTATCTTGTAATTTGTGGGTTCATTTTCTTTTGATTCACTTTTTCTCTTGATTTGTGTGTAATACTTTCCTACTTCTTTGCATTTTTAGTATTTTTGACTTATTGCTTTGTATTGTAAATATTATTGTGCATCTGGATTGCATTTTTTTTTTTTTTTTTACCTTTAAGAAAGAAAAGGGATAAACAATTCACTAAGGTGGGGAAAGATATCAAAGTATGTGAATATGCAGTTTTAGAGTAACAGTACAGTTTTCAACAAAGAAAGGATGTCCAACTTTGAAGTCATTCAAGGTAATATAATTTAAAATAGAAAGTTCTTCAAGCAGGAAATAAGTTTTATGTAGCATACAAAGGAAATAGAAATGACCTAAATGTTTTAAAGTAGAAAAATTTTTAAAATTATTGCACAATCTATTTAAATGTTAAGAAAATGTGAATCCATAAATTTAGTAATATCAATAAATGCTGAAGACAAGTGAAAAATGACAGTTGCAGAAGAATGGCATCTGAAGAGATTTATTTGACACAAATGCATGCATAATAAAATTTTGTATTTCTATGCTTCTAAGTCACTTCAGTTGTGTCCGACCCTGTGTGACCCCAGAGACGGCAGCCCACCAGACTCCCCCGTCCCTGGGATGCTTCAGGGAAGAACATTTGAGTGGGTTGCCATTTCCTTCTCCTATGCATGAAAGTGAAAAGAGAAAGTGAAGTCGCTCAGTCATGTCCGACCTTCAGTGACCCCATGGACTGCAGCCTACCAGGCTCCTCCGTCCATGAGATTTTCCAGGCAGGAGTACTGGAGTGGGGTGCCATTGCCTTCTCCGATATATTTCTATAGGTAAAAATAATTATTTAACTGTATTGAAACTAGCTGCAATAACTCATTGCAAACTGATAATGGTGGTAACGTATAAGAGAAAAAAAAGATTGGGAACTCATGTACACCCGTGGCGGATTCATGTCAATGTATGGCAAAACCAATACAGTACTGTAAAGTAAAATAAAGTAAAAATAAAAATTTAAAAAAAAAGAGACAAAAAGGATGAGATGGGTGTAGGTGTTGATTAGATGTTATTTAAAGCCAGAGTGTTAAACATTTATATGTGTATTTTATATAGAATCTCAGCAGTTTAAATATAAAAGTACACTTTCAGTAATTAAAAATTAAATGGTCTAAATGAATAAAGATTAAAATTAACTGGTTCCTCTGAGAAAGGGAGAGCACTGCTAGGGGAGAGTAGGTGTGTTTCATTTATGTTTTAACCTATATATCTCAATGTAATTGGCATATTTAACAAAAATAATGTGAAGATAAATTATTCCTGTGGTTTTTGCAAATAATACATAATTCAATTGTGTTATGCAGAGGACAGCAAACATTTTTGGTAACACCAGAGAGTAAATAGTTTGGGTTTTGAGAGATACACATGTTCTCTGCCATAATGAAAATGAATGTGTTTCACTGTGTTCCGATAAAAGTTTATTAGCAAAAGCAGGTGGTAGGACTGATTTGTTTTTTGGTTTGCAGGTGGTGTGCAACTCACTCATTTAATAAGAGTACTTCTAATACTTGTGTATTAGACAAGAAGGGAACTGTGAATATTTATCTATTATATTATAATGATATATTAAATCCAACAGATTCTGTATGTTAATCTTATATCCACAAATTTACCAAATTCAT
The DNA here is from genome assembly GCA_006410935.1 of Redunca redunca. Taxonomy (NCBI): domain Eukaryota; kingdom Metazoa; phylum Chordata; class Mammalia; order Artiodactyla; family Bovidae; genus Redunca; species Redunca redunca. Next base: position 143,971 of record SJYQ01005777.1, on the reverse strand, counting down.
TGAGCTGTAGAGTTTTTCTGGATCTTTAGGATTTTCTATGTATAGTATCATGTCATCTACAAACAGTAAAAATTTTGTTTCTTCTTTTCCAATTTGGATTCCTTTTATTTGCTTTTTTTCTCTGCTATGGCCAGACTTTTTAATGATGGCCATTCTGACAAGAGTATAGTCATACCTCTATTATAGTTTATTTGCACTTCTATAGTAACTAGTGATATTGAGCATTTTCTTATATGCCTGTTGTCCACCTATATGTCTTCTTTGGAGAATTGTTTATTTAGGTCTTCTGCTTATTTTTTGATTGGGTTGCTTTTTCTGTTATTGTGTTGTATGAGCTTCTTATATATTTTGCAAATTAAGCCCTTATCAGTCACGTCATTTGCAAATATTTTATTATTAAAATTTTATTCTCCTCAAAGTATTTTTATGTAAGCATATTTTGGAGAGAAAATTCTCCATGAGTCTCACACTTTTGCACATCTTTTACCAGGTTCTCCTTGTACTATATTTAAAGGATATTAAACAGCCTAGGAAGTTAGAGATAGTGTCTCTTTCTAGAGGGCAGAGTTCACAATTCTTTCTTGAGCAGAATCATTTCAGTTCAGTCACTCAGTCGTGTCTAGCTCTTTGTGACCCCACGGACTGCAGCATGCCAGACCTCCCTGTCCATCACCAACTCCCAGAGCTTGCTCAAACTCATGTCCATTGAGTCAATGATGCCATCCAACCATCTCATCCTCTGTTGTCACCTTCTCCTCCTGCCTTCAATCTTTCCCAGCACCAGGGTCTTTGCTAAGGAGTCAGTTCTTCACATCAGATGGCCAAAATATTGGAGCTTCAGCTTTAGCATCAGTCCTTCCAATAAATATTCAGGACTGATTTCTTTTAGGATTGACATGAGAACCCCATAAACAGTTTGAACAGAATAATCAATATGATATTATTTTAGGATAGGTGTGCAGCTTTGCTAGCAACACTCCATATATGATTAGGAGTTTTAACATTGGACTTACTCAATCATGACACAAGTCTTGAGTGTTTTTCATCCATCTGGGCCCATCCTTGATGTCCCTGTGGAACTCAGGAGAGATAAAAGGAGTTGATATTAATGTAAAGTTCATACTGCCTGCTAATCCATGAGTGATAAAGTTTCTTGCTTTTGATTATGAGTCTCATGTCTTCCATGGAACTCTGGCAGAATAATTTGTTGGGTCTGAAGTAGGAAATGTATTATGTATTAAGAAAACTATAACAAACTTGGGGATCTGAATTAGTAGACATGAAAAAATAAGGCAACTCAGAGCAGGTAATGTTAAGTTACCATATTTACATTCAAATTTAGCATGACTTTGGACCTGACTTGCTGCTTCATTCCTAAGACCCATTAGATATTTTGTCAAGAAATTTTAACTAGTTATTAGAGTCTGTCCTGCAAACCATCAAAACTTCTAGATACTTTTCTTTATGATGGGTCTCTGGCTACTATTCATAAAATATTTCTTTTACATATTGAAGTCTATCACTTCTGAAATGCATCTCTTTTCCGATATGTCAGAGGTATTGACAATTTTTTCTACATTACCAGAGAAACTTTCCAGTTTTACTTTATTTAAAAAGTGTTTCAGCTTTATTGAGATATTGTTTTTGTCTTTTCTCTTATCATTCATTTTTTGCATTGTAATGAAAGTTTCTGCTGCAGAACAAATGAATCAGCTATGTTGTGTGTGTGTGTGTGTATGTGTGCATGCTCAGTTGTGTCCTACTCTCTGAAGCCTCATGGACTGTAGCTCTCCAGGTTCCTCTGTCTATGGAATTTCCCAGGTAAGAATACTTACTGGGTTGCCATTTCCAACTCCAGGGCATCTTTCTGACCCTGGGATTGAACCTGTGTCTCTTGCATCTCCTCCCAATGGTAGGCAGATCCTTTACCACTAGCCCTACCTCCCTCTTGAAACTCACTCCTATCCCACCCCTATGGTATTTAAGAAGACTCATGGGAGTCCCTTGGACAGCAAGAAGATCAAACCAGTCAATCCTAAAGAAAGTCAGTCCTGAATATTCACTGGAAGGACTGATGCTGAAGCTCCAATACTTTGGCCACCTGATGCAAAGAAATGACTCATCAGAAAAGACCCTGAGGCTGCAAAAGATTGAATGCAGAAGGGGATGACAGGATGAGATGGTTGGATGGCATCACTGACTCGGATATGAGTTTGAGCAAGTTCTGGGCATTGGTGATGGACAGGGAACCATGGCCTGCTGCAGTCCATAGGGCTGAAAAGACTTGGACAGCTGAACAACTGAACTGAACTGATCAACCCATATAGGTCATCACAGAACACTGAGCTGAGCTCCTTATGCTATGCAGCAGCTTCCCACTAGTTATCTATTTTACACATGGTAATGTATATATGTCAATCCCAATCTCCCAATTCATTCCAGCTCCCCTTCCCCTCTTCATGTCCACATGTCCATTCTCTATGTCTGTGTCTCTATTCCTGCCCTGCAAATAAGATCATCTGCACAATTTTCTAGATTCTGTATGAGTAATACACACACACACACACACACACACACTAATTTATATTTGTTTTTCTTTCTGACTTATTTTACTCTGTATGATGGCTGGCGATATCATTGACATAATACATATGTAAGTTTTAAAGCTCATATAAAATCTAATTTGTTACATATATATCTTCCAAAATGACCACCACAGTCAAGTTGGTTACTACTGCTGTCTTCTCACATAATTACCCTTTTTGTGATGGTGGTAACATTTAAGATCTTTTCTTAACAACTTTTAAGTACATAATATAGTATTGTTAATTTTAGCCACCATGCTGCACATTAGATCCACAAAATTATTCATTTGATAACTGTGTATTGGTTCCATTTGACCAACATCTCCTGAATTCTCCGACAGCCCAGTCCCTGGCAGTGACCATTATACACTCTTTGACTTCAGCTTTCTTTGATTCCACATATGAGTGAGAGCATATATTTGTCTTTTTCCCTCTGACTTATTTCACTCAGCATGATACCCTCAAGATCCATTTGTGTTGTTGTAAATACCGTTTCCAATGTTATTTAACACTCCAGATTTACATGAAAACTGAGATAGAAACAATGCTTTGTAATCTATATTTTCATTATTTTGTTTTAAAATGAGATCATATGTTATACCTCTAACTTCTATACCTCTACTATGCTATGTTAAGCCATGACTTTCCCCTCTTTGGACACAGTGATTAATGAAACAATTTAAATAAAATCCAAAATGACAGGCAAATCCCAAACTCTTGGAACATGAATAAAATAATTATGGTGAATTTCATGTGAAGAAAACTTGGATATATTATATTTATGCATTTACTAAATATTACAACTTTGACTTCTTTGATACTTCTTTCAGATTAATTTGNGATGTTTCTATACAAATATAAGAAAAGTATAAGATTACAACAATCAAATGAGAAAATTTAAGTGGCAAGAGAAAAACTTCTCATTAAACAGTAGTTTTGTTTCTTTTTTTTTTTTTGGTAGTACCTCTGATGTGTAATGACAGCCACTGTATATGTATTAATCCTGGTTTACCACTTGCAATTGTGTCAATTCCTCCTCATCCAACATAATTTCATTTTACTTCTCATTCTAATGACTCTCTTCCTGACATGCTATAATTTATCAGTGCCTCTGTTCTCATCTGGCCAGCTCATAAATTTGTTAAATTACCATATTCCATGTTCTGAAAATTGCAGTTGCATAAATTCTGCCTAACAGTGTCTCAACTTTTTTGAACAGGTAGGTTGTATAACTGAATTGTTTCATAGGGCTAAAAGCTCTCCTCTGTCTACATATTTATTTTAAGTCTTTGTTTTCTTCTTATTTTGGTGGTTGGTTTAGGATTTCTAAAAAAGCCTAGAAATTTGCAGTTATCTATGTAAGAATAGCTAATACCCTACCAATCAAAATCATTTTGTCAGCAGGCAAATTTGTTTCCTTTATCTCTTAATTTTCTCATCACTAATGAAGCAAAAAATGAAATGTTGTAGATTACTGTGGTAGACAGAATGGAAACTCTCAAAATATTCACATCCTAACCCTAGAATCTGTGAATATGTGTGACTTTATATGGCAGAAGGGGTTTCATGTGTGTGATTAAGTTAAGGACCTTGAGACGAGGAAATTATCCTGGATGATCAAGTAGGGCCCAACCTAATTATATGGTTTCTTAAAATTTCAAAACTCCTGGCTAGATTTAGAAGATGTGAGTATTGAAAAATGGTCAGGGAGATGAATGCTGGTCCCTTTGTAGGTGGAAGAAGGAGGCCACAAGCCAAGGAATGTGGACAACCTCAAGATGCTGAAAAAGATAAGGAAAGAATAACTTAGCAATTTAGCCCATTTCTGAATTAGTCATTTTATACAGTGTCACTGGGAATTCTTTCAGTGAATTTTCTTGAAGTTTCTGCTTCCCAAATAAAATTTTGTGCATAAGATCCATTACTCACCTACTACTACTTTACAATATTACTAAAAACTTGGTGGTTTAACAGCAAAACTTTATTATCTAATAGCTTGGAAATTTAGAAGTCTAAAATGAGTCTTACTGGGTAAAAAAGGGCCCACAGGGCTGTACTGCTTTCTGGTGGTCCAGGGGGAGTATCTGTTTCCTTGTCTTTCCAGAGACTAGATGTCGCCTGCATCCTTGACTGTGGTTTCATCCTCCATTTTCGATGCCCTGCATTTAAATATTTGATTCCATTATCACAGCTCTTTGATTCTGGCCCTCTGCCTCCTTCTTAAAGGATTCTTGTGATTACACTGTGATTATTCAGAATAATCTTCCTGTCACAGGTTTTCACAAAGTCTCTTTTTTACCAATGAGGATGACCTTGACAGGTTCTGGGATTAAGGCATGAGCATCTTTGGGGACGATTGCTCCATCTACTACTTAAAGTAAACAGTAGTCTTCAAATTAATAAATCTCAAATAAAACGTTGTAAAAGTTAGCCATTAAAAATAATATATTTACTTTTTTATAGCTATGTAAGAGGGTGGCAGTCACAGACAACTGAAAATAATGCTGTTTGTATGTCAGTGAAATACATTTTGAATACTAAAAAAGAATGCTAAGATTAGAGTTTGCAAAAGATATAATTGAAGAATAAGATGTTTCAGTTGATTCTAGCTACCTGACACTCATAAGAGGTTATCACCTTCCTGGGACAGCACCAAAGGGTAGCTTATGTTACTTAATCAGTGTTCACCCATCCTTCATGTTTGACTGTCAGGAAAGCATTATACCCTTGACCACTCAATATTAGAGATGGGGAAAATAAACATTTAGTCATTTTCTTACTTTTCTTTTGGAGGGGAACAATTGTACTTTGTCAACTGTTAAGATTCTCTTTCAGTTTAGAGTTTATTTTCTCTGTTTATCCAACAATTCTGTACTCTCTAACTCAACCTAATGCAGGGCTTCCTTGACTTGAACTCCAAAAGAGTATAATTCTGCTTATATATCGATCAATACAGGTCTCAAATGCTACAAACCCAGAATCATATTTGTATGATACATAGATATATTTTTAATGATAGATAATTCTAGCCTGGTATAATTTATCATATGTGCTGATGGGTTAGCATATCTACAAAAAGTGTTAGCATTTATTAACATTTTCTTTGAGCAACCAGCTAACAGATATATTTACACATTCATAAGTACAAAGGCAGAATATGTGATAACAATACAAATATCTTCATTTTAACTTAATTATGTTTAGCACTAAAGTACAAATTAATATCTGGCGGGGTGGGGGGTGGACAGCTAAGTGATAAAACAACCAAAGAAAAGTAAACGTTCCAGACAGAAATATCTCTCTGTACAGAAAATATAGAGTGATTGTCCTAGTTTTTAGAAAGTACTCACTAAAGTAACTGTGAAGGTCTGCTGTTACTATTTCCCCTAAAATAGAAATTTCAGTTTATTCCAAGTATCTTTTAAATAATTTCTTCACTTTCAAATATCACCCCTTTGATAGTACTGAGAACATAGTAAAAATAATAGGAAAACAATGTGTTGAGGTGATCTTCCTTGCCCTGGTAACATCAAGTAAAGAAACTTAACTGCTGAGCACAGCAGTGCTCAAAGAATTCATGCAGTGAGCAGCTGCCTACTTTGGGAAAACATGTGTTTAAAAATACCTTCTGCTATAGGTAATTCTGCCTTTATAGTCCAGTGTTTCAGCTGCTCTCAAGGACAAAACACAGGAAATCAAGTTGTTTCATTAGAAATTGTTTTAAATACTTTAATGAATGAAATTGGTCTTGGACTGGGTCTACATAAAGCTAGTAGATCAATAACTTTGGCTATATATTTGATTTTCTCAAATAATAATTTAAATTATTTTCCATGTCCAGAATTAACATCCTATTTGACAGAATAAGCATACAGACACATTTAAAGAGATGTATCAAAAATTTAATTGCCCAGAGTTCTTAATTTTGAATTAAAATAAAACAAAGTTGTTTTTATTTTATTTTATTTTACTTTACAATACTCTATTGGTTTTGCCATGCATTGACATGAATCCACCACTGGTGTACATGAGTTCCCATTCCTGAACCCCCCCATATCATCTCTCTGGATCATCCTCGTGCACCAGCCCCAGGTATCCTGTATCCTGTATCGACGAACATAGACTGGCAATTCGTTTCTTACATGATAGTATACATGTTTCAGTGCCATTGTCCCAAATCATCCCACGCTCTCCCTCTCCCTCAGAGTCCAAAAGTCCGTTCTATACATCTGTGTCTCTTTTGCTGTCTCACATACAAAGTTATCATTACCAGCTTTCTAAATTCCATATATAAGTGTTAGTATACTGTATTGGTGTTTTTCTTTCTGGCTTACTTCACTCTGTATAATCAGCTCCAGTTTCATCCACCTCATTAGAACTGATTCAAATGTATTCTTTTTAATGGCTGGGTAATACTCCATTGTGTGTATGTACCACAGCTTTCTTATCCATTCATCTGCTGATGGACATCTAGGTTGTTTCCATGTCCTGGCTGTTATAAACAGTGCTGCAGTTCCCAAATTTAAAAGCTATCATTTTAGAAGTATGGGATTAAGGATAAGTCTTCTAAATAGAATGCTCAAGCTATTTTTACAATTAGTTCTACTCTTTGATACCAATGGTTTTTGATGGTATTCTCAGCATTGGAGTAAATAGTCACAGATGTAAAATTCAAAAACTTTTAAAAAGTTGAAAAAAATTTTTTTAGCTATCTATATGGTTCCCCTTAGCTCTTTAAATCTTTAAGATCCTTTCAAAATAATGTATTTTTAAGTAAATATTTATATCATGTGTCAAAACTCTTTCAATTTAATTTTTGTGACCTGTAAAATTATAGTGTATGTACATTATAATGACTGGAGATTTTTATTTGCTTAAAAAGGTAAATTTAGTTAATCAATATTTTTCTCAGAAGATATCAAATAGCTTAATATTTTCAAAAAGTTAATCACTCAGTCATGTCCGACTCTGTAATCCCACAGACTGTGGCCTGCCTGGCTTCTCTGTCCATGGTATTCTCCAGGCAAGAATACTGGAGTCGGTTGTCATTTCCTTCTCCAGAGGATCTTCCCTACTCAGGGATCAAACCTAGGTCTCCTGCATTGCAGGCAGATTCTTTACCAACTGACCCACTGTTGATCCATAGGTTCACATTCAATTAATCTGTCATTTAGGATTTGGAGTTTTTGTTTGGTCTTTGTTTTAAAGGACATGTTTCTTCAGAGTAAATATAAGAGGTAATTAGATGTGCATCAGCAGACGAATGGATAAAAAAGCTGTGGTACATATACACAATGGAGTATTACTCAGGTATTAAAGAGAATACATTTGAATCAGTTCTAATGAGGTGGATGAAACTGGAGCCTATTATACAGAACGAAGTAAGCCAGAAAGAAAGACACCAATACAGTATACTAATGCATATATATGGAATTTAGAAAGATGGTAATGATAACCCTGTATGTGAGACAGCAAAAGAGACACAGATGTATAGACCAGTCTTTTGGACTCTGTGGGAGAAGGCAAGGGTAGGATGATTTGGGAGAATGGTATTGAAACATGTATAATATCATATGTGAAACGAATCGCCAGTCTAGGTTTGATGCATGATACAGGATGCTTGGGACTGGTGCACTGGGATGACCCAGAAGGATGCGATGGAGAGGGAAGTGCGAGGGGGTTCAGGATTGGGAATACGTGTACACCCATGGTGGAGTCATGTTGATGTATGGCAAAATCAATGCAATATTGTAAAGTAGCCTCCAATTAAAATAAATAAATTTATAAAAAAAGATGTAATTATAACAATTTTAATTTATAAGCAGAATGTCACAATTCAGCCAACTTAATATGGGTGATGTCAAAAGCAATTTATTCAGTAGAAATAAACAATATGAGTAATTGAGCACATATTTCACTTCTTGCTAATTTTTGGCATTGTGTACTCAGAGAGTTGGACTGTGAAGAAAGCTAAGCGCTGAAGAATTGATGCTTTTGAACTGTGGTGTTGGAGAAGAGTCTTGAGAGTCCCTTGCACTGCAAGGAGATCCAACCAGCCATCCTAAAGGAGATCAGTCCTGGGTGTTCATTGGAAGGACTGATGGTGAAGCTGAAACTCCAATACTTTGGCCACCTCATGCGAAGAGTTGACTCATTGGAAAAGACCCTGATGCTGGGAGGGATTGGGAGCAGGAGGAGAAGGGGACAACAGAGGATGAGATAGCTGGATGGCATCACTGACTGGATGCACATGAGTTTGGGTGAACTCTGGGAGTTGGTGATGGACAGCGAGGCCTGGCGTGCTACACTTCATGGGGTCACAAAGAGTCAGACATGACTGAGTGACTGAATTGAGCTGAACTGAGTCATATCCCAAGATTTGCATCAATATTTATGCCTTTGAATTTTGATAATATAATTGAACAGTGAACAACAATCTACTTATAACTGCCTTGATTCCTTCCTTCATTTTTATCAGCATACTTCAATTGAATATTAGGAGATTGAGAGATTCCACTGGAAATACATATATTAGCATGCCAAATCTGTAGTTGACTTAATAAGCAGGGGACTTAACAAGTGATGAGTCATTTTCACCAAACTTATTACACATCAATTTAACTAATTTCAATTGTATGAACAACTCAATTAGTGAATATTTGAACACCAACTGTTTCATGCTGTTAAATATATTTAATCCAAATAGCCCTTCAAATTAACCTATTTGGCTCCAGTTGTTGTTATTCAGTAGTTCATTACAGTAGTGACTCCAGTAGCTCATTTATGGATTCTACAGTACATTTGCTGACTGTTTACTACATAAACAGAGCCATGGTAAGAAACACATAAAGTTGTACACATCAGAGTCATAATAAACTTGGAAAAGTTTGTCATTTATAGGCTTTGAGATACAAACATACCACTACTATGCAAGGTGCTGATTATTATGAATAATTCAACTGACACAATAGCTTAATGGGGCAGAGTATACTGTAATCAAAGTTAGTAAGGAATCAGAGAAGAGGTGGTGACACAAACTCACTTTGAGATGTAGGAAGGGTTTAACAGACAACAATTAAGAATTATTGGAGAAGTAAAAATATTAGAACAAAGGCACTGTGAATGCAAGCATAGTGTTTTTTCAGTGAATGAAAAGTTATTTGAATTGCAAGGAAAATGAGATATATGCTTTTATTATCAGTGAACCAACAGCTATGTAAAACTGAGAAACAGACTGGGAAAATTTTGAAAGCTTGGGGAAAAAAATACTTGACAATTTTAAATGAGCCTTTGCAGGTAAAAGGAAAAAACTTTTTCACTGAAAACCAATTATGATAAGTCAAGATATGAGAAGAGAAGAAATATTTTTAGATTTTATAATATATGAAAATGTATAAAAATGAATAGTGAGATTTGGAGGAAGAAAAAGAATGTTGAACTCAAGGTCATACAATGTAGTGCAGTGTTTCATAAAAAGTACAGGAGGCACTGGGTACCGAAGAAGAGGCCAACCCCAGTGCTATCTAGATAAGACTGAACTAATAATATTTCTTTGGGAAAATTATATTTTAATTCTGGTGAACAAGTAATGATGACTACCATAGAAAACAAACATGCACATATATTAATCACCATAAAGCAAAGAAAGGTGTAGAACAGGATGATGGAGACTTGTATTAAAAACCACAATATTGTAAAATAATTAGCCTCCAATTAAAATAAATTAATTAATTTTTAAAATATTTTTAAGCTTTTATTATTTATTAGACCATTATTTTTAGTGGAATGAAAATAGCAATAGAAAGTAAAATGCATTGGATGACACTTTGTCTTTATACTTGTAGTAACGTCATTAAGTATATGTAGCAAGAAGCAATATAAACTGTAGTGAGATAAATGAAAGTGACAGAATTAGGACTAGACTGGCATTTTACTTCTGGTGGGGTTTTTGATGAATCTCAAGTTTTAAACTAGAATCCATTCTCTGGGATAGGGAGTACTCAATCATTTACATTTTGCCATGATTTTTCCTACTGTGACTTTAGATAAAACTTTGTATTTTTATCTGTATGTTTTTTTATCTATGTATTTTTCATTTATCCCTCTGGCCTAGCATTTGCCGGCTTACACAGACTTCAGCTCCCACAACTATGCAAACTCAAAAGAAGACGTTAAATGTGTGTTGTGCCTCCAGTAAGTGAGAAAAGTAAGTGAAAGGGCTAAATACTCTGGGTCAAGCTCCTAACCAGGATTTAGCTGTATCTCTTTTGAGTATTTGCTGTTCTTATTACCCATTGTTTATCTGTGTTATAGTAAACTCGAAAGACTAGTTATTTTGGAACGATAAACACTCCTCATATTTTAGCAGCTTGTAACAATGAAGGTTTACTCTTTCTTACCTGAATATCCATTGTTTGGGACACAGAGTAATAAGTTAGCTATCACTTGGGAATTTGGAGGTCGTTGTGGCCAAAGGAAAGTGGCTCAGAGGATCTCATAAGGAAATGAAATACCGGAAAAGACAGACCTCAATTCACTCACATGGAGGTCACAACCATTCCTCTGGTAACAACCCAGTTATAGGAGATTCAGAAAGTGCAACTCTGTGTTCTGGGAGGAGAGACATTTAGAAGTTTTTGACAAATTATGCTCCTCATAATCAAATATGTCAATACAAACTATGAAGTCAGTTACATTTGTGTTCAAAATTACCTGTATATGTAAATTCAAAGCTTCAGTCTTAATCTTGGCAAAATAAGGTTAATAACCTTTCAGTTTTGTTTATGACCAACCTAGATAGCATATTAAAAAGCAGAGACATTACTTTGCCAACAAAGGTCCCTCTAGTCAAGGACATGGTTTTTCCAGTAGTCATGTATGGATGTGAGAGTTGGACTGTGAAGAAAGCTGAGCACCAAAGAACTGATGCTTTTGAACTTTGGTGTTGGAGAAGACTCTTGAGAGTCCCTTGAACTGCAAGGCGATCCAACCAGTCCATTCTAAAGGAGATCAGCCCTGGGATTTCTTTGGAAGGAATGATGCTAAAGCTGAAACTCCAGTACTTTGGCCACTTCATGCGAAGAGTTGATTCATTGGAAAAGACTTTGATGCTGGGAGGGATTGGGGGCAGGAGGAGAAGGGGATGACAGGATGAG
>SJYQ01005777.1:116235-128104 GCA_006410935.1 Redunca redunca | reverse complement strand
AAAAAAAAAAAAAAAAAAAAATAGAAAAAACTGAATGAAACTTTAGACCAACCCAATATTTTTTTTAATAATAGTTTCATTGACAATTATCATTTAGCAGGGAATTATTTTAATAGTTGTCTAAAACAAAATATGAGATAAATTTAATTCATAAGTAGGGAAAAATGTTTTCAGGATGAATGTGGATTAACCTAGTGCTGTTCTTTGTAAGCGAAATAGCAGATATTTCATTGCCCTTAGAAGCTGATGGAATGTACTATGTCTTACCTCATGTATTTAGAATTTTCATATTTATTGGTGAAACAGGACTTTCTATACATGACTTTTCTATAATCTAGAATATGTTTTTCAGATACCCAATCTGAATTAGGGATACAACTCGGCAGTGTGGGTGTCTGGGTGTAAATTCAAGGTCAACAAGTTTTTGTTTAAAATTGGTAAAGTGAGTAAGCTCTCTTGGCCTCAGTTTGCTCATCTTTGAATTAGGCTGATAATACTACATTTTTACATGGATTAAATAATGTTACTGATATAGCACCAAGAGCTTAAAAACACTTTTTGAATGTAGACATTCTGAAATGGCTGTGTCGGTGCTAGTCTTCATGTTTACTCATGGGATGAAATGATGTAATTTGAGACAAGTTGATGCTTAATCAGATTTGTACATAAGACACTAACATCTGCATCCCCAATGCAGCTCTGTGGACAGAGCATTCATTTTATCTCCATATAATTTTATTCTAGAAAGTAGAAGTATCTCCTCTGTAGGCAAATTGGTGGGAAACTATTATAAATAAAACTATGCTTATTATTGTAAAATATTTGACAGTCATAGTTGCTGTTTCAAAATTATTTGAAGGTTAATTAGAATGTTATTCTAGTGAGAAAGAAATTTAGTGAATAGTGTAGATTATTTGCATCTCTAGGACATTTTATATTTAAATGCACCATATTTCTATATGATGCAAATTCAGCATTATGTTATGTGCCCTATAAAATAAAACAAATGAAACCTAAATTACTGCATTTTGCAGAATCAGTACTTATAAAATGATATCTCGGGAATTTCAATTCCACACACAGAGCAAAATGTAACATTAGCAATACTGTAACTCAAACTGTTGATTTGTTGGACTGGAAATGAGCAAGGTTCATGAAAACATTAAGATGCCTAGAATTAATAAAATCTTTGAAAAGCCATTATCTCCTGCATTGCCAAGTTTTACTCTCATATTAACTAATTCTCATATTTCAACTGGTAAATACAGTAGAGGAGTGATGGTAGCGGAATTTAGTGAAGTGAAGTGAAAGTCACTCAGTCATGTCCAACTCTTTGTGCTCCCATGGATATAGTCCATAGGATTCTCCAGGCCAAAATACTGGAATGGGTAGCCTTTCCTTTTTCCAGGGGATCTTTCCAACCCAGGGATCAAACCCAGGTCTCCTGCATTGCAGGCAGATTTTTTATCAGCTGAACCACCAGAGAAGCCCCAAAATACTGGAATGGGTAGCCTATCACTTCTCCAGTAGATCTTCCCAATCTAGGAATCAAACCAGGGTCTCCTGCACTGCAGGTGAATTCTTTACAATCTGAGATGCCAGGGAAGCCCTAGAATAAATTAAAATAGCCATTTCAAATCCTTTGTTCAGAACTTGCTTTCTAGAAAGGTTTGTTATAACAATTCCAACTTCAAAACAATTCCTATCCTACTTAGGAATGTCGTATCCTCTGAAAAACAGCAATATTGGAATGAAAAAGACTCCTATAATAATACTAGCAGTGAAGGAGTAGCTTTCTCTAATGTGAGACTAAATAGTCCGGAGGAGAAAGGAGAGGCAAAATCCCTAAAGAAGGTATCATCAGGGCACAAAACAGAGCAGAAGTCATATAGTCATTTGATTTGGAATCAATGAGTTTTCAAGTATCAGAGTGTCCCAGTGTGGTGACTGCTAGAGCATTTAAAGTTGTTCCACTGTACCAAATTACAACTTTTAATTTTACAATAAAATGGCACTAAGGACAATAGTTATCCAGATTCAGATTTACAAGGTGTCTCCTAGGTGGGAGGCAACTGGACTCAAAAAATCCACCATAGTCAAAGGCATTTACACAACCAAAATTGCCAAAAAGATGGTACCTGTGTCTGTCAAGTTTCAATCTGAAGTTTGAACATGGAAAATTTAATATAAATATGAATTAGTAAAAGGAAAACTGAATGGGGCATATAATTACAGTAAGGGATATAGTAAAGACACATGAAGAAAGTGACCACTATCTAGGGGCTGATGAAGAGTGGATAAAGAACAAATTAAGTGCTAAGAAGAGTCCCCATATCTTCCCAGAACTAAGATTCTGACCTTGTTGGAGAGGAAAGCAGACTACTGTTGAGAAAGAAACTTCCCGAGTGCTGAATCATGGCTGGTAAAGAGGAGCAGGCTGCTGGTGGTGGATAAACTTGCTGTCAAGTGTGGCAGTCTAAAGCTGAGCCATGGGAATAGATCACATGGTAAAGAAATTCTCCAGATGCTGTTGCAGATACAGGTTCAATTGTGTTGGAACTGGTTCATAGGAAAAGTGTCCTAGGTGGTTGAGAAACTCACTGGAAGATAGATTGGACTTGGTCCATGGATGAGTTGTGTTCTGGATAGGGCAGGTGGGCTAGAGCTGTTCCAAAGGAATGGTCTGCCAGGTAGGCCAAGAAACACTTGTGCATATCATGTTATATCATGTTATAGGTTATTGCATGATATTAGGGTAGTTCCCTTTGCTATATAGCAGGTTCATGTTGTCTATTTTATGTATAGGTGTATGCATCTGTTAACACGAAACTTACTAATTTACCATTCTCCCACCTTTGTCCTTTGGTAACCATAAATTTGTTGTCTATGCCTGTGATTCTCTTTCTCTTTTATAAATGTGTGTGAAGTCGCTCAGTCGAGTCCAACTCTTCGTGACCCCGTGGACTGTAACCCTCTAAGCTCCTGCATCCATGGGATTCTCCAGGCAAGAATACTGGAGTGGGTTGCCATTTCCTTCTCCCTTTTATAAATAAGTGCATTTATATGATTTTTAGATGAAATATATAAGATAAATCATATGAAATTTGTCTTGTCTGACTTACTTCCCTAGTATAATAATCTCTAGGTCTATTCATGTTGCTAATAAATGGCATTATTTCCTTCTTTTTTAATGGCTAAGTAGTATTCTATTGGGTATATGTAGCTCATATTAATTTTTCTTTACTCTATTGATGGATTGCTGCCAAGTTTTGGGTATTATAAATGTAAATGATGTTGCATGAATATTGAAATGCATAGTATCTTTTTGAATTATGATTTTCTCTGATCTATACCTAGATTGCTGGATCATATGGTTTTGCTTTTTAAGGATACTCCATACAGTTTTCCATAGTGGCTGCACCAATTTACATTCCCTCCAAAAAGAAGGGCTCCTTTTTCTCCACACCCTCTTCCATATTTGTTATTTGTAGATTTTTGATTATGGTCATTTCAACTGATGTGAGGTGATACTTCACAACAGTTTTGATTTGTACTTCTCTGATAATTAGTGGTGTTTAGCATTTTCATGTGCCTTTTGGCGATCTGTATGTCTTCTTCGGAGAAATATATATTTAGATCTTCTGCCCACTTTTCAACTTTGTTGTTCATCTTGTTTTTTTTTGTTTGTTTGTTTAAATATTGAGCTGCATGAGCTGTTTTGTATATTTTGGAAATTAAACCCTTGTCAATTGCTCCACTTGCAAGTATTTTCTCCCAGTCTGAAGGCTGTCATTTTATTTATGGTTCCCTTTCCTGTGGAAAAGCTTTTAAGTTTAATTATGTCTCATTTGTTTATTTCTGCTTTTATTTCCCCTATTCTGGAAGATAGATTCAAAAAGATACTATTGCAATGTATGTTAAAGAGTGGTCTGCCTATGTTTGCCTCTAGTTTTATAGTATCCATCCTAACATTTAGATATTTTATGCATTTTGAGTTTGTCTTTGTGTGTAATGTTTGAGAATATTCTAATATCATTTTCTTACATGTAGTTTTCTGGTTTTCCTGGTATCACTTATTAGAGACACTGTCTTTTCTCCATTGTATATTCCTGCCTCCGCTGTCATAGATTAATTGAGCATAGGTGTGTAGGTTTATTTCTGGGCTTTCTAGCCAGTTTCATTGATGTGTATTTCTGTTTTGTGGCCTGACAACTGTAGGCATATAGTATAGTCTGAAGTCAGAGAGCTTTATTCCTCCATTTCTGTTTTTCTTAAGATTATTTGGGCTATTTGGGACCTTTTGTGTTTATGTACAAATTTAAAAAAAAAATATGTAGTGCTTTGAAAAATGCCATTGGCAATTTGATAGAGATTGCATTGAATCTTTGGAGATTACTCTGGGTAGTTTAGCCATTTTCACAGTATTTATTCTTCCAATCCAAGAGCACAGTGAATCTTTATATCTCTTTGTGTCATCTTTGGATACTTTCATCAGTGTCATAGTTTTCAAAACAGTAGTCTTTTGCATAGGTTTATTCCTTTGTATTTTATTCTCAGTATACACCTTCCAAGAGTGGAGTATTTTTCTCCCAGTAGCTTAAATTGAGCTCCTGAAATTAAATCCCAGTGGCCTTCAAAGCCAAATGTTCTGGAAGCTTCTCCTCCCAATGCCAGACACCATGGCTGGGGGGCCCGCCATAGGGCTCAGAACTCTCACTCCCATGGGAGAACTTCTGTGATGTAATTTTTCTTCAGTCTGTAGGTAGCCCACCTGGGGTGTATTGGATTTGATTATATCATGAGTGTGATCCTCCTCTAATCTTGTTGTGGTTTCTTCCTTGCCTTTAGATGTAGCATATTTCTTTTTTTTATTTTTTAATATAAATTTATTTATTTTAATTGGACTAGATGTAGCATATCTCTTTTGGTAGGTTCCATTCTTTTTTACTGATGTTCATTCAGCAGTTAGGTGTGATTTTGATGTTCTCATGGGAGGAATGAGTTCAAGGTCCTTCTACTTCACCATATTTTCTCAAGTCCTACATATACTTATTGACCCATGGATTAAGGTTACAATAGGAAGAGCAAAGTGAGGACTTGGCCACTGCTTAACACCCTGTAACCCTATCCTCAAGATAGGAAATAAGAAGATAGTGTGTTTCTGAATGATTACAGAAACTAAAGTTACTGTCACATACTCAAAAGATTCCAGAGTGGTGATCTCCATTCAGTTCTTCTACCCAGGGTCTTAATAAAACTTATACAGCATGGCAAAAATCAGTGGACTATTGTAAACCTAACAATGATATGGCCTTTACAGAAGCCATCCTGCTGCTCTGGTGTATTTACTGGTACAGAGCAGTACTGTCACAAGGATTTACTTTGTGCCAATTCCTGTCTTTGAAATTTATGTTAGAGTTAGTATTCCTTTATACAGTAAAGCCAACAGTACATTTTCACTGTATTGCCTCAGGACTATAATTCTCTCACTCAGTTGAAATATTACTTGTAGGAGACTTGGTCATAAAAATTTTTTTGAGAAAGTCCAAACTCCAGGTGACTTCTCTTTGCTTACATTCTCCCTGAATATATACCAAAGACCTCCCTTGACCTTTGACCAACTGAAAGAAGGGGAAAACAATTTTAGTCCAAATGTTAATTCATGATGAATGATGTTCTGTTTTGGCAGTAATTGGAAATGAGTTGCTCCATATTACTCGTATCAGGGTAATTCTGAAGCACTGAGGTGGTGGACAATTCTCCAAGGAGATAAAATGACATTTGCTAAACTTGGTGATCTACTTTATATGGCGGAGAAGGCAATGGCACCCCACTCCAGTACTCTTGCCTGGAAAATCCCATGGATGGAGGAGCCTGGTAGGCTGCAGTCCATGGGGTCGCGAAGAGTCGGACACGACTGAAGCGACTTAGCAGCAGCAGCAGCACTTTATATGGAAGAGATGTGGCCTGCAACTCATAAGAACTAACTTGTGTGCAAAGATAAATGTGAACAGTTGGTCTATCACCTGATAAAAACAAATCTGGAAGACTGATGTTGGGTAGGTCTGACAGATACATAGGTGGATTTATGTTAGTGAAAACAAAGTATATGAAACTTTGTTTCATGTAAAGTTGAAGGGAAAGCAGCTTGAACCATAGAGGAGATATTTAACCACTGCATAAAAATGATACTTTCTGGGGAATTAAATAGCTTCTCTCCTGTACCACCTGAGTAATTTGACAGTGAGTCCATAGACAGGGTGGACAGTGTGACAAGAAGGATTATGCAGTTTTAAAATGAAATCATTCTCACCAAGTCATCTAGCTGTTGATACCCATGAACGTACAACCTGTCAGCAGAAAAGAAAGATGTTGAGCCCTTGATATTTCAAAGAGACCACTGCTTGCTACATGAAGGTTCGTCCATTGCATTAGATGTTTTGTATTTTGAAGGGTCATTTTTGCCAGAATTAATGCATATCCCCAACAGAAGGATGCCTTCTCTGATATCTCTATAGCATCATTGTCTAGGTGCTTACACAACACATTAATCCGTGAACATGATATAAGAACAACATTAATTCAGACCAAAGGGCATATTTCATACAAAATAGTTCATGCAGTGGGATTAGAAATTACTAATCATTCCATGCACCCTGTCAATGAGAAACAACCAGACTGAGAGAAGAGTCTCAGGCACATGTAAGTTTTAGGGCAAACCTCTTAGATAGATCAGTGCTGCCTTCCATGAAACAGAGCATGCATTGAATCATTTGTCAAAATATAGTAGCATGTTCCAGCAGCTACATTAAATGGATCATTGAACTGACGGATTTAAGCGGGACAACACATGTGTTCATAATACCCACTGAGTCCCTTGAACTTTCGTTTTTCTTCCCTGCAGCTTTAAGTCTTCTAGAAAAGATGTCCTAATTTTCAAGAAGAAAATACTTCTGCCCAGGAACATATTAATAGCAATGCTGAACTGGAAGCTACAAATAACAATCACCTTCTTAGGGCTCCCCATGCAGTTTGAAGCACTGGCTAAGGGTAAAGGACTCTAGAATCGGTAGTGATGTGATGAAGTGGTTTCAGCAGTAGAGGCTATAACTTTTGTTAATTTTTTTAAATTAACATTCTTTCTTAAGTGCTCTGAGAGATAGAGATTGATCTTCACAGAAACTTGACTTGATTTAACATATACTTTCACAACTGGTAAAGAAGTGTTCCAAAAGTGGTGTCTCAATTTGCAGTAGAGAACCCAGCAGAAAGGTACTATGAGATCTGAATACCACAAGGAATGAACTATATCAGACATGCCTGTATTGTATCCTGTTTTCTAAACTGTACCTGTTTCCTTAGCTCTTGGAACTTACATGGAGACCAAGGATCTATCGAGAGTCTTGGAACCCTGTAATTAATTTTGAACTCACATATAGCACTATTTTTTTTCAGAGAAGGGTACTGAAATGCCATGTGGTGGTGATGGTTTCATGGCTAAATCACGTCCGACTATTGAGACCCCATGGACTGTAGCCTGCCGTGCTCCTCTGTCCGTGGGATTTCTCAAGCAAAAAGAAGGGTTGTTATTTCTTTCTCCAGGGGAGCTTCCTGACCCAAGGATCAACCCCAAATCTCTTACCAATTGAGCCACCAGGGAAGCAAGCCCCTGAGATACCACAGCAGTATCTTGCCAAAGGGGTAAGACAATACTCCTCAAAAGTGTTAAGCTTATTCTTCATGGGGCAAAATTTCACCAATGAGTGACAGGTAGCAACACAGTATCAGAGAAGAATATCTTCTCCATCCCATCCTTTAATGGATGAATCCAAAGCATAACTTCAATAGTTTCAGTAGAGACTGCCCAAGGCCGCCTTACATGGTCAGGGACCAGTCATTGGTCTTCCTAAAGTGACAGTCAATTGAATAACATACCACGGGAGGTTTTTTCTTTCCTGCCCTCATAACGCTTCTCTTCTCTCTTACTCTGCCCTGGGATTGCACCTGGTTAAGTATTACTGCTAAGGTTTGCTCAGATTCTGTTTTCTAGAGAATATGAACTAAGACATAAGAAAATATTCTAGAAGGGAACAATCGTATCTCAATGTACTTGTATATTACATCATCATATTATATGCTTTAATACAAATTTACCAATTATAACTCAATAATAAATAATTTTTTAAAACTTACTTAAAATTTGTGGCTCAGATATTAAAAAATCTTCCTGCAACATAGGAGACCTAGCTTCAATCCCTGGGTAGGGAAGATCCCCTGGAGAACGAAATGGCAACCCACTCCAGTACTCTTGCCTGGAGAATTCCATGGACAGGGGAGCCTGATGGGTTACAGCTCATAGGGTTGCAATGTGTCAGACATGACAGAGTGGCTAACACTTTCACAACCTTAAATTAACTTGCTTTATTTAGAGGAAAAATCTAGATAGCACATTAAAAAGTAGAGATGTCACTTTGCCAACAAAAGTCCATATAGCTATGGTTTTTCCAATAGTCATGTATGAATGTGAGAGCTGGAATATAAAGAAGGCTGAGTGCTGAAGAATGGATGCTTTCAAACTGTGGTGCCAGAGAAGGCCCTTGAGAGTACTTGGACATCAGGGAGATCAAACCAGTCAACCGTAAAGGAAATCAACCATGAATCGTCATTGCAAGGGCTGGTACAGAAGCTGAAGCTCCAGTTCATTGGCCACTTGATATGAAGAGCCAACTCACTGGAAAAGTCCCTGATGCTGGGAAAGATTGAGGGCAGGAGGCGGTGGGGGTGACAGAGGACAAGATGACTGGATGGCATCACCAACTCAATGGACATGAGTTTGAGCAAGCTCTGGGAGATGGTGATGGACAGAGAAGCCTGTTGTGCTGCAGTCCACGGGGTTACAAAGATCCAGACACAGCTGAGTGACTGAACAACAACAATAAAACTGAGAGGACAAGAGAAGACGTAGTATAAAAGAGGTAAAACCCAGTTTTTTATAGTATAGTCTAAGAAATAATACCTAGTATTAAAAATCAAAGTGAATCGGTAAATGAACATGCTATTTATGAATAGGGAAATTGCTACCAGAAGAAAATTCTAAAATACTTGGTAGTGATACCATGGATTGGGGAGAACTAGAGAAAAAGTCTTTTTTTGTTTATAAGCCATTTAGTGTTATTGACTTTTAAAAGTTTATTCATGTATTACTTTGCCTTTAATTAAAAATCAAAATTTGTTGGAACTGTTAAAAATTACATTTTTGCTTTTTAACTAATCAATAGATTATTTAATAGNTTTCCCTATAATTAAAAATTAATAATCTCATAATTTAATAATATCTCATCTTTATGATAAACTTATGTAGAATAAATATAAGTTTTGCTTAAACTGAATGTAAAGTTGCTTAGTTGTGTCAAACTCTTTACAATTCTAAGGACTATAGCCTTCTAGGCTCCTCTGTCCATGGAAATTTCCTGGCAAAAATATTGGATTGGTTTGCCATTTCCTTCTCAAGGGGATCTTCCCAATCCAGGGATCAAACCTGGGTCTCTCGCACTGCAGGCAGACTCTTTACCATCTGAGCCACCAGGGAAGCATATTCAGTGATATCTACCTAAAAATAAGTGTGTGACCTCTGGTTTTCCCTTGAATCCAATCTATGCTGAATAAAATATATTATGACTTACTCCTGAGGGGTAGGGGGGAAATGTATCTGTTTACAGTAAGTCACCAGGTTGAATAAACAATCTCACCTTTGTTTAATTTATGTAAAAATTGCTTTATTCGCTTACACACACACACACACACACACACACACACACACCATGATGTATGCAAATGGATTCCAGATAGCCTCTGGTATTTGTGCATTTCAGAAAAGTAGCCATTCTAGCAATGACACACAGTTCACATAGTACCATTTTCAATCATTGAGAAGAAGGCCCTTTCACATAAATATATTTTCCAAATTATACCACCTATATCTTGTACTAAATAAAATGAGTAAGAGTGTAATTCGATGTTCTTGACCTTTATGAGCGCTGCGAACTTTTGGAAAGAAATGCATTCTACATTATATTTAAAATTATCACCATTAGTGTTACTCAAAAACGGTGTGACTGACAGGGCCAGTTCCCAAGCTGTTTTTTCTTTCAGTCACAAATTCTTATTCTTGACCCAGAGGCAAAAATGTTATGCAAAGTAAGAGTGTTGAAAAGGGAGCAGTAGTACATCTTTCTGAATATAAAATCTCTCCCACTGTAACATCTCAGAAAGCTACAAGCTTCTCTCCTTAGAGGTGCCTCTGAAGGGTGATAGGTTATTGCATTTATTTAAGGAAGGCAAGAAGGGGTACAAAAGTCTTTCTTGAATGTGTTATGAGACTTTCTGGGCAACTGTGACATGGGGATTTACATTCAGGAGTGTGGTGTCTCATGACTGTAATATATTTGGTTGAAAATGTAAAGTTTTCAAACAGTATTGCTGGATTCAATCATTGTGCATCCACATTTTATTTAAAAGTTACCTTCTAAGATAATAGAACCTCAGTGTCTCAAGGTCATTGCTTACAGTCTGTTCTTTCCCAACCTGCCATGTCCTTTGGCATTACCTTTCACTTTTTTAGGAACAGTGAGCTCGCCACTTCATGATGGAAATCTTCCATGTTAGGTTTATTCCTGTCTACACGTATTCTATATAGAAGAAAAGAAAAAGACTTTGGCCTTATTAACATAAACATGATGAAATCTCATTAATTCAGCTGAAATAGAGGGAAAATCCTAATAATATGAAATGCAGATACTTTTAAAGGAAGAGTTTCAGTCATTCCCAGGGTGTCCAGCAATTAAAGCCAAAATACAAATACTGCCAAGTAGAAATCCTGCCAAACCCTATTTAAGGAACAAAGATAATTTTAAATTATAATTGGTATGCAAATGATTGCTTCTAATTTAATCAAAAAGAAATTGCCTCCTTACGTAGAACATTTATTCCTCATATCTTGTTTATATTATTAATTGTCTTGCCATATCTTTTATTATCATTATTAGCACAAGGAAAAGTCTAGCCTAGTCCTTGTCTGAATCAGCATAGAATCATTTTAAGATTATTCATAATAAACAACTTAACACATTATTTTTATTTTTTTTAATTTTTATTTTAACTTTAGTTTAGTTTACATTACTGTATTGGTTTTGCCAAACATTGACATGAATTCACCACGAGTGTACATGCGTTCCCAAACATGAATCCCCTCCCACCTCCCACCCCATACCATCTCTCTGGGTCCTCTCCTTGCACCAGTCCCAAGCATCCTGAATCCTGCATCGGACATGGAATAGCAAATGAAGCAACTGACAAACAACTAATCTCAAAAATATACAAGCAACTTATGCAGCTCAATTCCAGAAAAATAAATGACCCAATCAAAAAATGGGCCAAAGACCTAAATAGACATTTCTCCAAAGAAGACATACGGATGGCTAACAAACACATCAAAAGATGCTCAACATCACTCATTATCAAAGAAATGCAAATCAAAACCACAATGAGGTACCACTTCACACCAATCAGAATGGCTGCGATCCAGAAGTCTGGAAGCAATAAATGCTGGAGAGAGTGTGGAGAAAAGGGAACCCTTTTACATTGTTGGTGGGAAAGCAAACTAGTACAGCACTATGGAGAACAGTGTGGAGATTCCTTAAAAAATTGCAAATAGAATTGCCTTATGACCCAGCAATCCCACTGCTGGGCATACACACCGAGGAAACCAGAATAGAAAGAGACACATGTACCCCAATGTTCATCGCAGCACTGTTTATAATAGCCAGAACATGGAAACAACCTAGATGTCCATCAGCAGATGAATGGATAA
>SJYQ01005777.1:57838-116017 GCA_006410935.1 Redunca redunca | reverse complement strand
TTTTAATACACAAAATTTTGAGTAATAATTCCAGACATAAAAATTATTATATTATTGTGGCATTTATTTTTATATATTTTTCTCTAGAAAAGCTATCCATCTGAAGGGAAACATGTAAAGGACACCACTTTTTTACATAGTCTTATTTAGATATTTGACAAATTCTTAAGTCATACAAACATATCTAATTTTGTATTTTCATTTACTTAAAAACAAATGACTTTAGAAATTTTACCTTCTTTAAATCCTTACTGATCATTTATATTGAAGCTTTAATTTATTTTAATTGGAGTATAGTTGCTTTACAACGTTGTGTTAGTTTCTGCTGTCCTAAGTAGACATACATCCCCTCCCTAATGGATCTGCCTCCTACCCACCCATCCCATTCATCTAGGTCACCACAGAGCATCAAGCTGAGCTTCCTGTGCTATATAGCAGGTTCCCACTAGCTATTTTACACATGGCACTGCACATACATCAATATTAATCTCTCCATTCATCCCACTCCCTTCTCACTCTGTGTCCATGTCTGTTTCCTATGTCTGTATCTCTATTCCTGCCCTGCAAATAAATTCATCTGTATTATTTTCCTAGATTCTACATACATGTTAATATTACATTTTAATTTTTCTGACTTACTTCACTCTGTATAACAGACACTAAGTCCACACCCATCTCTACAAGTGATCAATTTCATTTCTTTTAATGGCTGAGTAAAATTACATTGTATATATGTATCACATCTTTATCCATTCATCTGTTGATGGATATTTAGGTTGTGTCCATTCCCTGGCTACTGTAGACAGTGCTGCAGTGAACGATGGGATGAATGTGTCCTTTTGAATTATGGTTTTCTCAAGGTATATGCTCAGTAGTGGAATTTCTGGTTATATGGTATTTTTATTTTCATTATTTTAAGTAACTGCAGAACTGTCTTTCATCTTTTATGATTCTTCTCTCTTTTATTTCCTTTGTCTATTTATTACCCATTCACAAAGAATTATCTTTACACGCTAACATACCTCTCTATACATTGTGCATATTTCCACACTTTTTATTTAAAAAGTTGACTTTTAACATAATGAATTTATATACATCTGTAATATTTGATTTCTGCTCTTGATATTACATTTAAAAGCTTTGTCACATCTAAGTTAAATGAGTAACATCACTTTTTTTTTTAGTATGCATAGACCATTTTACATGTAAAGTTTGAACATATAAAGTTATTTATAGCATATTATAAAAATAATTGAATTTCATCATTTTCTCTGATGCTCACTTGTGTGGTAAAATGAGTACATTTACTGTACTTTGCCATATAAACCTAAATTGTTTCAGAACACTTTTGACTGTGGATTATCTGTGTATTTTTGCTGCTGACTCATATTATCCTTGGTCACTTTATATTACACCTTAAATTTTTATTTGGATAAGGTAATCTCAATTTTTTATGTTAATAATTTTCTTGGCCTATTGTGAAATACTGGGTTTTAGTGTTACTTAATGTTATTTTAAGTGCTAATTAATATTTCACAGGGAATATAACTGAATGAATAAATCAATTATATAACTTGAAAAAAATTGTCTCCATTCTATCAAAAACAAACAAACAATTCATCCTACCCAAAAGCAGGAACCAAAATTTAATAAGCTTCCATCTCTAGCAACGTTAAATTGATCTAAAATTTTGGTTTTGGTTTGGTTTCAGGATTTTCAGAATTATGTGTAGTGTTACAAAATGTGTTACAAAGATTCCTATCTGTTTATTCTTTGGAAAGTTAATCTCATTATTTGAACTTAACAAACTGATTCTTATTTTATATTTTAGAAATTCATGTAGGTATTATCTTTCCCTCAGTGAACTTTATAAAATGCATACCTGAGGTGTAAAATAAAATGAGATTTGAAAACTATATCCATCACTGCAATTTACATCCTTAAGAAGAAAATACGTCCATATCTCCAGAAAACTTTCTAATATTTTTGCAGTCAACACCTCAACTAACTCCAGACCTGTTCTTGACTTTCATATAGTGAAATAATTCAGTAAATATTTTTGTGGCCACATGAAGTTAATACACATCTAGAACATTATTCCATTGATGTTATATAAATCACAATATTTTCATTTTATTTCAGAATGTATCCCATTTATAAAGTTTCCAAAATGTGTACGTTTATTCTCCTCCTGATAGACATTTGAGTTATTTACAATTTGAATTGGGCTTCCCTGGTAGCTCAGCTGGTAAAGAATCCACCTGCATCCCAGGAGATCTCAGTTCAATTCCTGGGGCTGGGAAGATCCACTGGAGAAGGGATAGCCTACCCACTACAGTATTCTTTGGCTTCCCTAGTGGTTCAGCTGGGAAAGAATCCGCCTGCAAAGTGGGAGACCTGTGTTCCACTTCTGGGTTGGGAAGATCCTCTGGAGATGTGAACGGCTACTCACTCTAGTATTCTGACCTGGAGAATTCCACGGACTATACAGTCCATGAATTTGAAAAGAATTGGACACGACTTGACGACTAAACCACTACCATATGATGTTTTTGGAGATATGTATACTTATATTGGCCTGGCGTGCTGTGATTCATGGGGTCACAGAGTCAGACATGACTGAGCGACTGAACTGAACTGAACTGATACTTATATTTACAGACATATGATTGGACTTTCCTGGTGGTTTAGTGGTAAAAAAAATCCACCTGCAATGCAGGAGACACCAGAGATGTGTATTTTATCTCTTAGTAAGGAATATTCCCTAGAAGAGGGCATGGCAAACCACTCCAGTAGTCTTGCCTGAAAAATCCTATAAACAGAAAAGCCTGGCAGGGTTAGGAAACTGGCAGTCTATAGGGTTGCAAAGATTCAGACATGACTGAAGCGAATGAGCACACATATGTATAACTAACTTTTTCCAACCTAAGTGCATTTTTCAGTGCAACATTTCAAAGCAAAATGTTTTAAGTACAAACTATAATTTTTATTGCTAGCAACTTTTGAGTCCATACACTAAATTTTTTCTACTCTAAATTCATAGAAAATGTTCTCATATTCTTCTTCTAAAATTTTATATCTATATCTTTTAAATTTTAGTTCAGATCCACTTTAAATTAAAATTTACATAAACTTTTTTAAAAAAATTGAAGTATAGTTGATTTACAATGTTGTGTTGGTTTCTGCTGTACAGCAAAGTGATTCAGTTATATACATATATTCTTTTGTATTCATTTCTGTTATAGTTTATCACAGGATATTGAATGTAGTTCTTCATTCTACATAGTAAGACCTTGTTGTTTATTCATTCTAATGCATCTACTAATCCCAGACTCCTAGTCCATTTCTCTCCTTGGCAACCATCAAGCCTGTCCTCTATTTCTGAGTCTGTTTTTCTTTCATACATAGTTCATCTGTGTCATGTATTAATTCCCACATATAAGTGGTACCATGTGGTATTTGTCTTTCTGTTTCTGACTTACTGCACTTAGTGTGATACTCTCTAGTTCTATCCATATCACTGAAGCTTTATCTATCCATCTATTGATGGACATTTAGCTTGTCCCCATGGCTGGGTTATTATGAATATTGCTGCTATGAACATAAGGTACACATGTTTTTTGAATTATAATTTTGTCCAGATATATGTTCAAGAGTTGGATTACTAGATCATGTGACAGCTGTATTTTTAGTTTTTGGAGAAATCTCCATACTGTTTTCCATAGTGACTGGACCAACCTTTTTGCTGGTGTAATTGTTTGGTTTTGATATTAGGGTGATGATAGCTTCATAAAATAAGTTAGGGAGTGTTCCTTCCTCGTCAGTCTTTTGGAAGAGTTTGAGAATGATTAGTTAAAGGTTTTGGTTTTTTTTTTTTTTTTTGTACATTTGGTAGATGTCACCTGTGAAGCAATTTGGTCTGGGACTTTTGATTACAGGGATTTTTTTTTTATTCTTACAGATTCTATTTCACTGCTAAGGGATTTGTCTGTTTAAATTATCTGTTTCTTCTTGATCCACTTTTGGTGGGCTGTTTTTAGAAACATTTCTGTTTCTTCTAGGTTCTTGAATTTGTTGGCATATAATTGTTCATGGTATTCTTTTGTTTTGTTGCTGTTGTGTTTTCTCTTGTATTTCAGTTATTCAAACACATTTTTACTTTTACTGAGATTTTAAAAAATAGATAACAGTATTGTCTGTGAGTAAGAATGGCTTTATGTTTCCCTTTCCAATTTTTATCTTTTACTATCTCTTTTTATCATATTCTGTAAGGGTTAAAGGGATTTCCTGGTAGCTCAGCTGGTAAATAATCCACCTGCAGTGCAGGAGACCCCGGTTCAATTCCTGGGTCAGGAAGTTTCCCTGGAGAAAGGATAGCTACCCACTCCAGTAAAGAGTTATATGCCCAATTTTGCAATGATATTATGCTTGCTCTAAACAGCCATGTTCCTTTTAACCATACTGAAAGAAGCAAAAACCTAGTCTATTATATTTATACACAAATTTATCTTTTTGGTTCTTTTTATTCTGTCTTGCACATCTGAGTTTCTTCCCTGGTATAGTTTTCTTTCACCGTAACAATATTTCTGCATTACATCTTGTAAGACAAGTCTGCTGGCAATGTGGCTTTTTGATTTTTCTTTAAATGAAAATAATTTTTTATCTCTCTCACTTTGAAAAATATTTTCACTGAATATGCAAATCTGGTTAATGTTTTTTTCTTTCTTCAGCACTTCAGCACTTTTTTCTCTTCAGTGCTTTAAATATGATACTTCTTTGTCTTATGGCTTCCATCTCTAAGTTAGAAATGGTCTGTCTCACATATTTCTAAGTAAAGTATCTTTCTGGATGTTATAATTTTTATAAACCTATTTTAAATTTTCTGCAGCTTAGCTATTAGTGGAACAAGGTGTTTACTTTTTTCTATTAATTTCCTCTTCACTATTGTTGGAATTTGCATTTACCTCAAAATATAAGGGAAAATGTTGCCAATAGTTTCAGTATAATTCCCTGACTTCTTCCTATTCTGGTTCAAAATCCATCTCCTCAGCCTACCCCTCTTTGGCTTTGATCTCCAATTATATGTGTGTATACACACACACACACAGACACACATATATATATAAACTTTGTTTTTCATCAATAAAGATTACTTTTATAGTAGTTTCAGATTTCCAACAGAATTGAGTGGAAATTGCACAGAACTCCTATATACTTTCTATTTTCATATACACAATTGTCCCCACTACTGACATCCTCTACCTAAGTGGTACATTTGTTAAAACTCATGAACCATCATTATCACCCAAAGCCATAGTTCACATTAGAGTTCACTGTTAGCGTTTTACCTTCTATGGGTTTGGAGAAATGTATAATGACATATATCCTCCATTGCAGTATTACAATAAATCACTTTACTGCCCTAAAAATCCTCTATCCTCTGTTTATTCATTCTATCTTCTCTACCCAAATTTTTGCTCTTTTTACTGTTTTCACAGTTATGTCTTTTTTAAAATGCTATATACTTGGAATCACACAGTATGTAGCCTTTTCAGATTAGCTTTGTTTCATTTAGTAATATGCATTTAAGATTCTTTTATGTCTTTTAATTACTCAATAGCTCATTTCTTTTTGTTGCTGAATAATATTTCATGCCTTGTATGTACAATGGTTTGTCTACTGAAGAACATCTTGATTGTTTCCAAGTTCTGTCTATTATGAGTAAAGTTGGTATAAACATTCATGTATAGGTTTCTGTGTTAAAAATAAGGTATCAATTTCTTGGGGAGATATCAAGGAGCACAATTGTTGGGTTGTATGGTTACAGTACATTTATTTTTTAAGAAATTACTGAATTTACTTCCAAAGTGGCTGTACCATTTTGCATTCCCACAAACAATGAATTAGAGTTTCCTTTATTCACATCCTCACCAGCACTTTGGAAAAGGCATTGGCAACCCACTCCAGTACTCTTGCCTGGAAAATCACATGGACGGAGGAGCCTGTTGGGCTGCTGTCTATGGAGTCGCACAGAGTTGGACAGGACTGAAGCGACTTAGCAGCAGCAGCAGCACCAGCATTTGGTGTTAGTGTTTTGAATTTTGGCCATTCTAATAGGTGGGTAGTGATACTTCACTATGTTTTAATTTATAATCACCTAATGATATATACTTTTTCTGGATGTTTTTCTAAAATAGATGATTTTCTGGAACTCTCTTGCTTTTTCGATGATCCAGCTGATGTTGACAATTTGATCTCTGGTTCCTCTGCCTTTTTTAAAACCAGCTTGAACATCTGGAAGTTCACAGTTCTTTTGAGCATTACTTTACTAGCATGTGAGATGAGTGCAATTGTGTGGTAGTTTGAGCATTCTTTGGCATTGATTTTGTTTGGAATTGGAATGAAAACTGATCTTTTCCAGTCCAGAAAAACAGATATTTCTGCTTTATTGACTATGCCAAAGCCTTTGACTGTGTGGATTACAATAAACTGTGGAAAAGTCTGAAAGAGATGGGAATACCAGACCGCCTGCCCTGCCTCTTGAGAAACCTGTATGCAGGTCAGGAAGCAACAGTTAGAACTGGACATGGAACAACAGACTGGTTCCAAATAGGAAAAGGAGTGTCAAGGCTGTATGTTGTCACCCTATTTAACTTCTCTGCATAGTACATCATGAGAAACGCTGGGCAGGAAGGAGCACAGGCTGGATTCAAGATTGCCAGGAGAAATATCAATAACCTCAGATACGCAGATGATACCACCCTATGGCAGAAAGTGAAGAGGAACTTAAAAAGCCTCTTGATGAAAGTGGAAGAGTCTCCTGACTCTCGTGAAAAAGTTGGCTTAAAGCTCAACATTCAGAAAACGAAGATCATGGCATATGGTCCCATCACTTCATGGGAAATAGATGGGGAAACAGTGTAAACAATGTCAGACTTTATTTTGGGGGGCTCCAAAATCACTGCAGATGATGATTGCAGCCATAAAATTAAAAGACACTTAGTCCTTGGAAGGAAAGTTATGACCAACCTAGACAGCATATTCAAAAGCAGAGACATTACTTTACCAACAAAGGTCCATCTAGTCAAGGCTATGGTTTTTCCAGTAGTCATGTATGGATGTGAGAGTTGGACTGTGAAGAAAGCTGAACACTGAAGAATTGATGCTTTTGAACTGTGGTGTTGGAGAAGACTCTTGAGAGTCCCTTGGACTGCAAGGAGATCCAACCAGTCCATCCTAAAGGAGATCAGTCCTGGGGGTTAATTGGAAGGACTGATGCTAAGGTTGAAACTCCAATACTTTGGCCACCTCATGCAAAGACTTGACTCATTGGAAAAGACCCTGATCCTGGGAGGGATTGGGGGCAGGAGGAGAAGGGGATGACAGAGGATGAGATGGCTGGATGGCATCACGAGTTTGGGTGAACTCCAGGAGTTGGTGATGGACAGGAAGACCTAATATGGTGAGATTCATGAGGTCACAAATAGTTGGATATGATTGAACGACTGAACTTAACTGAACTGAATGATATATGATCTTGAACTTGTTTTCAAATGCTCATTTGCCATCTTTTTATCCTCTTCACTTAGGTGCCTGTTCAAGTCTTTGGTCTATTTTTTAATCAGGTGGTTGGTCTTCTTATTATTGAGTTTCAAGCACTTATAATAGTGCTTTATCAGATGTAACTTTTTCTAATATTTTCTCCAAGTCTGTAACGTGTCTTCTNTATCATCTTTCACAGAGAAGTTTTTAACTTTATTGAAATTCAACTTATCAAATATTTCTCTCATGAATCATGACCTTTGTGTTGTATATAAAAAGTTATTGCCAAAAAGGTCTAGGTTTCTCCCATGTTATTTTCTAGGAGTTGTTTCATTTTTGGTTTTACATGTAGACCTATTATCCACTTTGAGTTAATTTTAGTGAAGGGTGAAGAGTTTGTGTCTAGGTCCATTCTTTTCTTCTAGCACCATTTGTTGAAAAGATTTTCTTTGCTTCATATTATTGCATTTGCACCTTCGCCAAAGATCAGCTGAATATCCTTGTTCCATTGATCCCTTGTCTGCTCTTTCAGCAGTACCACAGCGTCTTGGTCACTACAGTTTTGTAGTAAGTCTTGAAGTCTAGTACTGCTAGTCTCCCCACTTTGTTCTTTTTCAATATCAGGTTAACTCATAAGTCTTTGTTTCTTCATAGATTTTAGGCTCAGTTTGTCAACAATAGCAACAAAACTTGCTGGGATTTTAATTGGAATTGCATTCAATTTATAGACCAAGGTGACATCCTCACAATATTGAGTCTCCCTCTAAATGAATGAAAGCATTTCCATTTATTTAGTTATTTGATATCTTTCATTAGAGTTCTATAATTTTCTTCATGCTGTTTACTGGTTAGTTGCTAAGTCTTGTCTGACTCTTTGTGACCCTATGGACTGTAACCACCAGGCTCCTCTGTCCGTGGGATTTTCCAGGCAAGAATAATGGACTGGGTTGCCACTTCTTTCTCAAGGGGATCTTCCTGACCCAGAGATCAAACTTGTGTCTTCTACACTGAAAGGTACCTTCTTTACAACAAAGCCACCAGGGAGTCAATTTTCTTCATGTAGATCTTATAAATAACTGGTTAGGTTTCTATATAAATATTTCATTTTGGAGTGTTAATATCAATAGTACTATTTTTCATTTCAAATTCCTCCTGTTCATTGGTGGTATTTTAAACATTCTTTAGTGTGGGACTGAAGTCATTCTTAATTCATCTTGTCAGGAGCTCTGCTGAGCTGGTACAAAGGGCTGAGCAGCCAAGTGTCAGAAAACAAAAATGAACTTACTATGATGGCAAAAGCAAGAGTCTCATACTGGAGAGAGGCCAGATTCTCCTATTCCACTTTTCCCATGGAAAGGATCACAGGTTGACAACCAAGTGGATTAACACAGACGTGGGAGTCATCACAGTATTGCGGGACCCCCAAACAACATGCCTGCTCCAGCAGTTTCATGGACTATGGGGTCAAAGGAGGAGGATGAGGAAGAGGTCTAGGAGTAGAAAAGCAATTGGTACTGAGTTAGAGTGGAGAAAAGTATGTTCAAGTTCCCCACTCCCACCCCCATATGGAAGCCTCAGCAGAAGACCTCCATCCAAAGTCCTGGCAATGAAGGCACAGGGGCTAGGACTGAAGATCATGGAAGAGCATGACTATCCAAAGGAATTGGAATCCATGACTGCAACTTCAGAAACCGTGATACTCTGAGTGAAATGGGGAAGGAAGCTTTTTCTCATATGGCCTGACAAAGATTTAGCCTTTGTCATGGCTTATTATTGTTCCTAAAAGATCACACATAGGTTTTCTACTAGAAGTCAGATGTCTCAATGACTTTTTAGTTCCTAAACCAAACATTCTGAGTATTTAGGTGATCACTTCATGCTTCGTGTCCATCACTTTGATATTCCCAAGCACTGTATAATTCTGTTAACTTGGTCTGATACTAACCCTGGGAGACTCTTACTCCTTGGAAGAAAAGTTATGACCAACCTAGATAGCATATTCAAAAGCAGAGACATTACTTTGCCAACTAAGGTCTGTCTAATCAAGGCTATGGTTTTTCCAGTGGTCATGTATGGATGTGAGAGTTGGACTGTGAAGAAACCTGAACACTGAAGAATTGATGCTTTTGAACTGTGGTGTTGGAGAAGGCTCTTGAGAGTCCCTTGGACTGCAAGGAGATCCAACCAGTCCATCCTAAAGGAGATCAGTCCTGGGTGTTCATTGGAAGAACTGATGCTGAAGCTGAAACTCCAGTATTGTGGCCACCTCATGCGAAGAGTTGACTCATTGGAAAAGACTTTGATGCTGGGAGGGATTGGGGGCAGGAGGAGAAGGGGATGACAGAGGATGAGATGGCTGGATGGCATCACTGACTTGATGGGCATGAGTCTGAGTGAATTCTGGGAGATGGTGATGGACAGGGAGGCCTGGCGTGCTGCGATTCATGGGGTTGCAAAGAGTCGAATACGACCGAGCAACTAAACTGAACTGAACTGAACTGATCTGCTTTCTGATGGGGCTTGTGGTATCTGGCCCTCATATTTGCAGTCCCATGCTCAGCAAGGACAAGGGAATAATCACATATATTTACTAGACCCAACCTTACCACTTCCTATTCCAATAACAAATACCTTGATCTGTAAGTTCTAGCTGCTCCAGCTGCCAGGTATTCCAATATCTGCCTAATCAACTCAAAGAAGATGTCTTGACCTTGGGTTCTTTTTCCTATGCTCCATAAGCAGGTGTCTGAAAATTATTCCAAGGCAGAAAGTCAGAGTAAAGATGAGGCTCACTCCGCATTTTCCTTTGCTCAGGGATTTCAGGTCTGTGATGTCTATTGTCCAATTCCTGAGAAGAGATGCTACATGCATGCTGTCTAGTAGTAAGATTCTTTATGGAAAGATGGAAACACAGTACCAATAATTCATAATTGTCAAATAATAATACTTTTAGGCCGTGATTATATTTTTGCACTGAAACTTTCCTTCATTTTGTTAAAATTACGTGATCTGAAGAAACCAATAAGGGACATTGCCATGGACATATTCTTGCCAGTTTTGCTATAAATTTTCTAAGAAATAACACAGAATATTAATGGTTTACTTAAACTCAGAAATAAATATTAATGCTCAATTAAAAAGATAACCACTAACCCTGTGCTTAGTTGCTGAGTCATGTCTGACTCTTCGTAACCCCTTGTACTGTAGCCCAACAGGCTCCTCTGTTCATGGGAATTCTCCAGGCAAGAATACTGGAGTGGGTTGCCATGCTGTCCACCAGGGGATTTTCCCAACCTGGAATCGAACCCAGGTCTCCCACAAGGCAGGCAGATTCTTCACCAGCTGAACCATGAAGGAAACCCAACCACTAACCCTACAAGAGGTAAAATAGAATATTGATAAATGATCTAAACATAAAATATAATGATACATAAAAAATAACATGGTATATAACATAACTGGGAATTTAAAATGGAAAAAAATTAGAAATCTTTTTAAAAACCAAATTAGGTATTTAAGGACAGAAACGGTATGGACCTAACAGAAGCAGAAGATATTAAGAAGAGGTGGCAAGAATATGCAGAAGAACTATACAAAAGAGATCTTAATGACACAGATAACCACGTAAGTGTGATCAGTCTTTGTGTGATTGCTTCAACAGTGCATGAACCGAAAACTTCCAGATGTTCAAGCTGGGTTTAGAAAAGGCAGAGGAATCAGAGATCAAATTGCCAACATCTGTTGGATCATAGAAAAAGCAAGAAAATTCCTGAAAAAACATCTAATTGTGCTTAATTGATCACATAAGCCTTTGACTGTGTTGGTCACAACAAATTGTAGAAAATTTATAGAGATGGAATTGCCCGAAGGTTGTTACCAGCCTCCTGAGAAACCTGTATGCAGGTCAAGATACAACAGTAAAAACCAGACATGGAACAGTGGGCTGGTTCAACATTGGGAAAGGAATAGGTCAAGGCTGTATATTGTAACCCTGCTTATTTAACTTATATGCAGAGTACATCATGTGAAATGCAGGCTAGAAGAAGTGCAAACTGGAATCAAGATTGCTGGGAGAAATATCCATAACCTCAGATATGAAAATGACACCACTCTTATGACAGAAAGCAAAGAGGAATTAAATAGCCTCTTGATGAAGGTGAAAGAGGATACTGAAAAAGATGGCTAAAACTCAACGTTCAAAAAATGAAGATTATGGCATCCAGTCCCATCACTTCATGGCAAATAGATAGGTAAAAATGTAAACAGTGAGAGACTTTACTTTCTTGTGCTCCAAAATTACTGCAAACGGTGACTACAGCCATGGAATTAAAAGACGCTTGCTCCTTGGAAGAAAAGCTATGACAAAACTAGACAACATGTTAAAAATCAGAGATATTACTTTGCCAACAAAGGTCTGTCTAGTCAAAGCTATAGTTCTTCCAGTAGTCATGTACGAATGTGAGAGTTGGACCATAAAGAAGACTGAACACCAAAGAACTGATGCTTTTTAACTGTGGTATTGGAGAAGACTCTTGAGAGTTTCTTGGCCATCAAGGAGATGAAACCAGTCAATTCTAAAGGAAATTAACGCTAAATATTCTTTGGAAGGACTGATCCTGAAGCTGAAACTCCAATACTTTGGCCACCTCATGAGAAATCTCTCATTGGAAAAGACCCTGATGCTGGGAAGGATGAAGGCAGGAGGAGAATGGGACAATAGAAGATGAGATGATCGGATGGCATCACCAATTCAATGGACATGGATTTGAGCAAACTCCGAGAGCCTGAACGACTGGGAAGCCTGGTGNATGCAAATCAAGACCACAATGAGGTACCACTTCACACCAGTCAGAATGGCTGTGATCCAAAAATCTGCAAGCAATAAATGCTGGAGAGGGTGTGGAGAAAAGGGAACCCTTTTACACTATTGGTGGGAATGCAAACTAGTACAGCCACTATGGAGAACAGTGTGGAGATTCCTTTAAAAATTGCAAATAGAACTACCTTATGACCCAGCAATCCCACTGCTGGGCATACACACCAAGGAAACCAGAATTGAAAGAGACACATGTACCCCAATGTTCATTGCACTGTTTATAATAGCCAGGACATGGAAACAACCTAGATGTCCATCAGCAGATGAATGGATAAGAAAGCAGTGGTACATATACACAATGGAGTATTACTCAGCCATTAAAAAGCGTACATTTAAGTCAGTTCTAATGAGATGGATGAAACTGGAGCCGATTATACAGAGTGAAGTAAGCCAGAAACAAAAACACCAATACAGTATACTAACACATATATATGGAATTTAGAAAGATGGTAATGATGACCCTGTATGCGAGGCAGCAAAAGAGACACAGATGTGTAGAGTGGACTTTTGGACTCTGAGGGAGAGGGATTGGGGAGAATGTCATTGAAACATGTATACTATCATGTAAGAAATGAATCGCCGTCTATGTTCGATGCACGATACAGGATGCTTGGGGCTGGTGCACGGGGATGACCCAGAGAGATGTTATGGGGAGAGAGGTGGGAGGGGGGTTCATGTTTGGGAACTCATGTACACCCGTGGCGGATTCATGTCAATGTATGGTAAAACCGATACAGTATTGTAAAGTAAAATAAAGTAAAAATAAAAATTTTTAAAAAAAGTAAAAAAATAAAATTAAATTAAAAAATAAAAGATGATGTGGTGAAAGTGCTGCACTCAGTCTGTCAGCAAATTTGGAAAACTCAGCAGTGGCCACAAAACTGGGAAAGATCAGTTTTCATTCCAATCGCAAAGAAAGCTCAAAGTAAAGCAATGCTCAAAATTCTCCAAGCCGGGCTTCAGCTATACTTGAACTGTGAACTTCTAGATGTTCAAGGTAGTTTTAGAAAAGGCAGAGGAACCAGAGATCAAATTGCCAACATCCACTGGATCATGGAAAAAGCAAGAGAGTTCCAGAAAAACATCTATTTCTGCTTTATTGACTATGCCAAAGCCTGTGACTGTGTGGATCACAATAAGCTGTGGAAAATTCTGGAAGAGATGGGAATTCCAGACCACCTGACCTGCCTCTTGAGAAACCTGTATATAGGTCAGGAAGCAACAGTTAGCACTGGACATGGAACAACAGACTGGTTCCAAATAGGAAAAGGACTACGTCAAGGCTGTATATTGTCACCATGATTATTTAACTTCTATGCGGAGTACATCATCAGAAGCGCTGGGGTGGAGGAAGCACACGCTGGAATCAAGATTGCCAGGAGAATTATCAATAACCTCAGATATGCAGATGACACCACCCTTATGGCAGAAAGTGAAGAGAAACTAAAAATCCTCTTGATGAAAGTGAAAGAGGAGAGTGAAAAATTTGGCTTAAAGCTGAACATTCAGAAAACGAAGATCATGGCATCTGGTCCCATCACTTCATGGGAAATAGATGGGGAAACAGTGGAAACAGTGTCAGACTTTATTTTTGGGGGCTCCAAAATCACCACAAATGGTGACTGCAGCCTTGAAATTAAAAAATGCTTGCTCCTTGGAAGAAAAGTTATGACCAACCTAGACAGCTTATTAAAAAGCAGAGACATTACTTTGCCGACTAAGGTCCGTCTAGTCAAGGCTATGGGTTTTCCTGTAGTCATGTATAGATGTGAGAGTTGGACTGTTAAGAAGGCTATGGGTTTTCCTGTGGTCATGTATGGATGTGAGAGTTGGACTATGAAGAAGGCTGAGCCCCAAAGAATTGATGCTTTTGAACTGTGGTGTTGGAGAAGACTCTGGAGAGTCACTTGGACTGCAAGGAGATCCAACCAGTCCATTCCGAAGGAAATCAACCCTGGGATTTCTTTGGAAGGAATGATGCTAAAGCTGAAACTCCAGTACTTTGGCCACCTCATGTGAAGAGTTGACTCATTGGAAAAGACTTTGGTGCTGGTAGAGATTGGGGGCAGGAGGAGATGGGGACGACCGAGGATGAGATGGCTGGATGGCATCACAGACTCGATGGACATGAGTCTGAGTGAACTCTGGAAGATGGTGATGGACAGGGAGGCCTGGCATGCTGCGATTCATGGGGTCTCAAAGAGTTGGACACAACTGAGCGACTGAACTGAAGTCATGTCTGCATGATTGCAGCATGCCAAGCTCCCTTGCCCTCCACTATCTCCCAGAATTTGCTGAGATTCATATCCATTGAGTTGGATATGAGCTATATAACCATCTCATGGTGTGCCAACCTCTTCTCCTCCCACCTTCAATCTTTCCCAGCATCAGGATCTTTTCCAGTGAGTTGGCTGTTCACATCAGGTGGCCAAAGTACTGGAGCTTCAGCATCAGTCCTTCAAATGAGTATTCAGGGTTAATATCATTTAGTATTGACTAGTTTGATCTCCTTGAAGGACTCTCAAGAGTCTTCTCCAGCACCACAGTTCAAAGACATTGATTCTCCAGCGCTCAGCCTTCTTTATGGTCCAACTTTCACATCTCTATGTGATTACTGAAAAAAAGCATAGTGTTTACTTATATGGACCTTTGCCAACAAAGTGATGTCTTTGCTTTGTAATACTCTGTCTAGGTTTGTCATAGCTTCTGTTCCAAGGAAGCAGAATCTTTTAATTTCACGGCAGCAGTCACTGTCCACAGTGATTCTGGAGCACAAGAAAATAAAATCTGTCACTGCTTCCACCTTTTCCTCATCTATTTGTCATGAAGTGATGGGACCAGTTGCAGTGATCTTAGTTTTTTGAATGTTAAGTTTTAAGACAGCTTTCTCACTCTCCTCTTTCACCCTCATCAAGAGGCTCTATAGTTTCTCTTTAATTTCTGCCATTAGAGTGATATCATCTGAGGTTATTGATATTTCTCCTGGCAAACTTGATTCCAGCTTGGGATTCACCCAGCCTGGCATTTCCCATGATGTACTTTGTGTAGGCAAAGTAACAGTATACAGACTTGACATACTCCTTTCTCAATTTTGAACCAGTCTGTTTTTCCATGTCCAGTTCTAACTGTTGCTTTTTGTTTTCTTTTCTTAAACATTTAATTCACATTATAGAGGGATTTGTTTGCTTTTTTTTCCAATCTTTAACTGAGTGGTTGAGGAGTACTGAATCCATCACTACTTTGATGACACAGTTAAGATTCCAGATTCACTTTTCCAGGCACCAAAAGTTCCCTCTAAGTCAAATCAGCTTTTGTATATATTTATTTTTACTGAACACAGTAATGCCTGTTGGTATCTCTGAAGCATAATCACATCTTAGGTTGGTATTTCTCCAGGTAAAGCAGCTATTTGGAATTGAATGTTCCCCTTCTTTTTTTTTTGGTCTTATAAATTGAACTGCATCTGCATTCCACATGTGTACTTCATTCAACATTCCACATTCAATCAAAGCAAGTGCAACTGGTACAGGTGCCCTTCCCAATCCTGCAACACAGTGAACTACAGCACAGCAACCTTGTGCTTCAGGATATTTGGTTTTAGTAGGCTTAGCCAACGGAGAAGGCAATGGCACTCCCCTGCAGTACACTTGCCTGGGAAATCCCAGGGACGGGGGAAACTGGTGGGCTGTCGTCTATGGAGTAGCACAGAGTCGGACACAGTGAAGTGACATAGCAGCAGCAGCAGACTTAGCCAGTCATCTACTATCTGACTAGGGGGTGGTGCTCCACCGTCAAAAGGCCAATCTAGAACGTGGATTTCCTGCTTTTTCAATATGTAGCATCATAAACTCAAGCCAAAGTTGTCACTTCATACTTCTTAAGTTCCTCTGTAAACACACTTGTTGAGGGTGGCATTGGTAGGGTTGTGGGTTATCAGAAAACTCACGTTCTCATAGGAGATCTCCACAAGGGCTGGACGGTTCATTACGGCAAATAAAAAGTGTGACCGTGTGTGTGTGTGTGACGGTGAAAATGAAAAAAAAGAAAAAAGAAAAAAAATCAATAAATCTTGAAATGTGTCACAGCAGAAAAAATTAAAAAGACCACTAAAATGCCTAAATCAGTTTTCTCTATTCAACTAGCTTATTCTTTCAGAAACTTCTCTCTTTAAGATAAGCAGATAAGCAGAAGTATTTAGAATCCGCTTGAATCCAAATTCAACTTGGGCCTCAATGTCTGCTGATGGACCATAAGACTACCAAAAAAAAAAAAAAACAACTATATACAACTCTTAAGCACCCTTCACTACATTTAGGCACTAGTGAGACAAGTTAAAAGCGTAGGTCGCTCTCCACTTTTGTTTACTTGATGCTTAATTTTACTGGAGTCATTAAAATAAATATGCTTGCAAAAAAAAAAAAAAACAATCCAACTATTTCTGAGATCAATCTGGGTGTCCAGAGTCTTCAAGGCGATAGTAATTATGACACATAGAACCTCCAAGCTCACTTGTCAGCGGAAACGCCATGCTGAGCCTGGCAAAAGTCTGCCCTCGCGCTCAGAATCGCCGTCACTATGCAATGTATATTCCAACGAAAAACGCTGCCGCTGCCGAGCTGAGGCCTGGGCCTTGAGGTCTGGCGGCAGCCGCAGCGGCGGCGACTCCCCGCCAGCCTCTGAGCGAGCACCCGGCTCGCCCGGCAGCGGCGGGTGTCCGAGCCCGTCTAGATACTGCTGCTCCTGCGGCTGCTGCTGTGGCCGCCGCTGCCCTGTGGCGTCGCCTCTGCGCTGTGAACCACCGCCGCTGCCGCTCCAGCCGCTACCCGTTAGACGACGGTTACCTGCATATAGGTTTCTCAAGAGACAGGTAATGGGATCTGGCATTCCCATCTCTTAAAGAATTTTCCACAGTTTATTATGATCCACGGAGTCAAAGGCTTTAGTGTAGTCAGTGAAGCAAAAATAGATCTTGTCTTCTTTTTTATTTAATTCCCTTGTTTTCTCTATGATCCAACAAACATTGGCAGTTTGATGTCTGGCTTTTCTAAATTCTGCCGGTACCTGTGGAAGTTCTCTGTTCATGATCTGCTGAAGCCTGACTTGAAGGATTTTGAGCTTTGCTTTGCTAGTATGTGAAATGAGTGCCATTGTGTGGTAGTTTGAACATTCTTTGGCATTGCCCTTCTTTGGGATTGGAATTCTTTAGGACTGGAACTGACCTTTTCCAGTCCTGCAGCCACTGCTGAGTTTTCCAAATTTGGTGACATATTGCATGTAGCACTTTAAAAGAATCACCTTTTAGGATTTTAAAAAGCTCAGCTAGAATTCCCTTGCCTGCTTTGTCTACATTCAAGTTTACTTTTATTTTATGAGCTGCAAATATTGGGACTCATACAGTATATGATCTCTTGTATTTGACTCTTGGCATACTGGTATGAAAATCATCCAGGCTATTACATGTGTTAACATTGCATTTCCTTTTGTTTCTGAGTGTTATTTCATAGTATGACTATCCTAGAATTTTTTTTAAATTTACTCATGTTTTAATTGAAGGATCATTGCTTTACAGAATTTTGTTGTTTTCTGTCGAACCTCAACATGAAGGAATCAGCCATAAGTATACATATATCCTCTTCCTCTTGAACCTCCCTCTCATCTCCCTCCCATCCCACCCCTCTAGGTTGATACAGAGGCCCTGTTTGAGTTTCCTGAGCCATACAGCAAATTCCCTTTCGCTATCTATTTTACATATGGTAATGTAAGTTTCCACTTTACTCTCTGCATACATCTCACCCACTTCTCCCCTCTTCCCATGTCCATAAATCTGTTTTCTATGTCTGTTTCTCCATTGCTGTCCTGCAAATAGTCTTCGGCACCATCTTTCTAGACTCCGTATATATAGGTGTTAGTATCCGATATTTATCTTTCTCTTTCTGACTTACTTCAGTCTGTATAATAGGTTCTAGGTTCATCCACTCGTTAGATCTGACTCAAATGTGTTCCTTTTTATGTCTGAGTAATACTCCATTGTGTATATATACTACAGCTGCTTTATCCATTCATCTGTGGATGGACATCTAGGTTGCTTCAATGTTTTAGCTATCATAAATAATGCCACAATGAACACTGGAGTACATGTATCTTTTTCCATTTTGGTTCCCTCAGGGTATATGCCTAGGAGTGAGATTGCTGGGTCATATGGTGGTT
This sequence comes from Redunca redunca, assembly GCA_006410935.1. Classification (NCBI taxonomy): domain Eukaryota; kingdom Metazoa; phylum Chordata; class Mammalia; order Artiodactyla; family Bovidae; genus Redunca; species Redunca redunca. Next base: position 97,392 of record SJYQ01005777.1, on the reverse strand, counting down.
TTATTCCTAGTTTTTTAAGGAAACTCCATATCACCTTCCATTGTAGCTGTATCAATTTACATTCCCCCCAAAAGTGCAAGAAGGTTCCCTTTTATCTACACCCTCTCTAGCATATATTGTTTGTAGACTTTTTGATGATGGCCATTCTGATCAGTGTGAGGTGATAATCTCATTGAAGTTTTGATTTGCATTCCTAGAATTTCTTTGTCCATTTACCATTTATGGGTTTGTATGTTTACTTCTAGATTTCATATATTATCTAGGCATGTTTTTATTTCCTTCGAGTAAATGGCTAGGAGTAAAATTGCTGGATCCTATGATAAGCATCTGTTTACCTTTATATTATACTGCCATACTGCTTTCCAAAGTGGTTGGGCCACTTAGCATTTGCATTGCTAATTTTCAAAATTTTCAGTTGGCACATGCTCACCCAAATTTGGTTCGTTAGTTTTTAGCTGTTCTAGTTGGTATATACTGGTATTTTATTGTTGTTTAATTTGCATTTTTTTCATGAATATTGATATTGTGCTTATTAAATATATATACATATATATATTGGAAAAGGCAATGGCAACCCACTCCAGTACTCTTGCCTGGAAAATCCCATGGATGGAGGAGTCTGGTAGGCTGCGGTCCATGGGGTTGCTAAGAGGGCATGACTGAGCGACTTCACTTTTACTTTTCACTTTCATGCATTGGAGAAGGAAATGGCAACCCACTCCAGTGTTCTTGCCTGGAGAATCGTATAATTTAGAAGTATGTGTTCAAATAGTTGGACCATTGTTTTTTATTGGGTTGTTAATCTTATTATGATTGAGTTGCATGACTTTTGTATATATTCTGAATATAAATTCCTTTTCAGATATGTTTTCAAAAAGTTTCTTCAAGTGCACTTGCCTTCTTGTCATCTTAATTTACACACTGGGAGACATTATTATTTTCCTTTACTTACTTCCCTTTTATCATTCTTTTGTAACTTGTTATTATTTTTGTTATCTTAGAAAAATCTTTACCTAACTCAATATCACAAAAATTTTCTCCTTTATTATCCAAAACTGGGAACTCCTTTATTGCTTACTTGTCTAGATTAGTGATCAAAGGTAAGAGCTATTTTAGCATGGTCTTTAGCATGCTACCTCTGCTGCTGATGCTAAGTCACTTCAGTCGTGTCCCACTCTGTGTGACCCCATAGACGGCAGCCCACTAGGTTCCTCTGTCCCTGGGATTCTCCAGGCAAGAATACTGGAGTGGATTGACATTTCCTTCTCCAATGCATGAAAGTGAAGAGTGAAAGTGAAATCGCTCAGTCATGCCCGACTCTTAGCAACCCCATGGACTGCAGCCTACCAGGCACCTCCGTCCATGGGATTTTCCAGGCAAGAGTACTGGAGTGGGTTGCCATTGCCTTCTCCGATGCTACCTCTACCTCTATGTCAATCCAATTCTTTATATTATGCTTATGATGCATCTGCTTCAATTGCCCAGCCAATTCCACGGTGTTTATTCCACAAATATGGAAGAATGTTGGTCAAGAATAGACCCACGGGACTATAGCCTCAGTTATAGATTCCAGGATTCAGGCTGCTCTGGCCCCAATGTAGACACAGAATGAGAGCATGATTTCAGAAAATGACAGCTCCAACTGCAAGCAGGCCACTGCAAGAAAGAGTCTTAGAACTCAGTTCAGATCCATGCTTAAGTAGCATCTTCCTTTGTGGGTTAAAAAATCAGATGTTAGTCCTCCTCCATGGGTAAATAAAAGATGAATAAAAAGAGTCTTCCCCACCAGTTTATTCTCAGCTAATTCTCTGAGAGGTACACCAATGTGTTTTAGCAGCCCCTACTTTATTAGCTTGCAGGGTGAAATAGGGAAGGAGCTACTTATGGCACACATTATTCAGATTCATTGTGTGCTTATTTTTATTTTTATTTCTTTAAAAAAAATGTATTGTTTATTATTTGGATAGCCTGGTGATGTTAGCTAAGGTACTGATGAACCACTAATTTTTCAGACCTATCAATTCACTTAGGCAACAGTATTCTCTCTTCACATTTTTTGTGTCTAAGTTGAGGGAAACCTCAGCCGATTATACTTTGTACAAGGCAATGAGTGCCCTGCAGTTTCTACTGATACATTGGCAGCATGTTTGTGTGTTTCAAAAGTGCCTGCACTCTCAACTCTTTTATTTTCCAGGGCTAATATTATTAGCTTGCATTTCACCAAAATGTTGAAATCAAAAAGAAAAGCCAAGATATTTTGTAGTTGTTAGTCTTTTTGCAGTTACTTCTTTAGTTAAGTGGAATTTTTTTAAAAGAGTATTGTTAGGTATATTTTTGTAGTCCACATTATTTATTTATTTTATTTGAGTATAGTTGATTTACAAGGTTTATGGTGTACAGCAAAGTGATTCTCTCTATATATATAATATATATTATATATATTTATATACTCTTCCATTATGTTTATTATAGGATATTGAATATAGTTCCCAGTGCTGTTCAGTAGGACCTTATTATTTATCTATTTCATATGTAGTTAGATGTAACTGATAATCCCATTCTCCCAAATTATCCCTCCCCCACTACCTTAGAGAAGGAAATGGCAACTCACTCCAATATTCTTGCCTATAAAAGCTCATGGGCAGAGGAGCCTGACAGGCTACAGTCAGTGGGATCACAAAGACTTGGACATGACTGACTGATTAACACACACCCCACCTTTGGTAACTAGTTTTCTTTTCTGTGTCTGTGAGTCTGTTTCCTTTTCATAAATAAGTCCATTTGTATCATATTTTCCATTCCACATGTAAATGATTTCATATGGTATTTGTCTTTATTTTTTTGAGTTAATTCCCTTAGTATGATAGTCTGTAGGTCCACCCATGTTGCTGCAAATGGCATTATTTAATTATTTTCTGTGGCTGAGTACTGTTCCATAGTGTGTGTATTCCAAATCTTCTTCATCCATTCATCTGTCGATGAACACTTAGCTCATTTTTGTGTCTTGGTTACTGTGAAAAGTGCTGTTGTAGGTATTGGGGTGCATGTATCTGTTCACACTAGAGCATTATCTGTAAACATGCCCAGGGAGTGGGGTTGCTGGATCATATGGCAATTCTGTTTTTAGTTTTTTAAGGAAACTTCGTACTGTATTTGATAGTGGATGCAGCAGTTTAAGTTCTTATCTTTTCTCCACACCCTGTCCAGCACTTATTATTTTTAGGCTTTGGAATGATGGCCATTTTGACCACTATGAGGTGATATCTCATTGTAGAACTTCTAGAACTCATAATTTCAGCAAGCACATAAATAATATTCAGAAATCTATTGCATTTTTATTAACAATGAAATATCAGAGAGAAAAATAAAATCCCTTTTAAATTGCATCAAGAAAAGTTANACCAAGAAAGGTAAAGACTTATACTGAGAACTATTAAACATTAATAAAGGAAATTAAAAGTGATTCAAAGAAATGGAAAGGTATCCCATGTTCTTGAATTAGATGAATTAATATTGTTAAATGGCCATACTACCCAAACAAAACTATTGATTTAATGTTTTCCCTATAAACTATGCATGACATTTTGCATAGAACTAAATGTATATGGAACACTAAAAGACCCAGAAAGCATTCCTGAGGAAAAATAACACAGCTGGAGGAATAACCCTCTCATACTTCAATCAATGCTTGAAAGATCAAGTAATCAAAACAGCATTGACACAAAAGCAGTCATACAGAGCAATAGGACAGAATAGAAAGCTCAGAAATAAACCCACATACCTATAGTCAATTTAAATTTTGACCAAGTAGGCAAGGATATACAGTGAAGAAAAGAAAGTCTCATCAGCAGGTGGTGTTGAGGAAGCTGAATAGCTTCTTGTAATTCATTGTACTTAGAGCACACCCTCACATCCTGCATGAAAATAAAATGGCTTAAAGACTTAAATGTAAGCTGTTACACTATTAAATTCCTAGAAGGGAACATAAGCAAAATGTTCTCTGACAGAAATCTTACCAATGTTTTCTTAGTGTAGTCTCCTCAGGCAATAGAAATAAAAGTCAAAATGGACAAGTGGAACCTAATCAAACATAAGCTTTTGCATAGTAAAGGAAGCCATAAACAGAATGAAAAGACAGCCTACAGAATGGGAGAAAATATTTGCAAATGATGCAAAGAATAAGGGCTTGCTTTTCAAAATATACAATCAACTCACACAGCTCAATAACAACAACAAAAATCCCAGCCAAAAAATAAGGGCAAAATAGACATTTCTTCAAAGAGGACATCTAAGTGGCCCCTAAGCACACAAGAAGATGCTCATCATTGCTAATTATCAGAGAAAGGCAGTGTCTGCATTTTAAGATTATACTGCTGGTATCGCATTATCAGGTTTGAGACAGATTCTGAGTTTCAGTGCATAACTGTAGTAGTTGACATCATGAAAGGGTAAATGGAATTGCCAAATGACAAGAATGTACAGTAGAATACACATGGAAATTTACATATGTTGGGAAGTGCAAATAAGAGTCATCAGCAGAGAGACTGTAAAAGGGTGGATTATAAAAATGGGAGAAAAATATTTATACTCTAATTGAAACATAAATGAGGAGAATTTGAATGAGAGTGAAAAAAGAGNAATTTCATAATTATTAATTTTATATTTCAAAAAATTTCTATTTGCAAATAGGACAATGCAAAACATTTTTCTGTTTCTTTGGGGCAAAGAATCAGCATCTATGTGAGTTATAAATAATAAGAGAACATGCATGACCTTGTTTTACTTTTGTAAAATTTTTACTCTCTTTGCTCTCAGCATAAATTAGCTCCAGACTGCATTGGGGCTGATCACCTTTTTTTGTCCATGGTTATACTGGCTTCAGATCCTTTCCACAAATAATCTTTAAGCTGTTCTTTCTGCTGACATTTTCATATGTTGCCACCCTATAGCAGATGGCTGAGGACTGTAATCAAGAGATTTTGTATAAATCAACAAAATCTCTGGCCAGAATCTGTAGTTATTGAGGGATTAAAGAGTCCTGAGCCATATGTTCCAGTATCCTTTGTGCCACTCTGGTAGCAAGTTTGTACGTCATTTAATCATCCTGTTCCATATTACAATATAATCCTTCACTGTGTCAGCTGCTCATTATTTAAAGCAGCTGAAGTCAACCCCCTCCGCATTAAAGAACCTCATAGGTTTTTAAATACAATGAAATATTTATTTCTTTCTATTATGGTCAATTCAGTTCAGTTCAATCGCTTAGTGGTGTCCTACAATTTGTGACCCCATGGACTGCAATATGTCCAACACCAACACCCGGAGCTTGTTCAAACTCATGTCCATCAAGTCGGTGATACCATCCAACCATCTCATCTTCTGTCATCTCCTTCTCCTCCTTCCTTCAATATTTCCCAGCATCAGGGTCTTCTCAAAGGAGTCAGTTCTTCACATCAGGTAGCCAAAGTATTGGAGCTTCAGTTTCAGCATCTATTCTTCCAATGAATATTCAGGACTGATCTCCTTTAGGATGAACTGGTTTGATCCTTGCAGTCCAAGGGACTCTCAAGAGTCTTCTTCAACACCACAGTTGAAAAGCATCAGTTCTTCAGTGCTCAATTTTCTTTATGGTCCAGCTTTCACATCCATACATGACCACTAGAAAAGCTAGCTTTGACTAGACGGACTTTGTTGGCAAAGTAATTTTTCTGCATTTTAACTTGCTATCTAGGTTAGTCATAGCTTTTCTTCCAAGGAGCAAGCGTCTTTTAATTTCATGGCTGCAGTCACCATCAACAGTGATTTTGGAGCACAAGAAAAAATTTTTGTCATATTTCAATTTTTTCCCCATCTATTTACCATGAAGAATGGGACCAGATGCCATGATCTTCGTTTTTTGAATGTTGAGTTTTAAGCCAAACTGTTCACTCTCTTTTTCACTTTCATTTAGAGGCTCTATAATTCTTCTTTGCTTCCTGCTATAAGGGTAATGTCATCTGCATGTCTGAGGTTATTGATATTTCTCCTGGCAATCTTGATTCCAACGTGTGCTTCACCAAGCCCGGCATTTCACATGCTGTACTCTGCATATCACTTAAATAAAAAGGGTGGCAATATACAGCCTTGACATACTGCTTTCTCAATTTAGAACCAATCCACTGTTCCATATCTGGTTCTAACTGTTGCTTCTTGACCTGCATACAGATTTCTCAGGAGGCAGGTCAGGTGGTCTGGTATTCCCATCTCTTTAGGAATTTTCCACATTTTATGGTGATCCACAAAGTAAAAGGCTTCGGCATAGTCAATAAGGCAGAAATAAATATTTTCTGGAACTCTCTTGCTTTTTTGATAATCCAACGGATGTTGACAATTTGATCTCTGGTTCCTCTGCCTTTTCCATATCCAGAATGAACATCTGGAAGTCCACGTTTCACTTACTGTTGAAACCTAGCTTGGAGAATTTTGAGCGTTACTTTGCTAGCATGTGAAGTGAAGTGAAGTCGCTCAGTCGTGTCCAACTCTTTGTCACTCTGTGGACTGTAACCTACCAGGCTCTTCCGAACATGGGATTCTCCAGGCAAGAATACTGGAGTGGGTTACCATTTCTTTCTCCAGGGTATCTCCCCGACCCAGGGATTGAACCCAGGTCTTCTGCATTGGAGGCAGACACTTTAACCTCTGAGCCACCAGACATGTGAGATGAGTGCAACTGTGCAGTAGTTTGAACATTCTTTGGCATTGCCTTTCTTTGGGATTGAAATGAAAACTGACCTTTTCCAGTCCTGTGGCCACTGATGAATTTTCCAAATTTGCTGGCATGTTGAGTACAGCATTTTAACAGCATCATCTTTTAGGATTTGAAATATCTCAAATGGGATTCCATCACCTCCCCTAGCTTTATTCATAGTGATGCTTCCTAGGGCCCACTTGACTTCATATCCCAGGATGTCTAGCTTTAGGTGGAGTGATCAAACCATCGTGGTTATATGGATAATGAAGTTTTTTTGTTTTTGTTTTTTGGTATAATTCTGTGTTTTCTTGCCATTTCTTAATATCTTCTGCTTCTTTTAGGTACATACTATTTCTGGACTTTTCTGTGCTCATCTTTGCATGAAATGGTATCTCTAATTTTCTTGAAGAGACCTCTAGTCTTTCCCATTCTATTGTTTTCCCCTATTTCTTTGCACAGATCACTGAGGAAGGCTTTCTTATCTCTCCTTGCTATTCCTTGGATCTCTGCATTCAGATTGGAGATCTTTCCTTTTCTCCTTTGCCTTTACCTTCTTTTATTTTCTCAGCTATTCGTAAGGCCTCCTCAGACAGCCGTTATGTGTTTTTGCATTTGTTTTTCTTGTGGATGGTCTTGATCCCTGGCTCCTGTACAATGTCATGAACCTCTCTCCATAATTCTTCAGGAATTGTGTCTATCAGATATAATCCCTTGAATCTATTTGTCACTTCCAGTGTATAATCATAAGGGATTTGATTTAGGTCATACCTGAATGGTGTAGTGGTTTCCCCTACTTTCTTCAATCTAAGCTTGATATTTGCAATAACAAGTTCATGATCTGAGTGACAGTCAGCTCCCGGTCTTGGTTTTGCTGACTCTATAGCGCTTCTCCATCTTTGGCTGCCAAGAATATGAGCAATCTAATTTCGGTATTGACCATCTGGTGATGCCCATGTGTAGAATCATCTCTTCTGTTGTTGTAAGAGGGAGTTTGTTATGACCAAGTGCATTTACTTGGCAAAACCCTGTTAGCCTTTGCCCTGCTTCAACTTTTACTCCAAGGTCAAACTTGCCTGTCCAGGTATCTCTTGACTTCCTACTTTTGCTCTCCAGCCCCCATAATGAAAAGGATATCTTTTTTGGGGGTATTAGTTCTAGAAGGTTTTTTAGGCCTTCACAGAACCATTTAGCTTCTTCAGCATTGCTGTCTGGGGCATAGACTTGGATTAATGTGATATTGAATGGTTTACCTTGTAGAAGAACAAAAATCATTCTTTCATTTTGAGATTGCAGCCAAGTACTGAATTTTGGACTCTTTTGTTGACTATGAGGGCTACTCCATTTCTTCTAATGGGTTCTTGCCCACAGTAGTACATATAATGGTCATCTGAATTAAATGCACCCATTCCTGTCCATCTTAGTTCATTGATTCCTAAAATGTCAATGTTCACTCTTGCCATCTCCTGTTTGACTACTTCCAATTTACCTTCATTCATGGACCTAACATTCCAGCTTACTATGCAATATTGTTCTTTACAGCATCGGACTTTACTTCCATCACCAGTCACATCCACAGCTAGGCATTGGTTTCACTTTGGCTCTCTCTTCATTCTTTCTAGAGTCATTTCTCTGCTCTTCTCCAGTAGCATATTGGGCACCTACCGACCTGGGGATTTCATGTTTCAGTGTCATCTCTTTGTGCCTTTTCTTAGTGTTCATGTGGTTCTCAAGGCAAAAATACTGGAGTGGTTTGCCATTTTCTTCTCCAGTGGACCATGTTTTGTCAGAACTCTCCACCATGACCAGTCCATTTGGGTGGCTCCACACAGCATGGCTCATAGTTTCATTGAGTTGGACAAGGCTTGGTCCATGTGATCTGTTTGATTAGTTTTCTACGATTGTGGTTTTCAGTCTGTCTGCCCTCTGATGGATAAGGATAAGAGGCTTAATGAAAGCTTCCTGATGGGAAAGCCTAACTGTGGAGGTAACTGGGTCTTGTTCTGATGGGCGGAGCCATGCTCAGTAGATCTTTAATCCTGTTTTCTGTTGATGGACAGGGCTCTGTCCCCTCTCTGTTGTTTGACCTGAGACTAAACTATGGTGGAGGTAGTGAAGATAATAGTGACCTTAATTAATAGGTCCCACATAGTCCTACATTCAGTTCCCCCAACCCTGGAGCTGGCCACCACTAACCCAAACCTCTGATGGAGACTCCTGGACACTCACAGGCAAGTCTGGATCAGTCTCTTGCTCTTTTCTCCTTGGTCCTGGTGCACACAAGGTTTTGTGTGTGCCCTCCAAGAGTTGGTTTCCCAGTCCTCTGTATGGTCTGTAATCAAATCCCACTGGCCTCCAAAATCAAATTCCCTGGGGGTTCTCTGTCCCTTTGCCAGAGCCTAAGATTGGGAAAATGTTGTGGGTCTTGGAACTTTCTTAACAGTGCAAGAATTTATTTGGTATAATTGCTCTGCAGTTTGTGGGTTGTCTGCTTGGCAGCTCTGTGGTGGAGTTAGTGGTGACCTCCTCCAAGAGGGCTTGTGCCACAGACCCAGATTTGCTGAACCCAGAGACCCTGCTCCCGTGGCAGGCCACTGCTGACCCATACCTCTGCAGGAGACACTCAAACACTCAAAGGCAGCTCTGTCTCTGTGGAGTCTCTGTGTCCTGGTGCACACAGGTTTTGTTTGAGCCCTCCGAGCGTCTCTGGTGGGTTTGGGATTTGATTCTAAACTCAGTTTTGCCCCTCCTACCATCTTGATGGGGCTTCTTCTTTGCCCTTGGAGGTGGGATATATTTTTTTGGTGGGATCACACATTCTCTTATTAATATTTGTTCAGCAGCGAGTTGTAATTTTGGTATTCTCACAGGAGAAGAGGAGTGCCTGTCCTTTTATTCTTCCATCTCATTTCAGGAAAATGCACCCTTAATGAAGGAAGATATGCATGTGGTTTTCAAGTTTTATTTCTTGCATGGATTTAGAATAAATGAACCTCAACATTCAAAACGTATATTATAACATGATAAAGCAAGTGCATGATCTAGGTCAAATTCTAATATGAACTGAACTTTAGACATGCACAGGTTTTTTTTCTAAAAGAAAACCAAGATCAGTGCTAAAACATAGATAGTATGAAGGCATCAACAACTTTAAATGAATTTGGCTTTCTCAGTAATAGACTTAAATGCAGCTAAATCATAATCTTTGATTATGGCTTAATTTGCATGTAAAGTTATGTAATTGCTGTATTGCAATGAGGCATGGTTATTATACAGCAATTGTCTGTGATAGCTTATATCTGCTCAAATAGCTGCAACTTTTTTTTAAGTGACCATAAATAGAAATCAATTTCAAAGCATTTAAACACTTAGACTTGAATTTGAACCTGGTTTTCTCCTACATATCTTAACAGCAAACGTAAATTAATGACCTACATCAAAAGCACAAAGTAAATTTCAATCTATACAGATTCTATTCCTAGAACTTGAATATGATGTGGTTTTTGTAAAGTGAGTGATGTTTTCCCTTAAAGACTGTTATAGAATTGTAGGAGTTTGCATTCCTTATAAAGTTCTCTATATAAAATGATAGATAGGATCAATAACTTCTTAAAGCAAAGATACAGCAACTCTAGGTTTATCAGGAATAATAGTAAGATTTGGTATAAGTTCCACATTATGGACATACACCATACACACACACACACACACACACACACACATACACACACAAATATATATATTATAAACTTCACTCACAGTTTCCAGTGTACAAAAAGGAAAACCAATATGCTTCTATCATAAATTTGCTCCATCAGATTACACATGACAAACATTCAAATGCACTTAATAATGCTTTTATTCGCCTTAGAAATCCTTTGTAAAACTATTTGTCCATGTAAAAATAGATGCTGTTCAAGGAAGTTTGAACTGGTTCCCATTTTCCTCTAAGTAAATGTTCTTTTACTTGGAACAAACTTTTAAAATCTTTAAGCTGACCTTAAATTTACATCAAATTTCTCTAAAATTTTAAATAAATATTTTATGATTAGTCTTAAGTGCTCCCCTCTCCCCAAAATGTTAGGTAAAGAAAAATTCCACACGTTTTACTTGAAATCCCATTTCTTGGTTCAGTTAAAACTCTAAGGCTGCTGTCAGAACAAATATATGTCTTATGAGTACAACTGTTGCTAAAAGGAAGTATTTTTTGTTTATATATATTTTATTTATTTGCATTAATCCTTGTGTGTAGTTGTCAATAATAAAATATTAGTTTCATGATAAAATCTCTCTCTTCACAGAACCCCCCTCCAGAAAAAAGCAAAAAGCTTATATTACATTTTCCACTACTCATAAAACATGATTGGTTATAAAAATAAAGTCAAGGAAATAAAGATACATGTTAATTTTGCAACAGCAAAAAATGGAGAAATGAGAAGTGAAGAGAATTTATTTCATTTTACAAGCATTAGTCTCTATAGGTTGAAAACAGTTTTTTAAATTATCGTGTTTGATCAGAGAAGTGCAGGATTGGCTGAGAGTTTTGTAATGCCCCAATTTTCTTTTTTTTAAGCGAAAGTTCAGTCGCTCAGTCGTGTCTGACTTTTTGCGACCCTATGAACCGCAGCACGCCAGGCCTCCCTGTCCAACAGCCACTCCGGAGTCCACCCAAACCCATGTTCATTGAGTCCGTGATGCCATTCAACCATCTCATCATCTGTCGCCCACTTCTCCTCCTGCCCTCAATCTTTCCCAGCATCAGGGTCTTTTCCAATGAGTCAGTTCTCTACGTCAGGTGGCCAAAGTANNAAGCAAAAAGCTTATATTACATTTTCCACTACTCATAAAACATGATTGGTTATAAAAATAAAGTCAAGGAAATAAAGATACATGTTAATTTTGCAACAGCAAAAAATGGAGAAATGAGAAGTGAAGAGAATTTATTTCATTTTACAAGCATTAGTCTCTATAGGTTGAAAACAGTTTTTTAAATTATCGTGTTTGATCAGAGAAGTGCAGGATTGGCTGAGAGTTTTGTAATGCCCCAATTTTCTTTTTTTTAAGCGAAAGTTCAGTCGCTCAGTCGTGTCTGACTTTTTGCGACCCTATGAACCGCAGCACGCCAGGCCTCCCTGTCCAACAGCCACTCCGGAGTCCACCCAAACCCATGTTCATTGAGTCCGTGATGCCATTCAACCATCTCATCGTCTGTCGCCCACTTCTCCTCCTGCCCTCAATCTTTCCCAGCATCAGGGTCTTTTCCAATGAGTCAGTTCTCTACGTCAGGTGGCCAAAGTATTGGAGTTTCAGCTTTAGCATCAGTCCTTCCAATGAACACCCAGGACTGATCTCCTTTAAGATGGACTGGTTGGATCTCCTTGCCGTCCAAGGGATTCTCAAGAATCTTACCAACTCCACAGTTCAAAAACATCAGTTCTTCAGTGCTCAGCTTTCTTTATAGTCTAACACTCACATCTGTACATGACCACTGGAGAAAACATAGCCTTGACTAGATGGACCTTTGTTGGCAAAGTAATGTCTCTGCTTTTGAATATGCTGTCTAGGTTGGTCATAACTTTCCTTCCAAGGAGTAAGCGTCTTTTAATTTCATGGCGGCAGTCACCATCTGCAGTGATTTTGGAGGCCCCCAAAATAAAATCTTGCACTGTTTCCACTTTTTCCCCATCTATTTGCCATGAAGTGATGGGACCAGATGCCATGATCTTCGTTTTCTGAATGTTGAGCTTTAAGCAAACTTTTTCACTCTCCTCTTTCACTTTCATCAAGAGGCTTTTTAGTTCCTCTTCACTTTCTGCCATAAGGGTGGTGTCATCTGCATATCTGAGGTTATTGATATTTCTCCCAGGCAATCTTGATTTCAGCTTGTGCTTCTTCCAGCCCAGTGTTTCTCGTGATGTTTCTTCATATAAGTTAAATAAGCAGGGTGACAATATATAGCCTTGACGTACTCCTTTTCCTATTTGGAACCAGTCTGTTGTTCCATGTCCAGTTCTAATTGTTGCTTCTTGACCTGCCTACAGGTTTCTCAAGAGGCAGGTCAGGTGGTCTGATATTCCCATCTCTTTCAGAATTTTACACAGTTTATTGTGATCCACACAGTCAATGGCTTTGGCATAGTCAATAAAGCAGAAATAGATGTTTTTCTTGAACTCTCTTGCTTTTTCAATGATTCAGTAGATGTTGGCAATTTGATCTCTGGTTCCTCTGCCTTTTCTAAAACCATCTTGAACATCTGGAAATTGACAGTCCACATATTGCTGAAGCCTGGCTTGGAGAATTTTGAGCATTACTTTGCTAGCATGTGAGATGAGTGCATTTGTGTGGTAGTTTGAGCATTCTTTGGCATTGCCTTTCTTTGGAATTGGAATAAAACTGACCTTTTCCAGTCCTGTGGCCACTGCTGGGTTTCCCAAATTTGCTGGCATATTGAGTGCAGTACTTTCACAACGTCATCTTTCAGGATTTGAAACAGCTCCACTGGAATTCCATCACCTCCCCTAGCTTTGTTTGTAGTGATGCTTCCTAAGGCCCACTTGACTACACATTCCTGGATGTCTGGCTCTAGTTGAGTGATCACACCATCGTGATTATCTTGGTCATGAAGATCTTTTTTGTACAGTTCTTCCGTGTATTCTTGCCACCTTTTCTTAATATTTTCTGCTTCAGTCAGGTCCCTACCATTTCTGTCCTTTATTGAACCCATCCTTGCATGAAATGTTCCCTTGATATCTCTAATTTTCTTGAAGAGATCTCTAGTCTTTCCCATTCTGTTGTTTTCCTCTATTTCTTTGCACTGATCGCTGAAAAATGCTTTCTTATCTCTCCTTGCTATTCTTTGGAACTCTGCATTCAGATGCTTATAACTTTCCTTTTTTCCTTTGCTTTTTGTTTCCCTCCTTTTCACAGCTATTCTTAAGGCCTCCTCAGACAGCCATTTTGCTTTTTGCATTTCTTTTTCTTGGGGATGATCTTGATTCCTGTCTCCTGTACAGTGTAATGAACCTCCATCAATAGTTCATCAGGCACTCTATCAGATCTAGTCCCTTAAATCTATTTCTCACTTCCACTGTATAGACATAAGGGATTTGATTTAGGTCATAGCTGAATGGTCTAGTTATTTTCTCCACTGTTTTCAATTTCAGCCTGAATTTGGCAAAAAGGAGTTAATGATTTGAGCCACAGTCAGCTCCCAGTCTTGTTTTTGCTGACCATATAGAGCTTTTCCATCTTTGGCTGCAAAGAATATAACCCATATGATTTCAGTGTCGACCGTCTGGTGATGTCCATGTGTAAAGTAAAGCGAAAGTAAGAATCAATATATATTAAGAAAACTCACACAAAAGACCAAGAACAAATTAACAGACAAAACTTAAAGGGAGAAAACAAAAGTAAGAAGGCGATATACCCAGGAATAGGAGCAATAAAATTATTAATTATGTCAGACCTCAGATATGTCAAGTTAAAAAAAGCGGGTAAGGGGGAGAAAGATGGTGCTGAAAAGAGGAATGATCCAAATGAGATATATTAATCTCTTTGAAACTGAAAATATTCTAAAGTTAATATTTAACAAAAAGTTTTGGAAAATAATCTGGTAAGAAAAAAATTTTAAGTGAAAAAATTTAAAGAAATTGTATTTCAAAAACTAGATGATCAGTCCAACTATGTAAGTTGAAGATGCAGAAGGGCTTGGCAAGGTATGCATTGGAGATATTGTGGACTCAGTTCCAGGCCACTGTAGTAAACTGAATATTATAATAAAGTAAGTCTTAGGAACTTTTTTATTTCCTGGTATATATGAAAGTTATGTTTGTAGTATACCCCATAAATTACACATTAGTATGTCTAAAATGTACATAACATATTTTAAAGTACTTTGTTGATTTAAAAAAATGCCGTCATCTGAGGCTTCTGCTGCTGCTGCTAAGTCACTTCAGTCGTGTCCGACTCTGTGCAATCCCATAGACAGCAGCCCATCAGGCTCCGCCGTCCCTGGGATTCTCCAGGCAAGAACACTGGAGTGGGTTGCCATTTCCTTCTCCAATACATGAAAGTGAAAAGTGAAAGTGAAGTCAATGAGTCATGTCCAACTCTCAGCGACCCCATGGATTGCAGCCCACAAGGCTCCTCCGTCCATGGGATTTTCCAGGCAAGAGTACTAGAGTGGGGTGTCATTGCCTTCTCTGCATCTGAGGCTTTAGTGAGCTTCAATTTTTTTGTAACAATAACTTTAAAGATCACTGCTCACATAAATATAATAATTAAAAGTTTGATATATTGTGAGAATTCCTCAAATGTGACACAGAGACATGAAGTGAGAAAATACTATTGAGAAAACAGCACCTATAGTTTTGCTCAGCTCACGGATCTCACAGACCCTGTGGCCATCAATGTGTACCAGAACTGCCAGGCAACCAAGGTGATTAATTAAGTTAGATTAACTTAGAAAGTGACCACAGTTTTTAGTGATCAGTCACTTATTGGTCAGTAGGTGACCTCAAGCCCTCTCTACTCATACAGTCTGCAGCATTTATTACCATTGGATCTGTGTGTGACCTGTGAACTGATTTCCTTTTTATTTTTTTTCATCCCATGAAAAATAGCTTGTCTTTTTATTATTATACTGAAAAATTATACATAATGATAGTCATATACTTGGCAGAGTTTAAACTTTTCCAATTACTGATTTATTTTTAATGTTTTTTTATATTAGCATATACCTGATTAGTGATGTTGTGATAGTTTCAGGTGAACAGCAAAGGGACTCAGCCATACATATACATGTTATCCATTCTCCCCCAAACTCCCCTCCCATCCAGGCTGTCATAAAACACTGAGCAGAGTTCTTTCTGCTATACAGTAGGACCTTGTTGGTTATCCATTTTAAATATAGTAGTGTTTACATGTCAATCCCACCCAAACTCCCAAACTATCCCTACATCCACCAAAGTTCAGGAAGTATACTAGGTTTTACACCTTCAGCTCGGGGGTGTCCTTTCCCCTCACTCTTGTAAAGGTTCATACTTAGACATGCAAACAGTCTTCCAGATACTATAATGGATATGATTTTATCAGACTCTTCCTTGACTATCTCTTTCCCTTTTAAATTTCTGTCCATCTACATTTTTCTTTATTTTTAAATTTTCTTTTCAAACATTAAACTTTTAATTTGTATCGGGGTAGGGTATAGCCAATTAACAATGTTGTAGTTTCAGGTGAACAGTGTAGGGTCTGTCCATCTACATTTTGTGTAACAGAGATGTTGCTGCTAAGTCACTTCAGTCGTGTCTGACTCTGCGACCCCAGAGATGGCAGCCCACCAGGCTTCACCGTCCCTGGGATTCTCCGGGCAAGAACACTGGAGTGGGTTGCCATTTCCTTCTCCAATGCATGAAAGTGAAAAGTGAAAGTGAAGTCGCTCAGTCATTTCCGACTCTGCGCGACCCCGTGGACTGCAGCCTACCAGGCTTTTCCGTCCATGGCATTTTTCAGGCAAGAGTACTGGAGTGGGGTGCCATTGCCTTCTCCAGCTGCCTCTAAACACTAGTAATCCACATGGGAGTTTCTGATTTGCTTCTACTGCCCATCCAAACTAGGTTCTTCATGAAGGGGAGTTAACAGATACGAGTGGGACTCAAGCTGAGCCCATTTTGAATACCTCTCACAATACAGACCTGCAAAGGGTGGGCGCCACCAGTCCTTGGTTTTGCCCCATCTGACCAAAATAGATCTCTGTAACAGGACACCAGGGGAAATAGATGCTGCCTTGGCACAAAGGTCACAGCCTCTCACCTGTGTATTTTGTTAAGTAAATGCTTTGTACTTGTTATATCCTCTTTGGCCAATTTCCAGAGCTTTAAATGACCATCTTAGATAACTGTGATGAGGTCAGTTTTTGTTTTGGCAGGGATGGGATTCATTCACAGATGCCCTAAATCTATGATAAGGGATTTGAGAAAAGAGAAGGAAATATGGACTTGTCAAAGAGAACAATAAGAAACAGAAATTTCAGGAACATATAACTGGACAAGAAGTGAGCCATAAAGCAGAGTGTGAATTTGGAGAACTATGAAATTTTGGTAGAACAATTTCAAAATAATAGATTTGATTTTCCAAGAGTGATCAGTGTTCTATGTGAAAGGATGTATCTGTTGGATAAACAGATTAATCTTTAATGAGAAAATATATAGATCTAACAGGAAAAAAAAAAAAAACTTTAGGAAAAGAAAACGGATGGGGAATATACGTATAAGCAAATTTACAAACCAAGGTAATAATTTTTGGAATAAAGAACACAAATAAGAAAGATTTTGAAACACTGAGAGGGAATACATTTGTGAAGATATTTGCGATCCTTTGAAATCTCATTGTGATTACTTTGGAAGAATCCAGTTTGTCCTCCAAAGTATTCCAAGAGTAATTTTCAGTTAAGGAGAAATTTTATGATATGTCCTTCAGAACAGCAACTACTGCTGTAATTTAAGACATATCATTGTACATGAAATCATCAAGCAATTATACAGAGAAGTTTTGTGGGAATGATTTTCAATGGGTATTAAATCATTCAAGGGCTTTGATGACCACCATTTCCTTCTCTGCAAAACTCTATAATTTCCTTAGTCACAATATTTCTTCCCTCTTTCAAATCTCACTCTTGTAACACCAAATCATTGTGTACAATACTCAGGCAAATTGCAGGAAAGGAGTGTGCTGTATTTTCAGTTGTCAACTTTCTATTTTAGTCACTCACTTTGAAGGTTTCCTCTGCACTGCATTGCAAAGAAGAGCCCAGAAATCTTGTTTGCCAGGTTTCCCTTCATTCTATGGTTCCAGATTAGAGTTCGCCATTGAGAGTAACTCAAAAACTACTTGAAAGTTGGGAAGAGGAAAAGCTATTGTTCTTGAGAGGTCAAAGATGTAGCACAGAGGTTTCTTGGTCTCCTTTGTAAGCACTCTTTTTCTGGCAACTATTAAGGTGGTGGTGGGATTTTTCCCAAAAAATTTTGGGAAGTTGATTCACTATTTCACAATGAAGTCATCAGTGAATATTGCCCACCTTGGCTTTCACTCTCCCAGTTCTTTACACATTTGAGTAAGTCCAGCATTAGATACATGTTGAACTCCTTTACGTCTATAATACTTTGAATGTCTCTGTTCATGGCAAGTCCCAGATCGATTCAAGGGATACTTACTGGCAGAGTGGTTATGTCAAAATATGTGTACCATGTTAGCTTAATTATTGCAAATTGCTAGGTTTGTTACTTGGATGAACAGGGGATGCTACTGTCAGAAATGATTACGGCTACATATTGAGGCTCTGCTGCTGCTGTTGCTAAGTCACTTCAGTTATGTCTGACTCTGTGAGACCCCATAGATGGCAGCCCACCAGACTCCTCTGTCCCTGAGATTCTCCAGGCAAGAATACTGGAGTGGGTTGCTATGTCTTTCTCTATTGCATCCATGCATGCTAAATTGCTTCAGTCATGTCCGATTCTGTGCGGCCCTATGGACAACAGCCCACCAGGCTCCTCTGTCCATGGGCTTCTGTAGGCAAGAATACTGGAGTGGGTTGCCATTTCTTTCTCCAATTCAGGTTCTACATGACTTTAAATTAAAACAAACACTAAAAATGTACATATTTATTTAAGCTTGATCATATGGAGGACATGAAAGATTCTGGGAGAGCTAAAATATTGGCAGGGACATAGGATCAATTTCTTAAAAGAAGGAAACCCTCCCATGGAAGGTAGTTAGACAAAGCAACTCAAAATCATTATAACAACATACTTTCTTCCTAACACAATGGAGAGAAAAACATAGTGGTTAAGAACATGTGCACTCCATAAGCAGATGCACTGTCTGATTTTTGTCTTCATACTAATCTAGAAGTTTTCTTAACCTTTGTACATTAATTTCTTAATCTGTAATCTGGGGTAAATAATAGTATTTACCTCATAGAGTTGTTGTAAAAAATGAAAGTATTTATAAACATACCTTTTATCATAATTTGCTTTACTGTGCTTCATAGATATTGCATTTTTGCAAATTTAGGTTTGTGCCAATTCTGAGTCCAGAAAATCTATGGGCGCTGTTTTTCCAGTAGCAGTTGCTCACTTTGTATTTGAATCACATTTTGATAACTTGTGCAACATTTCAAAATTTTAAATTATTATCTGTGATCTAAAATCTTTGATGTTACTGTTGCAAATGATTACCATTCACTGCAGGCTCAGATTACAGGTAGCATTTTTTTAGCAATAAAATATTTTTAAATTTAAGGTATATATGCTGTTTGTTTCCCTGGTGGCTCAGTGATAAAGAACTCACCTACATATGCAGGAGCCTTGAGTTCAGTCCTTGGGTCAGGAAGATTCCCTGGAGATGGAAATGTCAACCTACTCCAGTATTCTTGCCCGGAGAATCCCATGAACAGAGGAGCCTGGTGAGCTACAGTACATGGGGTCACAAGAGTCAGACACGACTAAGCGACTGAACAACATATACATTCTTTATACATGATACTATTGCACACTTGATAGACCATAGTAGTATAGTATAAACATGACTTTCATATGCACTGAGAAATCAAAAAATTCATGAGACTGCTTTATTGCAATATTGGATTTTTTGCAATGGCCTGGGATCAAATCTGAAATATATCACAGGCTTCCCTGATGGCTCAGCTGGTAAAGAATCCGCCTGCAATGCAAGAGACACGGCTATGATCCCAGGGTTAGGAAGATCTCCTGGAGAAGGAAAAGGCTACCCACTCCGGTATTCTGGCCTGGAGAAATCCATAGACTGTATGGTCTGTGAGGTTGCAAAGAGTTGGACACAACTGAGCAACTTTCACTTACCTGTACATAGTGATATACTGAAATAGTATTTGGGACACAGCAAGAGCACAATAAGTTCTGGGCAAAAGCTAGGATTTTAGCTACCTTTTCAGCCCACAGTCTAAAGTTTTCTTCAACTTACTCATGACCAACACAATTATGAAACTATTGCTGTAACATGTGACCTTTTAGGGAGGGAATGCTCAATAGATGGGGCAGATCTTCTTTTTGACATTTACAACAGGTAGTATTAATTTATAGAATGCCAGGGCTTCCTGTGACACTTTTAATGGTTAAACTGTATCCCCCTCCTTTCCACACCTCCATTGGATTCATGTATTATTAGAAATTAAATACATTCTAGCTAGCTGGAAGCATTTTGCAGATATTTGGGACCCTAGTAAAATTCCACAAGACACCTCTCAGCTGCAGCAAAGGTCCGTCTAATCAAGGCTATGGTTTTTCCTGTGGTCATGTATGGATGTGAGAGTTGGACTGTGAAGAAGGCTGAGCGCCAAAGAATTAATGAGTTTGAACTGTGGTGTTGGAGAAGACTCTTGAGAGTCCCTTGGACTGCAAGGAGATCCAACCAGACCATTCTGAAGGAGATCAACCCTGGGATTTCTTTGGAAAGAATGATGCTAAAGCTGAAGCTCCAGTTCTTTGGCCACCTCATGTGAAGAGTTGACTCATTGGAAAAGACTGATGCTGGGAGGGATTGGGGGCAGGAGGAAAAGGGGACGACCAAGGATAAGATGGCTGGATGGCATCACGGACTCGATGGACGTGAGTCTGAGTGAACTCCGAGAGTTGGTGATGGACAGGGAGGCCTGGAGTGCTGCGATTTATGGAGTCAGCAAAGAGTCGGACACGACTGAGCGACTGAACTGAACCGAACTGATTATCCATTCTAGGATTTCACAATTTTTCTCTCTATTTAATCGCATTCTCTGATGTTCAAGCAGGAGAGGAAACACAAATGTAAAAATGAAACTGAAGTGACATTCATATCCCTTTTAGGCGTGGCTAAATTTAAACTTGCATGAACAGTGCAAAATGCGTCATAGTCTAGCCCTCAGGTGGCTGGCACATGTTTCTGACTTTGATTTTTAAATATTTCATAATATCAAAAAATGTAAAGATAGAAAATGTATATCTTGGAATGAAAAAATACATTGATTTCACAATAATCTTATTCGATTCATAAATTATTTAAGCAAGAATTATTTGGCAGAGGACAAAGCAATGAATTGTGAGGATGAACTTGAAATATATTCTAATTCTACCATAATTGCCTCCCAAAGGCAAAACCTCCAAATATCACATTTGTGATATAGAGTGTCAACATAAGAATTCTGAGGGGACACTGACATTCAAAAAAGATCATGGCTTCCAGTCCCATCACTTCATGACATAGATGGGGAAACAATGGAAACAGTGATAGACTTTATTTTCTTGGGCTCCAAAATCACTGCAGATGGTGACTGCAATCATGAAATTAAAAAAATGCTTGCTCCTTGGAAGAAAAGCTATGACCTACCTAGACAGCATTTTAAAAAGCAGCGACATTACTTTGCCAACAAAGGTCCATCTAGTCATACTATGGTTTCTCCAACAGTCATGTATAGATGTGAGAGTTGGACCATAAAGAAAGCTGAACACTGAAGAATTGCTGTTTTTGAACTGTAGTGTTGGAGAAGACTCTTGAGAGTCCCTTAGACTGCAAGGAGCTCAAAGCTGTCAATCCTAAAGGAATTCATTCCTGAATATTCACTGGAAGGACTAATGCTGAAGCTGAAACTCTAATATTTTGGTCACCTGATACAAGGGCTGACCTGATGGGAAAGACCCTGATTCCAGGAAAGATTGAAGGCAGGAGGAGAAGGGGATGATGGAGGATGAGATGGTTGGATGGTATCACTGACTTGATGGATATGAGTTTGAGCAAGCTCCAGGAGTTGGTGATGGACACAGAAGCCTGGTGTGCTTCAGTTCATGGGGTCACAGTGAGTTGGACACAGTTGAATGACTGACCTGTACTGAACTGAACTGACATTCAATACATGGCATGCCTGTGTGTGTATGAATTAGCACAGACAAAGTATATAAAATGTATATATTTTTATATAAAAAAGCACTCCACCAACTAAGAACGGCCATGCACTACCACCCATGAACTCAAAAAAGCACTGCCAATCTGTCAAGCCTGTCCATGTCTGGGTCAGGTGAATTTTCCCATGTTGAGTCAAGTTAAGGTGTAGGCGCCACTCCTGGAGTATTCTTGCCTGGGAAATCCCATGGACAGAGGAGCCTGGCAGGCTGCAGTCCATGGGACAGCAAAGAGTTGCAAACAACTGATTGATTTATCCCATGCATAAAAAATATACAGTTCTGAGAAGAATTATCTTGTGATAAAAGTACTAAATCAGAGTTCATATGTTTTTAAGTTGGCCCTCAATGTGGACCTTAAGTGCTATGGACCAAATGTGTGTCCCCCTCAGTTAGGAGTGGATTAAATTATTAGATCCTCATGGTAGGATCAATGCATCTGCAAAAACAGAAGGAGAAAAGAAGTCTCTCTGTGTGCTCCACCATGTGAGGCCACAGCCAAAAGACAGCCTTCTGCAAGCCAGGAAGAGAGGCCTCACCAGATTCTGACCATGCTGGCACCTTGATCTCAGATTTCCCAGCCTTCAAACTGTAAGAATAAATTTCCATTGTTTCAGTCACTGAATCTATGGTTTTCTATAACAGCTCAAACTAAGGTATCAAGTAACAATAAACACATAAGAATGTTATATTAGACCTAAAACATTAGCCATATAACCTGAGAGTGAAAAGTACTAGTCGCTCAGTCATGTCTCTTTGCAATCCTATGGACTACACTTAGCCAGCTAGGTTTGTCTGTCCATGGATTTCTCCAGGCAAGAATACTGGAGTGGTTTGTCATACCTTTCTCCAGGGGCTCTTCCCGACTCAGGAATCAAACCCAGGTCTCCTACATTGCAGGCAGATTGACTACTGTTTGAGCCACCAAGAAAACCTGAGATTAATTCTCTCTATAACGATAACGCTGTATGCGAGACAGCAAAAGAGACACAGATGTATAGGACAGTCTTTTGGACTCTATGGGAGAGGGAGAGGGTGGGATGATTTGTAAGAATGGCATTGAAACATGTATAATATCATATAAGAAATGAATTTCCAGTCTAGGTTCAATGCAAGATACAGGATGCTTGGGGCTGGTGCACTGGGATGACCCAGAGAGATGATATGGGGAGGGAAGTAGGAGGGGGTTTCAGGACTGGGAACACGTGTACACCCAAGGCGGATTCATGTTGATGTATGGCAAAACCAATACAGTATTGTAAAGTAAAAAAAAGCTTATGCTGGCCACGTTTCATAATGTAGTCTTGCGGGGAGCGTTCCACAGAAAGAGAGAGAGGCAGTGGAACTTCCTTCAGCAGAGAGCTGAGGGGTCCCAAGGAAAGGTGAGCCTGCTGTCTGCTAACCCAGCCCCTTGGCGAGCGAGAGACAATCAGACGCGACAGGGGTTCCGTCTAGTGCGGTTCCGCTTTATTGTTGCAAACTCCCTGCTTATAAAGGCAAGTGGGGAGGGGTTTGCGAGGGACTTTCCATAGTTACACCAATCACATTAAAGGTCAAATCGTCATGTGCCATCATTATAACAGGAGTCTATGGTGATCACGCGCTGTCTACATGCACGGAAATCAAGAGAACCAATCAGAAGTTTTGACAAACAACATAGATCACGCCCCCATCTCTTCCGCCAGGCGCCATCTTAGTTTCCATCTGAAATGCTAGCCTTTTTCTTTTTCAAGGTTTCCCATTTAGGGCCCCACATAGTCTCAAAAATTTAGATGTCATCTTTTAAATTAGGTTTCAAAGATAACATTTTTATATTTTCTTAATATGTGATCAGTCAGTAACTTTTCTTGTCTTTCCAGGAATCTTGAAAGAGGCTTCTAAAATAGTCTTTTTATGACTAATTCTTATGGAGTTCATTTTGTGACATTATTATTTTAAAAATTTGTCACATTATCTATTTTTTTAGTTTTTTTGATGTGGACCATTTTTTAAATGTCTTTATTGAATTTATTACAATGTTGCTCCTGTTGTTTATTTATTTACTTATTTTTTAGGCCACAAGGCATGCAATATCTTAGCTCCTTTACCAGGGACTGAACTGTCACTGCCTGCATCGATAGGTGAAGTCTTAACTACTGTACTCTCAGGGGCCTCCCACGTTGTCCATTTTTAGAGTTCATGTTTAAGATATACTTTTCTCTTTGGTACAACCATTTTATCCAAGCAAATAGTGCATTTTTAAGAAACACTAGTGAGCTTTTCCACTTTCAGTTAGAGAAATCAAGGAAACGTAGAAAGAAGCTTAGCAAGAAAGAACACAGAATGACTTGACAGAATGGATAGTAGTCAGTAGCACACTGCCCATGAATTATTTCAATATTCTTGGCTCTGTCAGTGCTTATAGAAGCAAAATTATTTTGTTCTCTAAACATAATTTTAGCCTAATGTTGTAGAGAACATGCCATTCACTGAGAACTATGTTTCTTCCCATCAGTTCTGGGTTGAATGCTTTTGGAATGCAAAGCAAAGTTTCACAAAACTGACACTTCTAATAATGTTTAATCATTGGGTACAATTTTGCAAAACGAGGAAAACACTATTCTGAGAATAATAGTGGTGTTTAGGGGAAAGAAGGAGATAATTTATCTTTTCAATGAACTTTTTCTAAAAGCAATTCTAATTGTAGAAGCAGTAGTTTGTGCCAGTTCATCACATGGTTTAGTTAGAAATCTTTACCATGGTTGGTGTCTCTTAGTCTTTATAAGGAACATTATCATTAGTTATTAAAGTCATATCCTATGCCTTTAGGTTACCACAGAAATTGGATTTTTGAGGTGAGTTTGTGTTTTCATCATAAATAATATCTTCAACTGTTCTTGGAAAAAATATAGCTATTATGGTATTTATAGCATTACTGTTAGAGTTTGTCATTATAATGAATTCCAGAAATAAAGCTTTCTAAAAAAAATGTTTCCTGAATTTGAGAAAAAAACAATTCAGGATTGGGAACACATGTACACCCATGGCAGNTTAAATGTCATCATTATTCAGATATGCACATTTATACAGTTGCAGATACATATATGTATATATACATGTATATATATTATATGTATCATAACACAGAATTTTAATCAAGAAAATATTAATGAGAGACTATGACCATTAACGTTCACTGCTTCTATGTCCTTCATCACCACCTTTCTTTCTTATTTCTGCCCTCTTATTGCTGCTTCTTCAATGTTCTTTAGTGTTTACCATGGGAGGATAACCAACAGATACACATAAGCTTCAATGTGTCAGATTTGTGTAGTGGTTAATTTGAAAATTGGGATGATTTAATGGGAAAACTGAACCATTGATACATGTGTGTGTATATACAACACAAATATATGTATATGTATATATACATATATATACACATATATAGTAAATAGTTTACCTTGCATCAAAATGAGCAGTTCAAGAGACTGAAAATAAGCTCTTTTGATAGTGTATAGAAAAGTAATAAATAAAAATATATTAACTAAAAGTCTGCATTGCAATAGAGATGAGGTAGCTCTCTATGATCGCATGTGAAAGTCAGGTCTCTCATATCACTACCACAATGATATTGTCTTTGCCTCCTTGTACAATGGGTCAATATAATGCATACTCTAAACACACGTGGGCACTCCTAGAATCTTATAATTAATGTATAGCCTCAATGGCTGAGATAAACACAAATATAGTATTTTTAGTCAGTACTGTGAAAGACTCCTTACTAAAATCCATTTGAGTCACTGGATTATTAGACGACAATGTCCACTGTAAAATAAACCTTTAGGTGTTCATCTGGTGCTAATTATTAATGACCAGGAGGCCACTCCTTAATATGCTGACACACTTCACCTGAATCTGGGAGTGTGGTCCTTTAGATTTGTTAAGTTTATTAATGCTTATTGAATGTCATTGTTGTGACAATATATATATTTTTTTAACAAACCAGACATGAGTATGAAAAGGAAGAAAAGTGCTTTAAGGATCCTTCCTTAAAAACTGTAGAAATAGCAAGAATGAGTTGCTAAAAGTATCCTTTTTCTTAGCAAAACACAATAAGGCTTCTATAAAGTAGTGATAGGGATGATCTATTTACAATAATTATTGCTTCAGGTTTACTTCCTGAGAATTTTGAAATTATCACCTGAATTTAAAGAAGTCCAAATTGGAACTTTGTCATTTACAAAACGGAAACTCACTATCCTTAAATCCATATTCAAAGTCTTCAGTTCTATGTCAATTATTTAGCAAATAAATTAATACTTATTGATTTTAAAGTAAAATCAAATATTTGAAATAGATAAAATAAATTTTTCATACCTTATTGTTTAACCACCTTTTAAATTAGAATTAGGATTTTAAGGTTTTGATTGCTTCAAAAAAGCTTATAAGATCTGCTATTATATAATAAAAATAACACTGAATTGAGAATGAAGATAAATCTGTCCACTATTTATTAATCACATTCCTTTCTGAAATTTGTGTTACTTTTCTTAAAATAGTTACATTGGATTTAATGGTCCCTAGAAATATTTATATAAATGGTTATCATGGTAATTGGAAAGTGTTCAGTTCCTTCCTTGCACCTGAACAAAGAACATTTAGGAGATTGATAAAGCTTTAGGAGATTAAGAAACAATTTTAGCATATACCTGAGTCTTTATCAACAATAGGAGTTTTTGAAGAGCAAACAACTGTTAGTTACATTCAGGCTCCACAGCTTTGTTTGTTTGGTTGATTCTCATTTAATTTTTCTCCTTGCGTATACTGGAGTAAGAAACCAGCATTATACAGCTATTGTGATTCCCTGATGAACTATTAAAGAAATTCAACCAGGGAGCTAACAAAATTTAATGACAGAGTCACTTCATTTAAAACTAGAAATTGTATCACTCCTGAAAATTGGTCTGAGTTACCATTTCCTGAAGGATATCTATTAAGTTTTATCTGTCTCTTTTAGTGTAACATGCATTAATTAAAATAATTTAGAGCCAGAATATTCTTCCACAATTTGGGAAATTATATAGGATTATCAGTGATCTTTGGCTTTATTAAGTGTTCTTTTCATTATACTTATTTTGCTAAACTATGTATTCTACTGAAGGGTTTCATAATAAATACTGCAATTTCATTAGTCCTTTAATGATCTGTATATTATTCAAGTATTCACTCCCTCATTCATTCTTATGTTCAATGAACATCGACTGAGCACTTGTCATGTATCAGACACCATTCAAGTCCTCGTGGATGCAACAGTGAACAAACAGACACCAATCCCTACCCACGTGGAGCTTATGTTCTGGTTTAACAGACAGGCAATGGACAACCCAATTAGGGAAAATATGGGACATGATAATGATTGGTGGAAAGGAGGAAATAAAGTCAGAGAACAGAAGTATCAGCGATGGTACAGTTTTAGGTAGGTGGTCCGGAAAGGTTTCAGTGAGAAATTTATACTTAGTAAAGCAATAAGGATTTATCTATCTATAATTGAAGGCAGAAGAGCTCTGTTTGTATGTTGATATGCATGCAGCATGCATGAGCTGTTTATAAATCTCAGAGACTAACCCCTTGTTAGAAATTAACTGTAAGAAAGAAGGAAAGTAAAGAAAGTGCTGAAATTTATTTTTAGCAATGAAGGCATTCAAAAGATGAAAACAAGTTAAAAGACTGTCCATCACCAACTCCCGGAGTCTACCGAAACCCATTTCCATTGAGTTGGTGATGCCATCCAGCCATCTCATCCTCCATCATCCCCTTCTCCTGCTCTCAATCCTTCCCAGTATTAGGGTCTTTTCCAATGAATCAGCTCTTCACATGAGGTGGCCAAAGCGTTAGAGTTTCTGCTTCAGGAGACTGGTACTAAGAAGCTTAAACATTTTGCCAAAGAGAACATGTAAGATTAATAAGTGCAGCAGATAACTAGAATATATTGTCTTTACTAAACAACAATTTAAGGCTGCCATTATTATTCCATTTCAGAGGACAGAAATTAGAACCAGCATGTTAAGTACCTTGCTTGAGCTCTCACAGTAGAGAATCGGTAGAAACACAATTTCCATACTGTTGGCTAGACACACAGAGACCAAGACATTAAATAATTATAATCAACTGCTTCCTCTAAGAAAACAAGTGTTCACAGTGTAGTATTGGGCTGGCCAAAAAGTTCATTGAGGTTTTGCCCAACTAAATGCATCTCATTCTAGAATTTGCATGTTTTCTATTATCCCAGATATTTTATTTTATTACTCAAAACTTGTTCGTGAATCAGAATCATCTGGAGAGTTTATTATGTACCGATTCTTGGGTCCTCTGCCAGGAAGTTTTGATTCAGTTTGTCTTGGCGGTGGTTCAGTAATTTCTATTTCTAACAAGCTCCCTGAAGATGCTGAGGATGACACATCTGTTTTGGAAAACGCATTTCAAGAACCATTGATCTACTGTAGTGTATGGAATATTTTCATATAATATTGTGAACTAATCCTTTCAAATTGTGGTGCTGGAGAAGACTCATGAAAGTCCCTTGGACAGCAAGGAAATTAAACCAGTCAATCCTAAAAGAAATAAAACCAGTCACTCCTAAGGGAAATAAAACCCTGAACATTCATTGGAAGGACTGATGCTGGAGCTGAATTTCCACTACTCTGGCTACCTGATGCAAAGAGCTGACTCACTGGAAAAGACCCTGATGCTGGGAAGAATTGAAGGCAAGAGGAGAAGGGGGTGACAGAGGATGAAATGATTAGATAACATCTCTGACTCAATGGATATGAGTTTGAGCAAACTCTGGGAGATAGTGAAGGACAGGGAAGCCTGGAGTGCTAAAGTCCATGAGCAGAGTCGGACATGACTTAGAGATTGAACAACACCAACTGTGAACTCTCCAAATAGTATATTAATGTATACAGTCTTCGGAAAAGGCAATGGCAACCCACTCCGGTGTTATTGCCTGAAGAATCCCAGGGACGGGGGAGCCTGGTGGGCTGCCGGCTCTGGGGTCGCACAGAGTCGGACACAAGTGAAGCGACTTAGCAGCAGCAGAAGCAGTATACAATCTACCTGAAAGAACTGCGTTTTGATGTACTTAGGCTAGGTTTCCCATATTTCACGAAGGGCTGCAGATCTTTGTATTCTTAAAAAGACTTTCTGGCTTGGTCCACATTAAGGTAGGGCATCTTTCCTGAAAGTGACAAACAAAAACCATGATGACAGTTTCACAAGGAGAGAAATCATGTCGAGAGCAGGCAGTTTCTTTCAAGCAGAAAAAGGTGTCATACTCAATTAGGTTTGTGGAACAGTGGTGACAGAGCCCAGTGAATAGCTGCCTTATGAAGTTTTTTTTTTTTTTTTTTCCTGGTAGTGCAAAAGATATATGATTGGAAGGACTAAACTAAGCATGGTAATAAGAAAGTGGAATGCAAATGACTAGTAGGGGACTAGAGTAATAATGACAAAACGGGAAAATTTGGCTCCTCAGTACAAATATTTCTCAATGCAATCTGTCCTTATATGTTATCACTTGACTATCTGATACACTAATTTTATAGTCATATGGTTCTCTGTAAATGGTACTTATTTACCTTGTGTTGTTTTCTTTTTCAACTTTAATAATGAAAATGTATACTCACATTTTAAATTCACTTACAGCTGTAGTTAGTAACTTCATGGAAAGCTCTTAATGTACCTTCAGTCTTCATCATTTGACATTCAGTTGAATTTGTCTCCTAGTAATATCAGTGGAATATTAGTCTTGTAAACAAAACATTCTTGAAGATGCTCATTTGAAATAATATCTTTGAATTTTTTTCAATAACTTAAAGCCATACATTTTTTTGTTCTTTATTCCAATTTTTTGGCTTCTAGAACATAAGTGTATAGAATGAATTTTCCAAGTATTGAGTTGGCCAGAAAAGTTCACTCAGGTTTTTCCATAACATCTTACAGAAAAACCTGAACAAATTTTTTGGCCAACTCAATACCTTAGTATAGTATATGCTCTAATGCTGATTAGGAAGCTAAAATGTAAGTGTTGTCTCTGAAATCAGTCACTGAAATGCGTTTTTAAAATGCTCAGTTTAAAAGGCTAGTGTAAAATGTTCAAATTAGTTAACAGCCTTGCAGATTATAATACACTCTGATGACGTTAAATGATGCAGGCTGCCAGCCATGTTTGAAGAGTAAATTCTCATTTCCACTCCTCGTTTCCCTTATTTCATTTTTTTCAACATGTTTCTTGCTGAAGTATTTGGTGAAAAAACGTGTAACTTCTCAGAGTTTAATTAGGAGTGAAGACTGTTTTTTTCTTTCATTAATAAGCAGTCTAAATAATTCACTATTCTTTTTCCATTTAAAAATGAAAACTTATACTAATTTTGACAATTCATTTTTTCATGTGAAAAATTGTTCTGTATGAGCCATATCTTTATGCTCTTTTGCACTGAACATAATTATTTATGATATTAACCTGTACTTTAACGGACATATAAATGAGTAGTGTTAATGCTTTTCCCAAGTACACAGATATCTACAGCATCTACAAGCTGAGAAACTTGTGTCAAAGTCAAGGCCAGATGTGGATGAGTGTTTTATTCCCTCACTAGTCAACTTCCAGTTGGAAGACATAGATTAACGTCAGATCCAGGGGCACAGCAATGGACCAGAAAGAAAAAACTTGGTGCTTTTATTTTAAAAGTGTGCTGTTCACTTAGTCATTGTCTGACTCTTTATGACCTCATGGACTGCAGATCACCAAGCTCTTCTGTCCATGGGATTCTCCAGGCAAGAAAACTGTCCCCTTGTCCTTATCCTATGAAACATGTGAACACTACCAATTTGTCAAAGCACTGCCGACATGATCAAGTAAAGGATTTCAACTTTCAGTGACTATTCTGGATTGTCCACATGAGTTCTAAGCTCTATCACACACAAATATCATTATAAAAGGGAGGTAGAGAGAGATTTCACAGGCACACACATGTAAGAAAGTGGTGTGAATGTGAAGCAGAGAGAGATCTGAAGATGCTTGCTTAGAAGACGGTAGTGATGTGGTCTAGTGCAAAGAATGCTGGCAGCCACCAGAAGCTAAAAGAGGTAAAGAATCTGTGTGCAAAACAGGAGACCCTGGTTCTATTCCTGGCTCTGGAAGATCCGCTGGAAAAGGGATAGGCTACCCATTCCTTCCCTTGTGACTCAGCTGGTAAAGAATCTGCCTGCAGTGCGGGAGACCTGAGTTCCATCCCTGGGTTGGGAAGATCCCCTAGAGAAAGGAAAGGCTACTCACTCCAGCATTCTGACCTGGAGAATTCCACAGACTGTATAATCCAAGGGATCAAAAAGAGTCAGACAGAACTGAATGACTTTAAACTTCACATAGGAATACTAGTCACCCATTAGGATTCATTGCATTATAACCCTCCTGGTGCATACTAGTTCAAATACTCTAACTGTTACTAAACTGCTGCTACTCCTGCAGTTTAGTCACACTGTTGTGTCTCTTTGTGATCCCATGGACTGTAGCCCGCCAGGCTTCTTTATACATGGGATTTTTTTTTTAAATTTTTTATTTTATTTATTTATTTTTTACTTTATTTTACTTTACAATACTGTATTGGTCTTGCAATATATCAACATGGATTTCTTAGGCAAGAACACCAGAGTGGGTAGCCATTAACTTCCCCAGGGGATCTTCCTGAACCAGGTATCAAATCTGGGCCTCCTGATTGGCGGCTGGATTCTTTACCTCTGAACCACCAGGGAAGCCTGTCACTAGCCTGCTACAGTGTAAATCATCAGCATAACATATTTCCGTATTTTAAATAACATATACTAGCTTCTTTGTGGGTCAGAACAAACTGGAAAATTGTTAAAGAGATGGGCATATCAGATCACCTTACCTGCCTTGTGATAAAACCTGTATGCAGGTCAAGAAGCAACAGTTAGACGAGGACATGGAACAATGGACTGGTTCAATATTGGAAAAGGAGTAGGTCAAAGCTGTGTATTGTCACCCAGCTTGTTTAACTTCTATGAATTGTATATCATGTGAAATTCCAGGCTGGGTGAAGCACAGGCTGGAGTCAAGTTTGCTGGGACAAATGTTAATAACCTCAGATATGCAGATGATAACACCCTAATGTTAGAAAGTGAAGAGGAACTAAAGATCCAAATGATGAAAGTGAAAAAGGAGAATGAAAAAGCCTGCTTAAAACTCAACATTCAAAAAACTAAGATCATGGCATCCAGTCCCATCACTTCATGGCAAATAGATGGGGAGAAATGGAAACAGTGGTAGGAACAGATTATATCTCTGTATAGAACCACAGAAGCCTCTATTTTCTCATAAGTGCAGAAATTGTTTCTTTTTTCCAAATAAATATTCTTAACGATTTTCAGAACAATTTTTAAAGAAATTTTATGCTTAATATTGCAGCATATTTTGGTCATAGATATTTTTAAATTCTGCAGTCACACCCTTCTCAAAAAATATGTAAAAAAAAAAATGCCAGCAAACAACTACTCACATCATTGTCTGTAACATATACTACCCACCCCCACACACAAAAAAATTGTGTGCCATACACAACTATATGCAAAACATAATAAGATGGTGTCCTCATAGTTAAAGATCCTGTGGTAGATGAATGAGCTCACATATTCTTAATGAGGAGAAGAGAATTTGGTCAATTTCCTGTGTTAAATCAGAGAAACAAATTTGAACTCAAACACTGAAAAGAAATGAGAGTATGATAAGAATATTGAATTTTTCCTCATATATTATCCTTAAACTTGATGCTTTTGTCATGCCAATATATAAATCATCTTCATCAAAATTATGATTTTAACCTTACAAAAACCACCAGCAGTGTACCATTCCTGACCTTAGAAAAGTTATGGCATATTTTAGCTGAATTTTTAAAAACTCAGCTTATGTAGGAAATAACCATTGGTACCAATAAATGCACTGATTTCTATGCTATTGTTTTTTTTTTTTAACATTATTAATATTCATTGCTNAATAACCATTGGTACCAATAAATGCACTGATTTCTATGCTATTGTTTTTTTTTTTAACATTATTAATATTCATTGCTTTCTTGGGCTATAAATACTCCAAAAAACGGTTTGAGAATTTTAAAAGCATTCAGTTCAGTCACTCAGTTCTGTCCAACTTTTTGAGACCCCATGGACTGCAGCATGACAGGCTTCCCCATCCATAACCAACTCCCAGAGCTTGCTAAAACTCATGTCCATTGAGTCGGTGATACCATCCAACCATCTCATCCTCTGTCGTCTCACTCTCCTCTTGCCTTCACTCTTTCCCAGCATCAGGGACTTTTCCAATGAATGAGTTCTTTGCATCAGGTGACCAAAGTTTCATAGCTACAGCATCAGTCCTGCCAGTGAATATTCAGGATTGATTTCTTTTAGGATTGACCAGTTTGATCTCCTTGCAGTCCGAGGGACTCTCAAGAGTCTTCTCCAACACCACAGTTCAAATCATTAATTCTTTCTTTCTTTTTTCTTTTTTTATTATAACTTTATTTATTTTAATTGGATGTTAATTACTTTACAATATTGTATTGGTTTTGCCATACATCAACAACTCTCACATCCATACATGACTACGGATAAAACAACAGCTTTGACTTGATGGACCTTTGTTGGCAAAGTAATGTCTCTGCTTTTTAATATGCTGTCCAGGTTGGTCATAACTTTCCTTCCAAGAAGTAAGTGTCTCTTAATTTCATGGTGGCAGTCACCATCTGTGGTGATTGTGGAGCCCAAGAAAAGAAAATCTGTCACTGTTTTCATCGTTTCCCTATCTATTTGCCATGAAATGATGAGCCTGGATGCCATGATCTTACTTTTATGAATGTTGAGTTTTAAGCCAGCTTTTTCACTTTCATCAAGAATCTCTTTAGTCTTCACTTTCTGCCATAAAGGTGGTTTCATCTGCATATCTGAGGTTATTTATATTTCTCCTGGCAATCTTGACTCCAGCTCCTGCTTCATACAGCATGGCATTACGCATGATGCACTCTGAGAATAAGTTAAATGAGCAGGGTGGCAATATACAGCTTTGATGCACTCCTTTTCCAATTTGGAACAAGTCTGTTGTTCCATGTCTGATCTAACTGTTGCATCTTGACCTGCATATCCCACACACAGTCTTTAGCATAGTCAATGAAGCAGAAGCAGATTTCTTTTTTTTTNCTCTCTCTCTCTCTCTCTCTCTCTTTTTTTTTTTTTTTTTCCTATGATCCAAGAGATGTTGGCAGTTTAACAATTTAATCTCTGGTTCCTCTGCCTTTTCTAAATCCAGCTTGAATATCTGGAAATTCACAATTCACATGCTATTGAAGCCTAGCTTGAAGAATTTTCACCATTACTTTGCTAGCGTGTGAGATGAATGCAATTGTGGAGTAGTTTTAATATTCTTTGGCATTGCCTTTCTTTGGGACTGGAATATAAATTGACTTATTCCAGTCTATGGCCACTGCTAAGTTTTCCAAATTTGCTAGCATATTAAGTACAGCACTTTCAATGTATCATTTTTTAGGATTAGAACTAGCTCAGCTGGAATTCCATCACCTCCACTAGGTTTTTCGTAGTGATGCTTCCTAAAGACCACTTGATTTCACATTCCAGAATGTCTGGCTCTTGATGAATGATCAGACCATCATGGTTATCTGGGTCATTATGATCTCTTTTGTACAGTTTTTCTGTTTATTCTTGCCACCTCTTCTTAATATTTTATGCTTCTGTTAGGTCCATGCTATTTCTGCCCTTTATTGTGCCCATGTTTGCATGAAATGTTCCGTTGGTATCTCTAATTTTCTTGAAGAGATCTCTAGTCTTTCCCATTCTACTGTTCTATTTCTTTGCATTGATCACTGAGGCAGGCTTTTTCATTTCTCTTTGCTATTCTTTGGAAATCTGCATTCAGATGGGTATGAATACTTTTCTCCTTTCCTTTTGCTTCTATTCTTTTCTAAGCTATTTGTAAGGCCTCAAGAGTGAAAAAGTTGGCTTAAAGCTCAACATTCAGAAAACTAAGGTCATGGCATCTGGTCCCATCACTTCATGGCAAATAGATGGGAAACAGTGGAAACAGCATCAGACGTTATTTTTGGGGGCTCCAAAATCACTGCAGATGGTGATTGCAGCCACGAAATTAAAAGACACTTACTCCTTGGAAGGAAAGTTATTAACAACCTAGATAGCATATTGAAAAGCAGATGCATTATTTTGCCAACAAAGGTCCATCTAGTCAGTTCAGTTCAGTTGCTCAGTCGTGTCCGACTCTTTGCGACGCCATGAATCGCAGCATGCCAGGCCTCCCTGTCCATCACCATCTCCTGGAGTTCACTCAGACTCACGTTCAAGTCCATGATGCCATCCAGCCATCTCATCCTCTGTCATTCCCTTCTCCTCCTGCCCCCAATCCCTCCCAGAATCAGAGTCTTTTCCAATGATTTCAACTCTTCACATGAGGTGGCCAAAGTACTAGAGTTTCAGCTTTAGCATCATTCCTTCCAGAGAAATCCCAGGATTGATCTCCTTCAGAATGGACTGGTTGGATCTCCTTGCAGTCCAAGGGACTCTCAAGAGTCTTCTCCAACACCTCAGTTCAAAAGCATCAATTCTTCGGCGCTCAGCCTTCTTCACAGTCCAACTCTCACATCCATACATGACCACTAGAAAAGCTAGCTTTGACTAAACGGAGTTTGTTGGCAAAGTAATTTTTCTGCATTTTAACTTGCTATCTAGGTTAGTCATAGCTTTTCTTCCAAGGAGTAAGTGTCTCAAGGCTATGGTTTATCCAGTGGTCATGTATGGATGTGAGAGTTGGCCTGTGAAGAAAGCTGAGTGCCGGAGAATTGATGCTTTTGAACTGTGGTGTTGGAGAAGAGTCTTGAGAGTCCCTTGGACTGCAAGCAGATCCAACCAGTCCATTCTAAAGGAGATCAGTCCTGGGTGTTCTTTGGAAGGAATGATGCTGAAGCTGAAACTCCAGTACTTAGGCTACCTCATGCAAAGAGTTGAAATCATTGGAAAAGAGTCTGATGCTGGGAGGGATTGGGGGCAGGAGGAGAAGGGGATGACAGAGGATGAGATGGCTGGATGTCATCACCGACTCGATGGAAGTGAGTTTGACTGAACTCCGGGAGTTGGTGGTGGACAGGGAGGCCTGGCGTGTTGAAATTCATGGGGTCGCAAAGAGTCGGACACGACTGAGTGACTGAACTGAACTGAACTGATTCCTACAAGATCTCTCTCCTAGAGAAAATTTGGCAGACTATGATAATCAGATATACTAATACAAAGAGGTATTAAATTATTATAGTATTTTGAAATTTTTCTTTGACAACAATGGATATACATAAATACAGTAAGTAATATATTATAGCTCATTTATCTATAGAACTTGTTTAATTCAAAATGACTCCATACTAGAAACAGTATAAATTGATCAAAACCATCATTGATTCTTTCATTGATTCAGTTCAGTTCAGTTCAGTTGCTCAGTCGGGTCCAACTCTTTGTGACCCCATGAATCGCAGCATGCCAGGCCTCCCTGTCCATTACCAACTCCCAGAGTCCACCCAAACCCATGTCTGTTGATTCAGTGATGCCATCCAACCATCTAATCCTCTGTTGTCCCCTTCCCCTCCTGCCCCCAATCCCTCCCAGCCTCAGGGTCTTTCCCAATGGGTCAACCAAAGTATTAGTATTTCAGCTTCAGCATCAGTTCTTCCAATGAACACCCAGGACTGATCTCCTTTAGGATGGACTGGTTGGATCTCCTTGCAGCCCAAGGGACTCTCAAGAGTCTTCTCCAAAACCATAGTTCAAAAGCATCAATTCTTCGACACTCAGGTTTCTTTATAGTCCAACTCTCACATCCATACATGACCACTGGAAAAACCATAGCCTTGACTAGACAGACCTTTGTTGGCCAAGTAATGTCTCTGCCTTTTAATATGCTGTCTAGGTTGGTCATAACTTTCCTTCCAAGGAGTAAGTGTATTTCAATTTCATGGTTGCAATCACCATCTGCAATGATTTTGGAACCCATAAAAATAAAATCAGCCAGTTTCCACTGTTTCCCCATCTATTTGTCATAAAGAGATGGGACCGGATGCCATGATTTTAATTTTCTGAATGTTGAGCTGTAAGCCCGCTTTTTCACTCTTCTCAGGAAGCATTTATTGCAGGCCTACTATTACACGATATTTGTATACAGTTGTATTTATTTTATTATGTTCTTTTTACAGAAGGATAAACAAAAAAAAATATGCTTTTTACTTGTGAAATAAGAGACCTAACTGAAGGCCTTTGATATTACAGAAGAAAATAGAATTTTCTCCTTAATTTATTCTTTGCTTTGTTAATGCCTTTTGCATGGTCAGCTGTGACCCAGATCAGTGCCTGATATCCCAAGTCACATTCCCTGTGGGCATTTCCTATGGCACTGATCAGCCAAAGCCAGTTTTCTCTTAGCAGGACAAAAGTGGAAACACTGCTGAAAGTAGGATTTGGAGATATTTAATAAAATTTACAGAAAACCTTGATTTAAGCATATCTAAAGTGTAAATCACTATTGCTTTCACCAGTTAAAATTGTGCTTTCTGTTACTTTCAAATCAAAGGGTACTATTTTATGTAAAAATTGTTAGTAAGGAATAAAGTCCATAGAACAAATGATTCATCCTGAGGTGTAGGTTAGACTGAATCAAGGAGGTGGAACAGATGAATGATGATGCTCATCTGGTAGAAGGTGTTGATGGAAATCCTGTGCCTTATCTACAGTGATGAGATGGCTGCTGACACTGTGACCTGTTTTATATTGAGACTCAGATTATTTATCTGAAACATATAGCATTAGTAGTCTAGAGGAACAAAAATAGTAAGCAGTCTAATATGTATTGTGTATTTCTTAAAGTCACTGGTTATAATCAAAGAAAGAGATGAACTAAAGTAAGGGATTTGAAAGCTGAGAAGAAAGAAATTGCACATTTTTCTATGAAGAGTATTTTCTGTTTACAGACTGAAGTCCAAAATGAACCAGTCATAATCTGGAGACTGAGACATTTAGAAGAGGTAAATGATCTGCCCCATGCCAAGGTTTGTATAGCAGAAATATTGAGACAGGATTGAATTTTCCAAAATATTTCTCAAACAGGATAAGGCAATCTTCCCAGACCTTCCTCAGATACAGTGGGTTAAGTTTTAAGTATTTAACCCACTGGGCAGTGAGGGAGTGTTGGTTAGAGAAAGAAGATATGAGAAAAAAATAAATTTGAAATGCAAGCTGATTCAGAGTTAGACCTACCATACAAATTTGGGGTGACTGCACCAAGGTATTGGTTTTACATTGCTTGTCTGGAAATTAAGGTGGAGAACCTGGAGATAGTGATTAGGAGAGGTTCAGAAAGAAGGACACAGAAGTAGCAACATGCAAGTAAAATACTTAGCAAAATTTCTAGATCTCTAAAACTCTAGTTAATGAAGTCAAACAAAAGCAAATAAGCCCTGAAACCTCCCACTTGTTCGAGGGACATGTGAGATGCCAGGGAAAAATCAGACCTGAACAACAGCTTGGGCTTCTCCAACAGTGTAGGAAACCCACAGTCAGTCATCTGACAGGAGGGGTAACAAAGGTGACTTGTGAGTGTTTGCACTTCCTAAAAATGCCTGTTGCAAGGTAGAGAAATTTCCCCGCATATGCACCTTCAAGTTGCAAACTTTTGAAGATGTGGACATGCCCAGGGAAAGGACAAAGAGAGAAGAAGAAGTAACTAAAGAACTGAAGAGGTTCACGATGCAAGAAATAGCAAGGGAATTTTCTTTATTTGAGAGGGTACTGTTAGTTGTTGAGGCACAGGACTGTAGAATGTAGAATGCTACATGAAGTTTGCAGCAGACGTTCAGAAAGCAATCTCTGCTATCGTGTCATTTATGATGAGGGAGAAAAAAAAAATCTGCCATCCAGACATCACTGGACCATTTTTTTCAAGAGGGTAGATAGAATCTGGTAAGTAACCAGAACCCGTGCTATCAGTGTCAGGTCTGAGTGACATCACAGCTTACCCTCTGTCTCCTGTTGCTGATGATCCTTCAGCTCTACCATCTCCCACTTCCTCGCTCTCCTCCAGTCAGCACCTCTTCTTGCCAGTTCACCTGATACAGCCCCTGCATGCCAGCTATTGTACCGTACATTTCAAGATTCTCTACTGCAAGATTTAAAATGTTTTCCTTATTTTTTTGTGTTTGTTTTTTACCTATTAGTTGTGTGAAAAGTATTATAAACCTAGTACAGTACAGTTCTATATAGCCTCGTTGTTTTTCAGTTGTGCAGTTGTGTCCGACTCTTTGGACCCCATGGACTGCAGCACACCAGACTTCCCCGTCCCTCACCATCATCTGGAATTTGCTCAAACTCATATCCATTGAGTTGAGGTTGCCATCCAAGCATCTCGTCCTGTGTCACCCCTCTTCTCTTGTCCTTAATCTTTCCCAGCATAAAGGTCTTTTCCAATGAATCAACTGTTTGCATCAGGCATTCGAAGTATTGGCTCTTCAGATTCAAGTAGTTGGGTACATAGGCTAACTTTGTTGGACTTATGAACAAGCTCTTGGAACAGAACTTGTTTGTAGGTAGGGGGCTTACTGTATAGCAATGAAAAGCAACAGCCTAGAGAGAGCTTCTAGAAATTAAAGCTTCAAACTTCCTGTTACCTGAGAAGAGTT
The DNA here is from genome assembly GCA_006410935.1 of Redunca redunca. Taxonomy (NCBI): domain Eukaryota; kingdom Metazoa; phylum Chordata; class Mammalia; order Artiodactyla; family Bovidae; genus Redunca; species Redunca redunca. The sequence continues at coordinate 57,910 of SJYQ01005777.1, read as the reverse complement.
GGGATTTTTTGATGTTTCTCTATACAGCAAGATAGGAGAGGTACTATCTGTAGGCAACCACTTCTTCTTCTT
>SJYQ01005777.1:31214-51053 GCA_006410935.1 Redunca redunca | reverse complement strand
CCTCAGATATGCAGATGACACCACCCTTATGGCAGAAAGTGAAGAGGAGCTAAAAAGCCTCTTGATGAAAGTGAAAGAGGAGAGTGAAAAAGTTGGCTTAAAGCTCAACATTCAGAAAACGAAGATCATGGCATCCGGTCCCATCACTTCATGGGAAATAGATGGGGAAACAGTAGAAACAGTATCAGACTTTATTATTTTGGGCTCCAAAATCACTGCAGATGGTGACTACAGCCATTAAATTAAAAGACGTTTACTCCTTGGAAGAAAAGTTATGACCAACCTAGATAGTATATTTAAATGCAGAGACATTACTTTGCCAACTAAGGTCCGTCTAGTCAAGGCTCTGGTTTTTCCTGTGGTCATGTATGGATGTGAGAGTTGGACTGTGAAGAAGGCTGAGTGCCAAAGAATTGATGCTTTTGAACTGTGGTCTTGGAGAAGACTCTTGAGGGTCCCTTGGACTGCGGGGAGATCCAACCAGTCCATTCTGAAGGAGATCAACCCTGGGATTTCTTTGGAAGGAATGATGCTAAAGCTGAAGCTCCAATACTTTGGCCACCTCATGCGAAGAGTTGACTCATTGGAAAAGACTCTGATGCTGGGAGGGATTGGGGGCAGGAAGAGAAGGGGACGACCCAGGATGAGATGGCTGGATGGCATCACGGACTCGACGGACATAAGTCTGCCTGAATTCCGGGAGCTGGTGATGGACAGGGAGGTGTGGCGTGCTGCAATTCATGGGGTCGCTAAGAGTCATACACGACTGAACAAATGAACTGAACTGAACTCAACATTAAAATTAATTTTGCTTATTTCTTAACACAATGTATGATATGCTACACTGTTTTTTAGTATGGTTGTGTTATATTTCTATTGGGTAATGCTTGGCTAGAATCTGACCATAAGCAAATGAAACTAAAAAAGATGGAGGAAAAGATTCAATCTGTGGAGTCTAGAAATGTTGGAAAAATTACTGTGTGGAAAATATGTTTCTTCAATAAAATCACAATGTCTGTGGTGGACAAAAAGATGATAAATCGGATACTCGTCACTACGCAACAGCTAAAAGGTGAGAAAATAGATTGGGTAAAATGTGAAAATGTTCTTCAAAGGATTTGAGGTCCTGTAAAAATAGAATAAAAATATTATGGAAATTGAGATGATAACTTCATGGATACTCACCTTAGTAATATTCTTATTTTTGTGTATTTCACAGCTAAGGGCTGGTTTTTCTCAATATAACTCACTATAAAACCATCATTTGAGAAGTAGATTCAAATAAAGATGACTCCACATGTATTTACATGAGAAAATAAACACTGACAAATGCTGTACTATCTAGTATCTTAGATTAAATTTTTACTGCCACTAATATAGACACCATTTTAAAATTTCTGTCTCATGCATAAGTGTCCATCATATCAATATGAAAACTTTTAGCAGTGATAATGGAAAATAAACCATTGGAAAAATACCAAGGCTGTGGAATGTGGCCATGCAAGTTAAATTCTACATGAATGGTGTTGGTAGATTTGGACAATGTACAAAATTACTGTGTTTATTTTTGCAAAATAAAATGGAGTTATGCTACATGGATTGTAAATATAATGCAGCAAACAGTATAAATGAAAGCATTTTTCATTCTTTTTCATTTGTTTTAATTTTGAGACGATTTAAAAATCGTGTGTGTGTGTGTGTGTTTGTGTAAGACACTGTATCATTTAGTATCAGCCAATTATAAAATTTATATACAAGTCTTATTGGTGTTGAGCTTTTCGCTTAAAACCATTCCCATGATGAATTTATGAAAGTGAAAGTCGCTCAGTTGTGTCCGACTCTTTGCAACCCCATGGACAATACAGTCCATGGAATTCTCCAGGCCAGAATAATGGAATGGGTAGCTGTTCCATTCTCAGGGGATCTTCCCAATTCAGGGATTGAACCCAGGTCTCCCACATTGTGGTGGATTCTTTACCTGGAAAGAGAAAATTTAATATATTTTGATGAAATGACCAGTTTGCACAAATATTGCTACTATTCACTTACAACAGAGTTATATGAGTTTTATGGTAATGGGTGGGTATTTTTGGCAGTGTAAAAGAAGAAAATAGGAATTTAGAAATCTATTAATCTTCTAGTTACACAGGGGATATTATAGAAGTGGTATGGTATGTTCCATTCTTTAAAATTTTTCGCTTGTTCCCAGCTATAATTGCCTGCATCTATTATAACATCAAGCTGTTCAGATGAGGGTTAATACACTTTTCTGTCTTTCCTTCTTTATGAAGCTAAGCTTCTGAATGAAAAGGGTATGCATTTTAATGGAATTCTCCCCTGAGGCACATCAAGTCATTTTATACAATGACACACTAAGAAAGGCAATTTATGGTGTGTGACTGACTCTAATGTGAATTTTTCATCATTTCATTTGTTTTCCATTAGTCAGAAAAAAAGACATATAAACTACATAGAAATCTTTTTATTGTACTCAACAGGGGGGTTGCAGTATATTAGAATTCTGGTGGAACACAGTATGTCATGAAGTTTATGAAAAAATTGACATTTAAAAATATTTTATTTTAACATCTCTAGCAAGAATTTCAAAACATTCTCAAAGGGCATTTTTTTTTTTTTTTAATGTCAAATGCTTTACAAAAGAGATTTTGAAAAATAAATGTTGGCTTAGAACTTCCATCAGTAATTTAAAACAATTTACAATTATTGGGTTGTAAGTTGTTATGGAAAAATCCAGACAAATCTTTTGGCCTAGCCAGTATTATAATTCATGTTTCTGAAAATTCTAATTCAAATATAAATCAAATAAAAATATAGCTGATGACTGTGACTAAGTCAATAAAGCAGTATTTTAGGTATCTGTTTTCAACCATATATTTTATTTCCTCTGTTAGGATTTCTAATAAAGAGCCTTCCGGTGGCTCAGATGGTAATTATCAGCTAAAAGCACATAAATATCTCTGTGAATGAAATGTTACATATCATCATATATAAAATATTTAGACCATTTGTATAAAATTATCAGAAAAAAAGTATATTATTATACTTTGGCCACTTCATGCGAAGGGTTGACTCATTGGAAAAGACTCTGATGCTCGGAGGGATTGGGGGCAGGAGGAGAAGGGGACGACAGAGGATGAGATGGCTGGATGGCATCACTGACTCGATGGACATGAGTCTGGGTGAACTCCGGGAGTTGGTGATGGACAGGGAGGCCTGGCGTGCTGGAATTCATGGCGTCGCAGAGTCGGACACGACTGAGCAACTGAACTGAACTGAACTGATGGGACCAGATGCCATGATCTTAGTATTTTGAATATCGAATTTTAAGCCAGCCTTTTCACTGTCCTCTTTCACCTTCTTCAAGAGGCTCTTTAGTTTCTCTTTGCTTTCTGCCATTAGGGTGGTATCATTTGCATTTCTGAGGTTGTTGATATTTCCCCTGTAATCTTGTGGTAGCTCTATTTTAGCTTTTTAAGGAACCTCCATACACTTCTCCATAGTGGCTGTACCATTTTTCATACCCACTCCACAGTATAGGCGATTTACTTTTCCTCCATACCCTCTCCAAAATTTATTACTCATACATTTTTGATGATGATCATTCTGACAGGTATGAAGTGATACCTCATTGTAGCTTTGATTTGCATTTCTCTAGTAATTAACAATGTTGAGTACCTTTTCTTGTGCCTTTTGGCCATCTATATATCTTCTCTGCAGAAATGTTTATTTAGGACTTCTGTCCATTTTATGGTTGGATTGCTTGATTTTTCTTTTATTTGATATTGAGTTGTATATGCTGTTTATATACAACTGGCAATTAATTGGGAATTTTTAATTGGGAATTGATCCCTTGTCAGTTGAATCATTTTCAAACATTTTCTCCTATTCTGTGCATAATCTTTTCACCTGTTTTTTATTTACTTTGGTATGCAAAACCTTTTAAGTTTAAAAATATATATTGCTGAAATTTATGTCACAGAGTGTTCTGCTGTGTTTTCTGCTAAATATTTTATAATCTAGTTTACATTTAGGCCTTTAAGCTATTTTAAGTTTGTGTGTGGTCTCAGAGAGTATTATAATTTTATTATTTTCCATCTTCAGTTCAGTTCAGTGACTCAGTAGTGTCTGACTCTTTGCAACCCCATGAATTGCAGCATGCCAGGCCTCCCTGTCCACCACCAACTCCCGGAGTTCACAGCATCATGTTTCAGGTTTTGAAAGCACCACTTATTAAAGAGGCTGTCTTTTCTCCATCGTGCATTCTTGCCTCCTTTGTCATAGTTTGTTGACCATAGGTGTGTTGGTTTTTTCCTGGGTTTTCTGTCTTGTTCCATTGATCTATATGTCTATTTTTGTACCAATATCATCCTCTTTTGTTTTGACTACTGTACCTTTCCAATATAGGGAGCCTGATGCCTCCAGCTCCATTTTGTTTTTTTCTTAAGATTGCTGTGGCTATTCAGGGTATTTTGTGTTTCCACAGAACTTTTTTTAAAAAATTAGTTCTAGTTCTGTGAAAAATGCCATTGGCAATTTAATAGGGTTTGCATAGAACCTATAGATTGCATTGGGTAGTATAGTCATTTTCACAATATTGCTTCTTCCAGTCCAAGAACGTGGTATATCTTTCCATCTGTTTGTGTCATCTTTGATTTCTTTCATCAGTGTCTTATCAGTTTCAGAGTAGAATTCTTTTGCCTCCTTAGGTAGTTTTATTCCTTGTTTTATTATTTTTTTTAATTCTTTGTGATGTGATAGTAAATAGGATTTTTGCTTTTTACACCATGATCAGGTAGGATTTATCCAGAGATGCAAGTATTCTCCAATATCTGCAAGTTAAACAGTCTGATACATTACATTAACAAATTGCAAAATAAACAATGTATAATCATTTCAGTAGATACAGAAAAAGCTTTTGATAAAATTCAAAATCCATTTAGGATAAAAAAAAAAGAAAAAGAAAGGAAAAACCTCCTCAGAAAGTGGGCATAGAGGGAACATACTTTAACATAATAAAAGTTATATATGACAATCCACAACTAACATCATATTCAATGGTGAACAACTGAAAGTATTCCCTGTAAGATTATGAATAAGACTAGGGTGGTCTACTATCACTATTCATTTAACATAGTTTTAGAAGTCCTAGCATAGCAATCAGTGAGAAAAAAAAAACTAAAGTAATTCAAATTGGAAAAGAAGAAGTAAAACTGTCACTGTTTGCAGATGGCATGATATTGTACATAGACAATCCAAAAAATGCTAATAGAAACTACTAGAGCTTAACAATGAACTCAGTAAAGTCACAGGATACAAAATTCATATGCAGAAATTTGTTTTGCATTTGTATACACTAATGAAACATCATTTGCTAAAATTTTGTTGAGAATTTTTACATCTAATCTTGTGAGATACTTCTCTATAATTTTCTTTTGTAATGTTGTTGTCTGGTTTGAGTGTAACTGTAATGCTGGCCTCATAGTATGAGTTAGGAAATATGCTGTCTACTTCTATCCTCTGAAAAGTTTGTAGAGATTTAGTATAATTTTTCCATAAATGTTCAGTAGATTTCACCAATCAACCCAGTTGATCCTAGTGTTTTCTGCTTTGGAATGTTGTTAATTATTGATTCCATTTTATTTTTTAATAGACAAAAGGCTATTCATTTGTCTCTTTCTTCTTGTATGAATTTTGGCAAATTGCATCTTCCAAGTAACTGGTCCATGCCATCTAGTTTATCAAATTTTGCAACATAGAATTGTTAATAGTATTTCTTTACCATTCTTTTAATGTCTATAGTGTCTGTAGTGATTTCCCAAAATGTAGTTTTTCACCATTATGTATGATGTTGTCATAGATTTTTAAGATAACTAGCAAATTAAGAAAGTGCCCTTATACTATCTCTTCTTCTGTTTTCTCTAAGAATTTTGTAGAACCATTGTTAATTCTTTTTAAAAATTTTGATACAATTTTAAATTGAAACCATCTGGGCCTGGACATTTCTTTTGGGGAATTTTTAAATATAAATGCAATTTTCTTAATAGTTATGCTGCTGCTAAGTCACTTCAGTCATGTCCGACTCTGTGTGACCCCATAGACGGCAGCCCACCAGGCTCCCCCATCCCTGGGATTCTCCAGGCAAGAACACTGGAGTGGGTTGCCATTTCCTTCTCTAATGCATGAAAGTGAAAAGTGAAAGGGAAGTCGCTCAGTCGTGTCTGACTCTTTATGACCCATGGACCGTAGCCTACCAAGCTCCTCTGTCCATAGGATTTTCCAGGCAAGAGTACTAGAGTGGGATGCCATTGCCTTCTCCGCTTAATAGTTATAGGACCAAACAAATGATCCCTGTCATATAGGTGGGTTGTAGTGAAATTGAACCATTTTATTTTAAGTTGTTAAATGTATGTGTATAGAGATATTTGTTGTATTTTCTTATTAGCCCTTTTAATTTCTACAGAGTTTGTAATGATAGCTCCTGTTTTCTTCTTAACATTGGTAGTGTCTTTTTCACTTTTTTTCCCTTTTGTTTACTACTTTTGCTAGAGATTTTGCCAGTTTAATCTTTTTAAAGATCAGATTTTTTTCTATTGTTTTTCTCTTTTCAATAATATATTCCTGTTCTTATCTTTTTAGTTATCACTTATGCTCCTTTGGGTTTATTTTGCTCTTCTTTTTCTAGTCTTTTGAGGGAGTGAGTTAATAATGTTTTTTTTAGGTCTTTATTTTTTAATGTAAGTATAGAATGCTATAAATTTATCTCTGCCTTTCTTTAAGTCCATCCCATATATTTTGATATATCATAATTTCATTCTCATTCAGATCAGTATATTGTTTGGTTCCTTTGGCCCTCTTGCCTATGTCTTATAAGTACCCTTGTGGGTATATTGTCCCAATGAAATAATCCAAGATATTTCTGTCTCAAAATTCTTAATAAAACTGTGTCTGCAAAGTTAGGTTTTCTATGTGAAGTAGCATATTCATAGGTTCCAGAGATTAAGACCTGGAAAGATTTGAGGAGAGGATATTATTCCACCGTGGATTATATACTACAGTGGATTATATGCCACAGTGGATTATAAGGCCCCAAGAGGAGAGATTACCAAATAGAATCTAAAAACATGGACTGTTGAAGAGAAATTGGAACCATTGTAGAGATAGGTGTTGTGCTAAGTCACCTCAGTCATGCCCGACTCTTTGCGACCCTATGGATAGTAGCCCTCCAGGCTCCTCATTCCATTGGATTCTCCAGGCAAGAACATTGGAATGAGGTGCCTTTTTCTTCTCCAGAGGATCTTACCAACCCAGGGATTGAGCCCATATCTCATGTCTCCTGCATTGGCAGGCAGGTTCTTTACCACTAGCGCCAGTTGGATTACTGCTCAAAACACCATCTACACAGAGAGGACGAGGAACAAATACTATGACTTCTGTCTCTCCCCACATTACAGTCTTTTGCCAACACCTCCCACAGGTAGATCTAGATGGAAAACAGCTAATACTGGAACCTAGGAGATGCACTGAATATGCTAATTCCTAGGGATTTAGAACAAAGCAACACAGAAGAAAGTAAAGTATCTCAGTGGAATTCTTTGACTTTAGAAGGGAAATAAACAAACAAATAACAATAAGCCATAATGCCAGAGTCTTTCACCCTTTTCAAGAAAGTACACAAAACAAAGTACAGAAAATAATGAGAGCTGTTTTGTTTCCAGTTCTTCATGGTTTTTAGAACAAAATATTCTGGATGCAAAAAACACTTTGTAAGCATATTATTTGCTTTAAGAAGCCATGGACCACTTAATCAAATGTGCTTTCATTAATAAGAATTCAATGTACTGGTTAGTCTTTCAAAGGAAATTGTTGTACAAATGTTTGCTCTTTTAGGACAGTCAGACTCTGCTTCAGCATCACCTCTGTAATCAATGTCCAGATGTTTCAAAGGCCTCAGGTTTGAAAGCTTGTCGTTTAGATCCTGCTGTTGCTTTCTGGAAGTACTAATCCAATACAAATCAGACTAGACCTTTGTGAATGTGGTATGTCATTGCACTCTGTGTTCTATGGTTGTTGTTGTTGTTGCTCAGTTGCCCAGTCATAACCAACTTTTTGCAACCCCATGGACTGCAGCAAGATAGGCCTCCCTGTGCCTCACCATCTCCCAGAGTTTGCCCAAGTTCATGTTCATTGCACCAGTGATGTCGTCCAGCCATCTCATCCTCTGATGCTCTCTTTTCCTTCTCTCAATCTTTCCCAGCATCAGGGATTTTTCCAATGAGTCACTGTTCACATCAGATGACCAAAATACTGGAGCTTCAGCTTCCTCATCAGTCCTTCCAATGAATATTTGGGGTTGATCTCCCTAAAGATTGAGTGGTTTGATCTCCTTGCTGTCGAAGGGATGTTCTCTAGCACCACAGTTCAAAGGCATCAATCTTTGGTGCTCTGCAGTGGGTGGTCTTGCATGGCATGACTCATAACTTCATTGAGTAATGCAGGCTGCTTCACCACTACAAGGCAGTGATCCATGAAAGGGGTGTTCTCTGGTAGCCCATTCTAAAATATATGCACAGCTGCAACAGGAACTGGCACCTGCCTGCAGCCCATAAAAACTCACTAGAACAAAATATGCTCAAATAACTGTGTTCAAAGGGTGAAACAAAAAATGGAGGCACACTACTTCAGAATGCAAATGAACCTAAAACCGCAATGGAAAGTGGCATACTTTAGATAGGCAAATGCAAATCCAAGGTCTAAAATTAAAATAATTAGCTTTTCTGGAGAACAGTTCTAATGCTATGTAATAGTCATAGCTTTAATCCGTTAATTTGTTAACAGTTAAATACCATTCCAGAGCTGACATATATGGAAAAAGATGGTTACTGTATTTATGTAGAATGACTGAGGCTTAATATGCCACTATATTGATTATATTGATTGACCTATATTTGGAACAATAAATTAGAAAACCAGTGCATCTAATTTGAAGAGGTATGTTTTGAATTTGATGATTCTTCTATGAGCATAGGTCCAGTAAATTGTTTGACTTATTTGCTTCAAAATGTGCACACATTAGAATAATGTATGTATGTGTATGTATTGAATTTGGGGGGTTGTTAAGTACCCCCTCTATTAGATACTATATAAACCTTATCAATAATTATTGCACACTGTACAAGTTAAATGTGGAAATCAAAGCTCTGAAATTAAGTAATAGTAGATAGTATATTGGAGTTGAGAAGTCACATCTGTTTGCAAGGAGGTCTTTTTTTTTTTAATAAAACACACTTATTTTAATGTTTCATTGGTACAACCTTTTTGTGAGTTTAAACTAGAGTATAGTTTGCAAGATCAAAAGTTAAGTTTCTATCTGCCAAATAAATGGTTCTTTTGAAATGTTTGATTTGATTTTATTTTAAAGAAGAAATTACTAAAAGTTTATTATATATTTTTTAATCTCATCCGAACCTAATGTATGAATTTTAGAAGTAACAGGACAGGGTAGGTCTTCTACAGTGAATTTGTGTAGTATATATGTTCTCATCAGAACAGTATTCAATAAATTAGATAAGGAAGAGCTTTCTGAGTATGCAGCTCAAATTCTTTTGTTTAAGTAGAGACTCACATTTGAGAGCAAGTATCTGAATTAATTAGTCTCCTAGTTATCAAGTTTCTGGATTCTGCTGCTGCTGCTAAGTCACTTCAGTCCTGTCCGACTCTGTGCGACTCCATAGATGGCAGCCCACCAGGCTCCTTGTCCCTGGTGTTCTCCGGGCAAGAACACTGGAATAGGTTGCCATTTCCTTTTCCAATAATGAAAAGTGAAAGTGAAGTCGCTCAGTCATGTCTGACTCTTAATGACCCCATGAACTGCAGCCTACCAGGCTCCTCCGTCCATGGGATTTTCCAGACAAGAGTACTGGAGTGGGGCTCCATTGCCTTCTCCTGGAAGGACTTAAATCAAGTTTCAAGGGAAACTAATTTGTAATAAGAAGGAAACAAATCTGGAGAGTGAGACAGTAAGGAGAAACAAAATGGCAGAAAGCTGTTACACGGGGGAATTGAGTCCTTCCTGTTTCTCCCAAAGTTTCAGTAAAAATCTATGCTGCTGCTGCTAAGTTGCTTCAGTCATGTCCGACTCTGTGTGATCCCATAGATGTCAGCTCACGAGGCTCCGCCATCCCTGGGATTCTCCAGGCAAAAACACTGGAGTGGGTTGCCATTTCCTTCTCCAATGCATGAAAGTGAAAAGTGAAAGTGAAGCTGCTCAGTCTTGTCCAACTCTTCGCCACTCCATGGACTGCAGCCTACCAGGTTCCCCTGTCCCTGGGATTTTCCAGGCAAGAGTACTGGAGTTGGTTGCCATTGCCTTCTCTGGTAAAAATCTATAATAGGTGAGAAATATGTTTTACAGGTAAGATTTCTTATAAAAGCCAGTGAAAGAGTCATCGACGTGGGTTAAATAGGCACAGCAGAAACAGAACATGCATGGAGAGAGAGAAAAGTCCTCCCCAGATAACAGATTGAAAAAGAAAAGTTAAATTGTTAGTTGATCAATCATGTCTAACACTTAGTGACCCAATGTACTGTAGCCCACCAAGCTCCTCTATCCCTGGGATTATCCAGGCAAGAACATTGGAGTGGCTTGCCATTCTCTTCTCCAGGAGATCTTCCCTACGCAGGGATCGAACCTGTTTCTTGAGCATTGCAGGTAGATCCCTTACCTTATGAGCTACTAGGGAAGCCCCTCGGGGTAAATAATTCACAATAGACTTTATAGGAAATTGTCACCTCAATAGCATTGGCCACAAGGTCATTTGTAACCAAGGCCATATTTAACCTTCTATTTTCTTTTTGTTACTTTACTTTTCACATTGAGCACTAGACATTAAAACCTGTCTTTATGAGAATTTGCCTTGTTCTATTAGGCATTTGTGACTTTGCACAAGAAGCTTCCTCTTTTGAAAGCCTATGGCTATATCCCTTCCAACACCCTTTCTCATCTATTCCTCATAATAGCTTCAAATTATCCTTCTAATTTCAACTTTTCCTGAGTGCCAAGTCACTGACTTGACTTCATTTTGAGAGGATCCTGTCATATCCATCCCCAAGAAGATGAAATGCAAAAAGCCAAAGTGGTTGCCTGAGGAAGCCTTACAAATAGCTGAGAAAAGAAGAGAAGTGAAAGGCAAAGAAGAAAAGGAAAGATATTTCCATCTGAATGCAATTTTCCAAATAAGAGCAAATAGAGGAAAACAATAGAATGGGGAAGATTAGAGATCTTTTCAAGAAAATTAGAGATATCAAGAGAACATTTCATTCAAAGACGAGTACAATAAAGGGTGAAAATGGTATGGACTTAGGAGAAGATATTAAGAAGAGGTGGCAAGAATACATAGAAGAACTATACAAAAAAGACCTTCATGACCCAGATAATGATGGTGTGATCCCTCACCTAGAACCAGACATCCTAGAATGCAAAATCAAGTGGAACTAAGGAAGCATCACTACAAACAAAGCTAGTGGAGGTGATGGAATTCCAGCTAAACTATTTCAAATCCTAGAAGATGATACTGTTAAAAGAGCTGCACTCAATATGCCAGCAAATTTGGAAAACTCAGCAGTGGCCACAGGACTGGAAAAGGTCAGTTTTCATTCCAATCCCAAAGAGAGGCAATGCCAAAGAATACTCAAACTACCACACAATTGCACTCATCTCACATGCTAGTAATGTTCAAAATTCTCCAACCTAGGCTTCAACAGTATGTGAACTAACTTCCAGATATTCAAACTGGATTTCAAAACAGCAGAGGAACCAGAGGTCAAATTGCAACAAAAAGCAAGAGAGTTCCAGAAAAAAACATCTACTTCTGTTTTATTGACTATGCTAAAGCTTTTGACTATGTGGATCAAAACAAACTGGAAAATTCTTTGATGTTCAGACTGACTGCTCTCTTTATTACACTAGTATGTAGCTTGGCTCCCTCTCCTGGATCTTTGGAGCAGTTTTCTCAGGGCTACTGAGAGGCTGCCTCTTAGACTCACAGTCCTTAATATTCCTATCAAATGAAATATCTCTCTACTTTCAGGTTGTGACTATTTTTCTTTTTAGTCAACATGTCTATTAATCTATTTCTTGATTTGAAAGTAAAAGCTCAAAATCCAGATTCTGTATTATTACTAATGCCACCGTCAATTGACATAATAGGAACTTAAAAAAAAAAAATGTGTTGAATGAAAGAAGGAGGAATAACATAATTAAACAATGAGTTGTTTTTTTTTTTTTCCTTGAGAAGTTCTTAATGCAGTTATTTACACATCAGAAATCATATATGGCATGCTAGTGAATAAACCTATGAAAAATAAAAGCATTGCCTTTTATGGTGTAATTCCTCATTTAAATAAAATCACACACTAGCAAAGTAATGCTCAAAATTCTCTAAGCCAGGCTTCAACTGTCCGTGAACCATGAACTTCCAGATGTTCAAGCTGAATTTAGAAAATGCCAACATCCTTTGGATCATTGAAAAAGCAAGAGAGCTCAAAAAAAAAAAAAAAAAAAAAAACTGCTTCTGCTTTATTGACCATGCCAAGCCTTTAACTATGTGGACCATAAAAAACTGTGGAAAATTCTTCAAGAGATCGGAGTACCAGACCACCTGACCTGTCTCTTGGGAAATCTATATGCAGGTCAAAAAGCAGCAGTTAGAACTGGACATGGAACAACAGACTGGTTCCAAATCTGGAAAGGCTATATATTGTCACCCTACTTATTTAACTTACATGCAGAGTACATCATGCGAAATGCTGGGCTGTATAAAGCACAAGCTGGAATCAAGATTGCCAGGAGAAATATAAATAACCTCAGATATACCGATGGGACCAACTTAATGGCAGAAAGCAAAGAAGAACTAAAGAACCTCTTGATGAAAGTGAAAGAGGAGAGTGAAAAAATTGGCTTAAAACTCAACATTCAGATAACTAAGAACATGGCATCTGGTCCCATCACATCATGGCAAATAGATGGGGAAAAACTGAGAGACTTTATTTCTTTGGGCTCCAAAATCACTGCAGATGGTGATTACAGCCATGAAATTAAAAGACAGTTGTTCCTTGGAAGGAAAGGTATGACTAACCTAGATAGCATATTAAAAAGCAGAGACATTACTTTGCCAACAAATGTCCATCTAGTTAAAGCTTTGGTTCTTCCAGTGGTCATGTGTGGATGTGAGAGTTGGACTACAAAGAAAGCTGAGTCCTGAGGAATGGATGCTTTTGAACTGTGTCATTGGAGAATACTCTTGAGAGTTCCTTGGACTGCAAGAAGATCCAACCAGTTCATCCTAAAGGAAGTCAATCCTGAATATTTATTGGAATGACTGATGGCTGAAGTTGAAGCTCCAATACTTTGGCCACCTGATGCAAAGAACTGAGTTGTCGGAAAAGACCCTGATGCTGGGAAAGATTGAAGCTGGGAGGAGAAGGGGGCGACAGAGCATGAAATGGTTGGATCGCATCACTGACTCTATGAACATGAGTTTAGGTAAGGTCTGGGAGTTGGTGATGGACAGGGAAGCCTGTGCTGCAGTCCATGGGGTCTCAAAGAGTGGGACGTGACTGATCAACTGAACTGACTGAACTGATATAATTCTCTTATAATTATCAGTATTATAGCCTACTTCTCTTAGGCAGTTGAGGAAATAACTCATAGGCCTTTTGAAGTATTAAGCTGAGGCGGTCACAAGGACAACAAAATCAGATCAGCGTGATTTCTCTTGGCAACACTTCATTAATAAGTGTAGAGAAATTCCAGGATGAAGAGATCTTTAAGGTAGCTGAATGCCCTAAAGAGTACACACAAAATATAAGTTCAATGGCTTGTCCTGACTTTGATATGACCTACAATTTTCCTGTAAGTGCTCTGTGTAAGTGTGCTTAACATACCTAAATTGTTTCTGCCTGTTCTATAGGAAACCTGGTTACATATCCAACAACAATGCCCCCAGTGGGCCTGGTATGTAGGCCCCATCTTAGCATACAATTAGATGGCACGTATTCTTTATGACCCAATAGTCACTTTATTCATCAGCTCCTTCCAGGTTGCAAATACAAACTGACTTAGAACCCAGTCCCCAAAATGGATTATTTAGAGCTGGTTTTCCATTTACTACTAAAACCCAGCAGTACCAGTTGCTTCAGACCCACCAGACTACAGTCTCTCCATGCACTAGACAGTTCTTTCTGGGTGTCTAGGAGAACACTGGTTTCAGGACAAATTGTCACCCACTGAAACCTGTGAAAATTCACCCACTGTCCCTCTGAAATTGAAGGTGTGTCAAAAGCTAACTTTTCTAATAACATCAAGCACTTTGCAAAATCATCACTTTGACTCTTTTGCTCTTTCTAAAATTAGGCTTTCTCCTCCACTCCCACTCTTTTTGGCAATCCAGCATCCCCATGGCTCCTTCAATAAAGTAACTTTATATTATTTTCCCAAATCTCTAGCCTTGGATAAAGTCAGATGTCTTTCTCACTCTGCATTATCACTTCCAGATATTTCTTTGATGTACAAAATTGGGAGGAGGAAGTTGTTGGATTTAGGTTCCAGGTATCCATTTTAGTCAATGCCTTTAATTCATAGCACCTGGCTTATGATTGCTCTCCCCAGTATTAATACTTGTCACCACTTGTGGGAATTTAAAAATCCACATAGAGGATCTAACCATACCTTGGCTTATCAGTCCTTTATGTTCCTCAGTTCCAATGACAAATGTCCTTTCCTCCACTTCAATCACCCTCTCCTAGCAGATTTCATGCAAAATCATTAATAGCATTAAAACATTATCATCATCTTTTCCCTCTTCTCCCATTCTTGTCATCAGGAAATATGAAAAATGGATTGGATGAAATGTCTGCATATAGAGTAAAATATTAGTGGCAACATTCTCATGAAGCTTAATTAATGACATTTCACATACTAATATATTCGTCTTAAATTTTTTTCTATTCTAAGTGTTTTTTAAATGTGTAAATTCTGCCTTTGCAAGGAAATATAGATGCATATATACTTTTTTTCATAGCGTATCATTATTATGGATTTATTGCTAATGCGTTTAGTGTTCAGTTTAGTTCAGTCACTGAGTCATGTCTGACTCTGTGCAAACCCATGAACTGCAGCATGTCAGGCTTCCCTGTCCATCACCAACTCCTGGGGCTTGCTCAAACTCATGTACATCGAGTCAGTGATGTCATTGAACCATCTCATCCTCTGTTGTCACTTTTTCTTCTGCCTTCAATCTTTCCCAGTGTCAGGGTTTTTTCCGATGGGTCAGTTCTTCGCATCAGGTGGCCAAAGTATTGGAGTTTCAGCTTCAGAATCAGTCCTTCCAATTTCTATTCATCTAAAACATTATTAATAAAAAATATTTTTTCATAATTAAATTTCTTCTCATGGGTATGTAACATCAAAGAGATGAAATCAAGATCCACATGAATACTGTTGAGATTGACATTTCTAGCTCTCATGGATCAACAGTGATGAGATTTACCTTCTGGCTTGAAACAGAAAAAAAGAAGTGAAATATATGAAACGTTGGTATTTCAGATGCCAGTCATCAGACAAAATAGGAAATCAAGCCCTGAGAGAAGGGAAGCTTATAGATTCACTTCAGTTCAGTTCAGTTCAGTCACTCAGTCGTGTCCGACTCTTTGTGACCCCATGAATTGCAGCACGCCAGGCCTCCCTGTCCATCACCAACTCCCGGAGTTCACCCAGACTCACGTCCATCGAGTCAGTGATGCCATCCAGCCATCTCATCCTCGGTCGTCCCCTTCTCCTCCTGCCCCCAATCCCTCCCAGCATCAGAGGTTTTTCCAATGAGATTAGATCTATAATTACCCTGATTATTACTATTTTTAAAAATTGAAACAGAGTTGATTTACAATGTTATTAGTTTTCAGATATATAGCAAAGTGATTCAGTTGTAGATAGATAGATACAGATGTATATCTTCAGATTATTTTCCATTATGGTTTATTACAAGATGTGAATATATTTCCTTGTGCTATACATTAGGTCCTAACTGTTTATCTAATTTATATATAGTAGTTGTGTTTCTGTTAATCCCAAATTCTTAATTTATCCCTCCCCACTTTTCCCCTTTGGTATCTATGTTTGTTTTCTGTATCTGTGAGTTTACTTCTGTTTTGTAAACAGGTTGAAAAGTGAAAGTGAAAGTCACTCAGTCGTGTCTGACTCTTTGTGACCCCATGGACTATACTGTCCATGGAATTCTTCAGGCAGGGATACTGGAGTGGGTAGCCTTTCCCTTCTCCAGGGGATCGTCCCAACCAGGGAATGAACCCAGGTCTCCCACATTGCAGGCAGATTCTTTACCAGCTGAGCCATTAGGGAAGCCTTTAAACAGGTTAATTTATGTCCTTTTCTTAGATTCTACACATAAATGATATCATGTTATTTGTCTTTGTTTGACTTCAGTTAATATGATAATTTCTAATTGTATTCCTGTTGCTGCAAATGGCATCGTTTCATCCTTTTTATGACTGAATAATGTTCCATTGTATATATACCTGTTGACCAAAAAAAATATAGTCACAACATAAAAGTAGAGTTGTTTTATTTGGTGAGAATATTTAGGGCTCTGAGCCCAGGAAACAGCATCTCAGTACCTCTGAGAAAACTGCTCCAAGGAGGTGAGGCAGGATGGGGAATCAGACCACATACAAGTTTGCAAGAAAGAGAGCCTGCAATCTGAACATTAAAGATCAGATATCAAGTTAATGAATTTATCATTCTATGTATGGGAAGATGCAAGCATCTGGGCTCACTGATCTCACTCCTTTCAGATGCACCTCAGCTGTCTCGGGGCAGATCCTGTTTCTCTGTTCACCTTAAGGAGTGGCAGATGGCTACTTCCTGAGTTCCCCCAGTTCCTCAGCAATCACCGTAGGGGGTGGCAGCATCTGTTGAATTGCAGTTTTGAGAGCCCTCATAATATTTGGAGGCCAAAAATCATTGATGGCTGTCACATTTATTCTTTATTGATATGGAAGGAAATATTTTCATTTCACATACCACATCTTTATCCATTCATCTGTCAGGGTACATTTAAGTTGATTCAGTGTCTTGGCTATTGAAAACAGAGCTTCTGTGAACTTTGGGGCATCTGTGTCTTTTTGAATTAGAGTACTATCCAGGTATATTCTCAGGAGTGAGAATGATGGATCATACTATTTTTAGTTTCCTGGGAAACCTCCATACTGTTTTCCATAGTGACTGCACCAATTTACATTCCTACCAACAGTGTATGAGGGTTTCATTTTCTCTACTTTATCATATTATTTTTTCCCAAATTAGTATCATCCTTTTCAATTTTTGTTTACTAAGATATTGTGTTTTAAATATGTTTCTTCCTTATACCTATTCTAATAGAACTAAGACTCAGTCTCAAAGTAAATCTTTAAATCAAACAGCATAAGCTCTTCAAATTTGTTATTTTTTAAAATTTCTAAATCCATTGTATTTTCATATATACTTATAATATCTTACAATATATGACCTTTTCACCTTTTCTCCTCATTCTCTCCAGCATTTATTGTTTGTAGATTTGTTTGATGATAGCCTTTTTGACCAGGGTGAGGTGATATCTCATTTTAGTTTTGATTTGCATTTCTCTCATAGTTAGTGATGCTGAACATCTTTTCATGTTCCTGTTGGCCATCTATATGTCTTCTTTGGACAAATGACTATTTAGGTCTCCTGCCCATTTTGAGGGGCTTCACTGGTGGCTCAGCAGTAAAGAATCTGCTGCCAATGCAGGAGACTTGTAGGAAATGTGGGTTCAATCCCTGGGTTGGGAAGATCCTCTGGATAAGGAAATGGCAATCTGCTCCAGTATTCTTGCCTGAAAAATCCCATAGATAAAGGGACCTGGTGGGCTACAGTCCATGGGGTCACAAAGAGTCAAAAATTTAGTTTTTTTTTTTTTTTCCCATATTGAATTGATTGTATATTTTGGAAGTTACACTTTTGTTGGTTGCCCTGTTTGCAGATATTTTCTGCCATTCCATGGTTGTCTTTTCATTTTGTTAAGAATTTATGGAGGAGGAAATCCAAGTGAAGCTCAGATTGGTTTCATGAGCTGAGGAGACAGAGCTGAGACTCCAGGGAAATTAAGATGGCTAGAGTTCATACAACAGAATACCAGAGAAGAGAGAACTTGGCAAATGGAGAAGCCTAGAGATCTGGGGAGGTTGGCTCTCCAAGATTCAGCCCATAGGCAACTGATCTCACATGCATGGGATGAAGAGCTGTGGAAAGAAGGGTCTGAGAGGATTAAAGGAAACAATGCCCAGAGCTGATCCAGGAATGGTGCCTGTTACCACTATCCACTAGCATCACTGACTCAGTGGACATGAATCTGAGCAAACTCCCAAAGATAGTGAAGGACAGAGGAGCCTGGCATACTGCAGTCCACAGATTTACAAAGAGTCAGACATGGCTGAGCAGTTGAACAACAACCACCACCACCTAGAAACAGTCAATTCACAACATGATCTGGAAAATATTCAAGATCTTGCTTCAGTTGTAGGTGATAATGAGCCATGAACTGAACACTTCTCTGGAACTAGGAAAGCATGGACTCAAGATGCAAAAGGAACAGTTTCCCAGTAACTGAACTGTAAAAAGAAATAAGCCCAAGATTTATAGGAATCACCATCATGCTTTCCAAATGGCCTCAGAGGCCAGTTAGGTCTTTACCACTGTACAGTTGGTTGAAGCACTAGTAAATTTAAAGGGAGGAGAGTCAAGGAATTTGGGGGCCATAGTTTTAAACTCCTTCAATTATATCTCAAGTTCATGTTGATGTTACTACATGAATATTGCCACTAGGTTTGCTCAACAGATTATGGACCACTTGATGAATTCATGATTCAGAGATGAGGGACTATTGGTAGGCAGAAGCAAATGATGATTCAGGATTTCACTACACATCATACAAAATTTACACACACACACACACACACACACACATATATATGCTGTGCTTAATCACTCAGTCATGTCAGACTCCTTGGGACGCCATGGACTGCAGCCTGCCACGCTCCTCTGTCCATGAGGATTCTCCAGGCAGGAATACTGGAGTGGGTAGCCATGTCCTTCTCCAAGGGATCTTCCCCACCTAGGGATCAAACTCATCTCCCACATTGCAGGTGGATTACTTACCACTGAGCCACCTGACATGTATTTGATTAGGGCTTCCCAGGTGGCGCTAGTGGTAAGGAACCCACCTGCCAATGCAGGAGACATAAGAGACTCAGGTTCCATCCCTGGGTGGGGAAGGTCCCCTGGAGAAGAAAATGGCAATGCACTCCAGTATTCTTGCCTGGAGAAAATCACGGACAGAGGGACTTAGCTGGTTACAATCCATTGGGTCACAAAAAGTTGGACATGACTGAAGCACTTATTAATAGCAGGCATGCACAGAGGTGTTTATAAATTTAAATAGCATATAATAATAAACAGAAATGCCATGAAATGTGAGAATTTTAATACTTCCTGCCGTAACTAAACAAGGATGTCACAGTCATCAGCCATTCCAGCCCTCTAGGACACTCAAAGGAGAAGAATCTCTGTGATCAGCAACCATCAGGCTTCAGTTACTTCCTACCCAGAAACCCGGAGGAAGCTCAAAATGTGAAAGCACAGGATACTAGCCCACATAGCTGAGATGCATGTAAAAGGAAAGATTTCAATGAGCCCAGACTCTTGCATCTTCTCATACATTAAAAAAAAAAAAA
>SJYQ01005777.1:0-18680 GCA_006410935.1 Redunca redunca | reverse complement strand
TATATATATATATATGTCATTTTCATCATAGGAGATTGGAATGCAAAAGTAGGAAGTCAAGAGACAGCTGTAGTTACAGGCAAGTATGGCCTTGGAGTACAAAATGTAGCAAGACAAAGGCTAAGAGTTTTGCCAAGAGAATGCCCTAGTCATACCAAACACCCTCTTCCAACAACACAAGAGATGACTCTACACATGGATATAAACAGATGGTTATTACTGAAATGAGATTGATTATATTCTTTGCAGCTGAACATGTAGAAGCTTGATGGTGGTCTTGGTGGTTTAGTTACTAAGTCATATCTGACTCTTGGGATCACATGGACTGTAGCCTGGCAGGCTCCTTTCTCCATGGGATTCTCCAGCCAAGAATGCTGGAGTGGGTTGCCATTTCCTTCCTAGTAGAAGCTCTGTAGAAGCTCTATAGAATCAGCAAAAACAAGACCAGGAGCTGACTATGGTTCAGATAATGAAATCCTTATTGCCAAGTTCAGAGTTAAATTTAAAAAAGTAGGGAAACCACTAGACCACTCAGGTCAGGTATGACTTAAATTAAATTCCTTATGATTATACAGTGGAAGTAATGAATATTTCAAGAGATTAGAACCGATAGAGTGCTTAAAGAACTATGGACAGAGGTTTGGAACATTGTATAGGAGGCAGTGATCAAAACCATCTCCAAGAGGGAAAAAAAAAAATGCAAGAAGGCAAAATGCTTGCCTGAAGAGGCCTTACAATAGTTGGGAAAAGGAGACAAGTGAAAGGCAAAGGAGAAAAGGAAAGATATACCCTTCTTAATGCAGGGTTTCAAAGAATAGCAAGGAGAGATAAGAAGCCTTAAGTGAATAATGCAAAGAAATAGAGGAAAACACTAGAATGGAGATTTATTAGAGATAAATATGTAATAGACCAAAGATCTCTTCAAGAAAACTGGAGATACCAAGGGAATATTTTGTGCAAAGATAGGCACAATAAAGGACAAAATTTGCCAGGGTCTAACGGAAGCACAAGATATTAAGAAGAGGTGGCAAGTAAACACAGAACTGTAGACAAGTCTTAATGACCTGGATAACCATAATAGTGTGATCATTGACCTAGAGCTAGAGATCATGGTGTGTAAAGTCAAGTGAATCTTAAAAAGCATTACTATGAACAAAGCTAGTGGAGGTGATGAAATTCCAGCTGAGCTATTTCAAGTCCTAAAAGATGATACTGTTAAAGTGCTGCATTCAGTTCAGTTCAGTTCAGCTCAGTCCCTCAGACGTGTCTGACTCAGCGACCACCATGTGACTGTAGCATGCCAGGACTCCCTGTCCATCACCAACTCCCGGAGTTTACTCAAATTCATGTCCATTGAGTTGGTGATGCTATACAACCATCTCATCCTCTGTCATCTCCTTCTCTTTCCACCTTCAATCTTTCCCAGCATCAGGGTCTTTTCAGATAAATCCATTCTTCACATCAGGTGGCCAAAGTATTGAAGTCTCAGCTTCAGCATCAATCCTTCCAATGAATATTCAGGCCTGATTTCCTTTAGGATGGATTGGTTGCCTCACCTTGCTGTCCAAGGGACTCTCAAGAGTCTTCTCCAACACTACAGTTCAAAACCATCAGTTCTCTAGTGCTCAGCTTTCTTTATAGTCTGACTCTCACATTCATACATGACTATTGGAAAAACCATAGTTTGACTAGATGGACCTTTGTTGACAAAGTAACATCTCTGCTTTTTAATATGCTATCTAGGTAGGTCATAACTTTTCTTCCAAGAAGTAAGTGACTTTTAATTTCTTGGTTGTAGTCACAATCTGCCATGATTTTGGAGCCCCCCAAAATAAAGTCTCTCACTGTCTCTGTTGTTTCCCCATCTATCTGCCATGAAGTGATGGGACAAGATGCTATGATCTTTGTTTTCTGAATGTTGAGTTTTAAACCAACTTTTTCACTCTCCTCTTTCACTTTCATCAAGATGCTCTTTAGTTCTCTTTCTGCCATAAAATTGGTGTCATCTGCATATACTCAATATGCCAGCAAATTTGGAAAAACTCAGCAGTGGCCACAGGACTGGAAAATGTCAGTTTTCATTCCATTCCCAAATAAGGCCAATGCCCAAGAATGTTCAAACTATGGCACAATTGCACTCATTTCACATGCTACTAAAGTAATGCTCCAAATCCTTCACACTAGCCATGAAGTGAAGTGAAGCACATGTGAAACAAGAATTTCGAGACGTGCAAGCTGAATTTAGAAAAGGCAGAGGAATCAGAGATCAAATTGCCAATTAGAGATCAAGTTGTTATATCATAGAAAAAGCAAAAGAATTTCAGAAAAATTCTGCTTCTGACTATGTTAAAGACTTTGACTGTGTGAATCACAAAAAACTGGAAAATTCTTAAAGAGATGACTCAGATTGATCTTCTTATTTCTGTCTGGTGTGTCAAAGGATGCTGGCCTCCTAAAGCGAGATACAAAAGGCTGTTTTCTCTTAAATTATCTTTAAGATATTTTAAAGAACTGGTATTAATTTTTCCTTAAATGTTTGGTATAATTCACCAGTGAAGCCATCTTGGTCTGAAATCAGAGAGGACATTACAAATGACAGAGACCAATCTGGACTTACCTCGAGAGTATCAGGAGATCATCAAAGAATTTAAAGCTGACAAATAATACCATTATAATGCTTGTTGTTATTCTGTCCCTAAGTCTTGTCTGACTATTTGTGACCCCATGGACTGCAGCACTTCTGCCTTCCTTGCCCCTCACTGTTTCCCTGAAGTAGCTCAAACTCATGTACATTGAGTCAGTGATGCCATGCAACCATCTCATCCTCCGTTGCCCACTCTCCTCTTGTCCTCAATCTTTCCCAGCATCAGAGTCTTTCCCAATGAGTCAGCTCTTTGCATCAGGTGGCCAAAATATTGGAGCTTCATCATCAGTCTTTTCAATGAATAGTCAGGGTTTTGTCCTTTAATATTGATTTGTTGGATATCCTTGCTACCCAAGGGCCTCTCCAGCACCACAATTTGAAAGTATTGATTCTTCAGCACTCAGCCTTCTTTATGGTCCAATTCTTACATCTGTACATGATTAATGGAAGAACCATAGTTTTGGCTATATGGACTTTGGTCAGCAAAGTGATGTCTCTGTGTTTTAATACTCTGGCTAAGTTTGTCATAACTTTTCTTCCAAGAAGCAAGTGTCTTAATTTCATGGCTGCAGTCATTGTCCGCAGTGAGTTTGGAACACCAGAAAATAAAACCTGTCACTGTTTCCACTTTTTTCCCATCTATTTGCCGTGAAGTCATGGGACCCAATGCCATGATCTTCATTTTCTGAGTATTGAGTTTTAAGCCAGCATTTTCACTTTCCTCTTTCACCTTCATCAAGAAACTCTTCAGTTCCTCTTCACCTTTTGCCCTAAGGGTGGTGACATCTGAATATCTGAGCTTATTGATATTTCTCTTGGTAATCTTGATTTCAGCTTGTGAGTCATCCAGCTTAGCATTTCTCATGATGTACGTTGCATATAAGTTAAATAAGCAGGGTGACAATATACAGCCTTGAAGTAGTCTTTTCCCAATTTTGAACCCATCCTTTGTTTCATGTCTGGTTCTAACTGTTACTTCTTGACTTGTGTACAGGTTTCTTAGGAGGCTATTAAGGTGGCCTGGCATTCCCGTCACCAAGAATTTTCCACAGTTGGTTGTGATACACACAGTCAAAGGCTTTAGCATAGTCAATGAAACATAAGTGGATGTTTTCTGGAATTCTCTTGCTTTTTCTATGACATAGTAGATGTTGGCAGTTTGATCTCTGGTTCCTCTGTCTTTTATAAATCCAGCTTGTGCATCTGGAAATTGTTGGTTCATGTACTGCTGAAGCCTAGCTTGAAGGATTCTGAGCATAATTTTGCTGGCATGTGAAATGAATTCATTTTTATGATAGTTTGAATACTATTTGGCATTACTTTTCTTTGGGATTGGAAAGTAAACCGACCCTTTCCAGTTGTGTGGCCTCTGCTGAGTTTTCCAAATTTGCTGGGATATTGAGTGGAACATTTTAACAGTAGCTTCTTTTTAGGATTTGAAATAGCTCAACTGGAATTCCATCACCCCACTAGTTTAATGCTTCCTAAGGCCCAGTTGACTTCACACTCCAGAATATCTTTCTATAGGTGAGTAACCATACCAGGTTATCTGGGTTATTAAGATCTTTTTGTACAGTTCTTAATGCTTAAGAAACTTTTATTTTCCTTTTATTCTTCATGTATTATAAGACTGTAAGGCTGGGACTGTATTACCATTTAGGAAGTTGATTCTATATCGACGTTGCTTGTTTACCATGTCCTACATTTGTGTCACAAAATCACAGCATCATTTGTGGTTTATTAGAAAGTAAAGTTTAATATATGTATTACCATATGTAAAATAGATGACCAGTGTAATTTCGATGCATGAAGCAGAGCACTCAAACCGTTGCTCTGGGATAATCCAGAGGTATGGAGTGAGGAGGGAGGTAGGAGGCAGTTTCAGGTTTGGGGGACATATGTATACCAATGGCTGACTCATGTCGATATATGGCAAAGATCACCAAAATATTGTAAAGTAACTATCCTCCAATTAAAATAAATAAAGCAATTTTTTAAAAATGAAGGTAAAATTTAAGAGTAACACCCTTGTTTCTAGATAGGATATTTGACAATTTTTTGTTTGTTGCTTTGGCAAGGGTTTAAGTAACCTCAGAAAATTTTGTAGGGCACAGTAGTGTGAAGACTTCGACTAAGTTTACTTAAGTTTTATTTCTCACTCTTGTGTAGAACTCTAGGCTGTGGCCAGTTTCTTCATAAAGGCTTCTTTCACAAGGTCTTTCCCTAGCAGAACTTATCCGTGTGACAGCCTAGGTTTTCTCTTGGTCTGTTCTCCCATTCACTTAAGGAAGAAAATCTTTCCCATTGTCCTCTATCAGCTTCCTGCTGGGAGGTCACCATGTTAACCCTTTTTTTATCCTGGAGTATTGATTGTGGAAGTGTTTCTTTTCTACAGTATAAAGGAATTCATGTCTTGTCCCTACATTTACCTGCGATTTGTCATTCTCACCACCTGACTGCACTTGTCAAGCCTCTGTATTACTGGAATTCTTAAAAAGTCTTTCAATCAATATTTTTCTTGGGCTTTGCACTTTATTAGGAGTGTGAATTTTGACTCAGTCTTGGCACTATTTCTGTAGCCTTGTCTGATGTATACTACACAAAATGTATTTAATTTCAAGCATCTGAGCGGATTTCCACTGTTTTTCTACGTAAAGTGAGTAATTTCAATGGAAATAAGAATTTGAAAGGTATTGTTGTTGCTGTTCAGTTGCTAAGTCATGTTCAATCTTTGTGATCCCATGAACTGCAGCACACCAGGCTTCCCCGTCCTTCACTATCACCCAGAGTTTGCTCAAATTCATGTCCATTGAGTCAGTGATGTCATCCAACCATCTGATCCTCTGTCTCTCCCTTCTCCTGCCTGTCTTTTCCAGCATCAGGGTCATTTCCAATGAGTAGGCTCTTCACTTCAGGTGGCTAAAGTATTGGAGCTTTAGGCTTCAGCAGCAGTCCTTCCACTGAATATTCAGGGTTAATATTCTTCAGGATTGATTGGTTTGATCTCCTGTCCAAGGGACTCTCAAGATTCTTCTCCAGCATCACAGTTCAGAAGCAACAGTTATTAGGTGCCCAGACTTCTTTATGGTCCAACTCTCACATTCGTACTTGACTACTGGGAAAAACATAGCTTTGTAAAGCTAGGGATCTATAGCTGGTGCTTAAAGCCAAAGCATCGTGTTATTCAGAACATTTTTCTCCCATTTTTTCAATATCTTTTTTCCCACTATTTTCTTCTGTTCAGCTCACAGTCATATATAAAATTGCTCTATGCTTGGGGCTGGTGCACTGGGATGAGCCAGAGGGATGGTATGGAGAGGGAGAAGGGAGGGGGGTTCAGGTTTGGGAACATGTGTACACACGTGGTGGATTCATGTTGATGTATGGCCAAACCAATACAATATTATAAAGTAATTAGCCTCTAATTAAAATAAATAAATTTAAATTAAAAAATTGCTCTGTCAGAAAATCTTAGTTCTGAACTGTCCTTGTGATAATACTATACCATCTTTTTTCATTATTTCATCACTAAGATTTTGCAAAACATAGTGTCAGTTCCAAACATCTGTTCAATGACCTCATCCTCATTTTTCTGCCCACAAATGCCAGAAATCCACCTGATAATTCCATTGAACATTACCTCCAAGGCAACCAAAATATCCACTTCTTGTTCAATCTGATTCATCTAAAATTGACTTCTCAGGCCCTCGGATTTCTCCAGAACTTACATATAATCTGTCTTGCCATTTAATCACATACCATTATTCTCTTTTTTGTAAGCAACTGCTAATCATATTACCCAACCAGATTATAAGTTAAACATCTGCAGTGGTGGAGTCTCTTCTTTTATGCTGCTTTACAGTGATTAAAAGGATAGATTTAATCTCAGAGGGACTTAGCAAGTCAATGAGATGTTAGAGGATTCTAGCCTAAATAAAAGATTGCAAGCATACCCTTCACACAGAATTTCACTTTCAGATGTCTTAATAACAGGCATCATTACTGCCTATGGTTTTCTCAACAGATGCCTAAAGAGATTTTACATTTGTACTTCTAAAGCACTGTCTTTGTTTGGATTCTGGAATTAATGCAAAATATTCTGCCTTATCTTCTACTGTCTGTCTTTTCATTAATTTAGAATCCCTCTATTAAAAATGTAACTGTATATGCTTCCTTTGTTTTCTTCTTATATATTGCCCCCCTTTCCTCCCTAAAACCCTTTTCTTATCCTGTTCTAATGCATCCTTCACTTTCAAACTTGTTTTCTCCTGTGATGTCAAATGATATCTCTTCGTATGTGATTTTAGATTACTTGTTTACCCCATAGCCTCTTCAAATGGAGAAGGCAATGGCAACCCACTCTAGTACTCTTGCCTGGAAAATCCTGTGGATGGAGCCTGGAAGGCTGCAGTCCATGGGGTCGTGAAGAGTCAGACATGACTGAGTGACTTCACTTTCACGTTTCACTTTCATGCATTGGAGAAGGAAATGGCAACCCACTCCAGTGTTCTTGCCTGGAGAATCCCAGGGACGGCAAAGCCTGGTGGGCTGCCGTCTATGGGGTCACAGAGTCGGACACGACTGAAGCGACTTAGGAGCAGCAGCAGCAGCGTCTTCCAAAGTTTTGTCTTTTATATCAAAGTGCTTACTTGACAACTCCACTAAAAAATCCAGATATCTCTCTTCTATTCCTATATTTCTTTCCTTGATGATATATGCTTTCCTCTATTCAGTCATTTAGGAAATATGCTTGGGAGCTATCTTTTAATCTTTCCTTTACCCCTATTCCTACAAGTTCTAAATAAGTTTGCACTTTTGTACATTTTGTTCCTTTGTTCAGTTCCAGTGCCACAGTTAATGTCTTAGTTCATATTCCCTCAACCATTGTCATATTTTCCAAAATCATCCCCCTGCCTCTTAAATTTCTCCATTTGCCCTCTACATAGACGCTAATCTTCCTAAACGGCAAGATTTACCATATTACTCCATTGCTTAAAAAATCTTCAAAGGTTCATAATTTCTTACATTACAAAGCTCAAAGTTATTAGTGCATTGTACCCTCCATAGTCTTGGTATTCCAAGCACCCAGGACTTTCCTTGCTTTACCCCAAACCTCTCCAATTCAATGTAATCAAAATGCTTATTTATTGGCAAGTCACCGTATTTTATGGCTTGGATGCCTTTTTCGGGGGTTATCTTTAATTTTAAAATTAACTTCATTTACTAACCAGCAACCACTCATCCGTTAGCATTCAACTCATTTGCTAGTTTTCCTGAACTCTTCAGACAAAATGACTGATTTCTTCTTTGTGACCTCCCTATTTCCTATACATTCCACCCTTAACACATCTAACAAACTTATTTATTTCCATATCTGTTTCACTCTATTCAGTCAAATGAGTTCAGGCAGTCAGTCAGTGAGCATTTAATGAGGATTTTCTTTGATAGACTTAGGGTCTATGAAGACAAGTGAGACAAATTCTTGGGACTCATAATCTTAGAAGTTATTTTCCCCCCACTATTCACAGGATCAACTACAAGATCTTAGCAGACTGTAGAAATGTTATATGTTGTTGTTATTCAGTCGCCAAGTCACGTCCCACTCTCTGTGACCCCAAGAACTAGGTAGGCTTCGCTGTCCTTCACTATCTCCCAAAGTTTGCTCAAATTCATGCCCATTTACTCAGTGATGCCTTGTAACCATCTCATCCTCTGTTGCCCCCTTCTCCTCCTGCCTTCCACCTTACCCAGCACCAGGGTCTTTTCCAATGAGTTGGCTTATCACATATGATAACCAAAGTATTGGAGTTTTCGTTTCAGCAGCAGTCCTTCCAATGAATATTTAGGGTTAATTTCCTTTAGGATTGACTGGTTTGATCTTCTTGCAGTTCAAGGGACTCTCAAGAGTCTTCTCCAGCATCACAATTTGAGCAAATCAATTCTTCGGTGCTCAGCATCCTTTATGTTCCAGCTGTCACATCCATATATGACTACTGGAAAAACAATTGCTTTGAATATTTGAACCTTTGTCAGTAAAATGATGTATCTGCTTTTTCATGCACTATCTAGGTTTGTCATAGATTTTCTTCCAAGGAGCAAGCATTTTTTAATTTCATGGCTGTAGTCACTGTCCGTAGTGATTTATGTAAAGGCCAAAGAAACATTTTACATATACATATATATATACACATACACATATACACACATGTACATACATATATAGGCCTTCCCATGTGGCTCAGTGGTAAAGACTCCTCTTGCCTTTCAGAAGAGGCGGGTTTGATCCCTGGATTTGAAAAATAAGCTGGAGAAGGAAATGACAGCCCACTCCAGTATTCTTGCCTGGAGAATCCCATAGACAGAGGAGCCTGGCAGGCTATAGTTCATAGGGTCGCAAAGAGTTGGACAAGACTGAAGCAACTTAGCATGCACTCATATATGTATGGAAGATTCAGTAGCATTTTAATTAAATTAGTAATTAATTGATTTATTGGTAAATAATTATAATTGTAAATAAAATCACACACTCCCAACGTCTCTATATATTACTTAATCTTGTCTACTATTTAAGGCTAATTTTAATCATGGAACTTTCCTCAGTTAGTTTTTGAAATCTGGAATCGCAGTCTAGCTGTAGTGTTTTCTGTGTTATCTAGACTTCCATTAATGTTTCTATATTTGGGGTTGCCTAAGCTTCCATTAATGTTTTGGTTGATTTAGTCCCCAAATTCCTTCTTTTAAATTATAAGGTGTTTACTCCATTCATGTAACCTATCACAGTATTTTACTTCTCTTTTGCTTCTATACATATTTCTTAGTCCTATTAAAATCAAATTTACTGCTAGGATGAATAACTTTTATTTCTTTACTCTTGACATTGTCTCACACAGTGTCTTGTATTTCAAAGTTGCTTAAATCATTTATGGAATGAATATATTCATTTTACAGATACTGAACCCTTCACCTTATAAAGTACAAACACTCCTATCATGAATACACACAGACACAATGCACACATGTGAGGCTACTAAAAAAAGGATTCTTCCACTGGTTTGTGAAATCATATTGTAAGCATTTAATATTCTTTAAATTCTTATTTTTTCTTTATTAATAAAGAGAATCTTGTTCATGATAATGAAAAAACAAAACAAAACTAAAAGCTCTGTTGCAGGAACAGGGACCCCTTCCAGGGCCCATGAGTGGGACTCTTGTCTAACACTTGGAAATGAACTGTCCAAGGAGACACATGTAAGCAGAAGACTTTATTGGAAAGTGTGCCTGAGTAGAGAGCAGTAGGGTAAGGGAACCCAGGAAAATGTCTCTGCCATATGGTGTGTAGTATCAGGCTTTATGTTAATGGGGTTAGTTTCTGAACTATCTTTAATCAATCATTCTGACTCAGAGACCTTCCTGGTGGCCCACATATTGCTCAACCAAGATGGCTGCCAGTGAGAAGGATTCTGGGAGGTGGTTGGATACATGGTGTCTTCTTTTGACTTTCCCCAAACTCTTCTACTTGGTAGTGGCTTATTAGTTCTGTGTTCTTTAAAGGACCTACCGTCATAAAGTAACTCATGCAAATAGTTACTTTGGTGCTTGGACAAGGTAGGTGGTTTTAGCTAGTGTCCTTCCCCTAATAGTGCCAAAATAATAATAATAATAATAATAATCAGAAATAGCATGAATTGTAAGAGGAACATACAACATTTTATTAAAAAATATAAAATAGAAATGGAGCAAATGGAAAGATATACTGTGTTCTTACACAGAGGATGTAGATTGTCATAAATATGCAGTTATTTACATCCAGATAGGCTGATGGGATTTGGAGAAACAGAGCATTCTGGTCAGTTATTAACATGTTTTTTACATTGTTTCCACTTAACTTTACTTTCTGAAAAGAATAATTATGGAATGTGCTGTATTGTAAACTGTATTTTGAACTCAAGTAGAAGCTAAGCAACAAACTTCAGGAGAGGTAATAGCAGAGAAGACAGCATGGGTGTGAATAGGGCCACATGACTCACACTTCTCTCAAATAAAGCAATACTCTGATTTTATCAGTCCTCAAAGATTCTCCTATGAGCCAATATCATTGTTATCTTACTGGTATTCTTTTCCTAAAAATTTATACCAGTGAAGACTAAGTTTAAATTTCTCAAACATAAAGGATGGAAGTAATTTGCTTTAGAAATATCCCCCACACCCTTAATTTTTTTATAGAAATAATATCATAATTAGTGCTGTCCTTGTGGCTCAGCAGTTAAAGAATCTGCCTGCAGTGCTGGAGACCTGGGTTCAATCCCTGGTTTGGGAAGATACCCTGGAGAAGGAAGGGAAAGGCTACCCACTTCAGTATTCTGGCCTGGAGAATTCCATGCATTGTATAGTACATGGGGTTGCAAAGAGTCAGACACAGCTGAGCAAATTTCATTTACTCACTCACTATCTCCACTCACTCAATATTATAATTAAATCCAATCTCAAGTAGCAAGCCAGTCTCAAGAATAATATTACATAATTTTTTTTTTTTGTCATGCCTCACATTGTCTAAACTTGTATATGTATAGACTAAAGAAGTACTTCCCTGGTGGCTCAGACAGTAAAGCGTCTGTCTACAGTGCAGGAGACCTGGGTTCGATCCCTGGGTTGGGAAGATTCCCTGGAGAAGGAAATGGTAACCCACTCCAGTACTCTTGCCTAGAAAATTCCATGGGCGGAGGAGCCTGGTGTCCATGAGGTCGCAAAGAGTTGGACACGACTGAGCGACTTCACTTATAGACTAAAGAGTGCTTCTTTCTGATTCAAGTTTTATTCAATCTGTCACTTAAATTTTTTAGCCCAATAAAACTTGCTTGTGAAGAGAGAAAATAAAACAATTCTCATGTATGACAGGTTTAGAAGGACTAAGATATTGTTGCAAGGATAGTTTTAGTTTTATTCCCAGCTTAGAATTAACAGAGCGCATCACACTATGATCAATCTCTAAAAATGAACACAGTATCTACTTCTTGGGCTTCCCAGTTGGCACTAGTGGTAAAGAACTCTCCGACCAATGCAAGAGACAAAGGAGATGTGGGTTTGATCCCTGGATAGGGACAATCCCTTGGAGGAGGGCAAGGTAACCCACTCTAGTATTCTTACCTGGATAATCCTATGGACAGAACAATCTGACTGGCTGGAGTCCATAGGGTTGCAAAGAGTCAGACACAGCTGAAACAACTCAACAGGGCATGTTCTTCTTAGATGAAGTTCTTCTTCCTTTCTTTGGCTCATGATAAGCAGATCCTGCTCTCTAAGCAGTTCTGTTTTGCTTCACTAGGAAACTGAGTGGTCCCTTCATACCAGCATTTTGTTAGGTCAGCCACCAGGGTCCCCAGGTCCTAATGCAACACCTGAACAGCTGCTTGAAATCTAATGAACCCCAAGCATATTCTTAACAATCCCAATGAAGTCCCATGAATCTACTTACACTGCTTAGGCAACACACTGTTAAAAGGAATACTTATTTGTAGTGCATGCAACTCCTTTTTCAGAGGATCCATATCAGAATGGGATCGAACTAAATGAGAAAGAACTTTCCCCTCCCCCAACTGCACACTCCATGTGGGTGCAGCTTTATTGTTTTTAATAAAGATTATTTTTTAAGTGTTGTAAGTGCATTTTATGAGTATCAAATATAAAATAATCTCTTTTCCTTGTTCCTTAATCACACTAAAACTGCTCCTGTTCTGTTACTATTACAATTAATATGACTAACACACTTAGTATGTGCCTAACCCTATGAGGCACCACTATCACAGTCATTTAAAGACTGGTAAGAGGAGACAGAGAAGTTAGGCATGACAAAAAGAAAAGATTACACAAAACTGGTACACAACATCTCTTTAAATCAAGAGAGAATCAGAAAACATGATACAAAGATTGGCCTTTTACTTTGGTTTTTCATTCAGGTTGTCCATGCTTAGTATAAATGTCAATGGAGGACCAACATGTTTTCTGGTTTCCAAATGCATTCAGCTTCTCCAGTGTGTTGTCTAGGGTATCACCACCCTAATAGTTCCACCAGTGTAACTGTGCCGTGTGCAATGTCCCATTTAAGTCATGAAGAGCTTTTCATTAAAAAAGAAAAAGAGATTAAGAAAAAGTTCTCTAAAACAGTCATAATCAGTTAAGAATATATTCTATTAAATGTTATTGCTAGAAAAATAACTATGTACTTTAATACTTGGGCTTTCCAGGTGGTGCTAGTGGTAAAGAATCTGCCTGCCAAGACAGGAGATGTAAGAGACATGGGTTTGATCCCTGGGTTGGGAACATCCCCTGGAGGAAGGCATGGCAATCCACTCCAGTATTCTTCTCTTGAGAATCCTGTGGACAGAGGAGCCTGGTCATAGGATTGCAGAGTTGGACAGGACAGAAGGGACTTAGCATGCACTTCAATACTAATACTATGTTCCAGTTTTTTAAATAAGAAAGAAATGAAGTCTCCTAGGATTCAGAAATCACTCAATGTCACCATGCATTTTGGTACATAGATAGCTTTTGTGACACTGTTATAAAACAAACAAAAAAACTAAGAGCAATACAAATTAAAATATTTGTTTTTATATTAAAAACAGTAGTGCAGTTTAGCAAAGATATACTTTTACCCAGCCACTGATGAGTGTATACAGATTCAAAACATATTGGTACAGATATTAATTCATTTTTAGAAGCATTTTAAGAAATGGTCATAAAGTATCTAAGATTAAGCAATTTCAGTGTAAATTTCAAGTAGATCACAGTTCTAACTTATTATCTGTATAAACTTTGATAAACTACTATAGTCTCTAAGGGGCTTCCCTGGCTCAGATGGTAAAGTGTCTGCCCTCAATGCGGGAGACCTGGGTTTGATCCCTGGTTCAGGAAGATCCCCTGAAGAAGGAAATGGCAACCCGCTCCAGTATTCTTGCCTGGAAAATCTCGTGGATGGAGCCTGGTAGGCTACAGTCCATGGGGTCGCAAAGAGTCGGACACAACTGAGTGACTTCACTTCACTTCATACTCTCTAAAATGGGGATGATATAAACTGGATCACAGTGCTACTCTAAATATCATGTGAACTAATTTATGTAAAGTAAGACAGTTTATTGCACACCATAAGAATTGAATTAATATCAACTTATAATTATTGAAAATATTTTGTTGTATGATATTTTTAATTAAAATTTTAATTTAGTAAGTATCCTTCACATGTTTACTTTGTAGAGTCTTGTGAATGCTTCTAATAATCCAAAAAAGCATTATTATTGTANTCAAATAGAAGTTATTAAATATGCTATTTATGTGATTTTCATATTTTATATTTCTTATAATGTTCTATTAAAATTTATTTTAAAAGGCATTTTAACTCTACATATTTACCTTTAAATGGGGCTTTCCTGATGGCTCAACTGGTAAAGAATCTACCTGCAATGTAGGAGACCTGGATTTGATCCCTGGGTTGGGAAGATTCCCCTAGAGAAAGGAAGAGTTACCCACTCCAGTATTCTGGCCTGGAGAATTCCATGGACTATATAGTCCATGAGGTCAAAAAGAGTTGGACATGATTGAGCAACTTTTACTAATTTTAAACACTGATTAATGTCATTAATAGATACTCATAAAATATGAACAACAATTAAATGATAAAGTCAATTGTCATATAATCACCTGGTTTCTCTAAATGTTGTCTTGGTTATATTAATATTTATTCCCTTGGCTAAGAATTCCAAGGGAGGGGAAGGACAAAGATTTCAAGCTGCTTCTGAGAACCTGAAAATTAAGAGACACCATTACTTTTACTACAGAAACTGAGATCACTATGCTCAGAATTTTAAGTCTTTTGTAGAAGAAAATGATTTGACTTTGGCATTAATACTGTTGAAATAAGAAGATTAATGTATGTGATTATAAATCTTATGAGAGTCAATGTATTTAAATAAACTCAGATAGAAAAGCTGATTACTTTTGTGAATATTAAAACATATACCTTCAAATTATTCTTAAGAATATTATAGTCTGTGAAGACACTAGGTTTAACAAAAGGAATATTTGCATAGCAAAACAAAAACTCCATTTAACCACAAATACGTATCTACTTTTCCTTGTTCGATATTCTTTGAATATTCTTTTAATGTTCTCATTTCCACTTTAGTATTCATGAATTTCTGAGGGAAGCATAAAACACAAACACCACTTTTCATAGTGTAATTTTTATTTTGCAATATTTATTGATGTTTAATGTAGGTAGACTCNTGACATGCGGTAATGAAAACAGCTAATCTCCAGCCACATCCAACATACTGGATGAAACATACAAACATGATGTTTAGTTAAAAAAAAAAAAAAGCTAGGGGAAAAAGAAAATACACACATTGGAGGTTGTATGTATCTCTTTATATAGCTTTAAAAGATGACAAAGTTAGAAGTCAAAGCAGCAGTTAAATTTGGGAAAGAAAAATGGAAGAGTAGTGTGGAGAAGGGAGAATGAATCTTGTGGGAGTGATGAAGACATTATACTTGATGCTATAGTGGTATTTGGGCTTCTCCAGTGGCTCAGTGGGTAAGCAATCCACCTGCAATCCAGGAAACACAGGAGAAGTGAGTTTGATCCCTGGAATGGGAAGATACTCTGGAGGAGAAAATGGTAACGCACTCCAGTATTATTGCCTGGGAAATCTCGGGGACAGAAGAGCCTGGTAGGCTACAATCCAATGAACTGCAGTATCGGACACGACTTAGTGACTGAGTATGGATGAATATATCGTAGTGGTATTTAGCTACCACTAAATGTATTCACATTGTAATATTTCTTCAAGCTATGCTGCTGCTAAGTCACTTCAGTCGTGTCCCACTCTGTGCGACCACATAGACAGCAGCCCACCAGGCTCCCCCATCCCTGGGATTCTCCAGGCAAGAACACTGGAGTGGGTTGCCATTCCTTCTCCAATGCATGAAAGTGAAAAGTGAAAGTGAAGTCACTCAGTTGTGTCCAACTCAGTGACCCCATGGACTGCAGCCCACCAGGCTCCTCCATCCGTGGGATTTTCCAGGCAAGAGTACTGTAATGGGGTGCCATTGCCTTCTCCGAGCTATAAAATTGTAAATTAGGTACTTTCTCTATTCATATTATGTGTGTGTGTGAGTCACTCAGTCGTATCCGACTCTTTGTGACCCCATGGACTATACAGTCCACGGAATTCTCCAGGCCAGAATACTGGAGTGGATAGCCTTCCCTTATCCAGGGGATCTTCCCAATCCAGGGATCGAACCCAGGTCTCCTGCAATGCAGGCGGATTCTTTACCAGCTGGGCCACCAGGGAAGCCCTATTCATATTGTGAAAAGTGAAAGTTGTTCAGTTGTGTACAACTCTTTGCAGCCCCATCAACTGTAGAGTCATGGAATTCTCCAGGCCAGAATATTGAAGTGGGTAGCCTTTCCCTTCACCAGGGATCTTCCCAACCCAGGGACCAAACCCAGGTCTCCTGTTTGCAAGTGGATTCTTTACCAGCTGAGCCACAAGGGAAGCCCCATTCATATTATACATCAACATAAATTTTTCTCAAATTCTTCTTAGGTATTTAACAGTCAAACTTGGTTCTAAGGTCTTTACAGGGATGCTTGTAGATAAGCAACTTGTTTACTTTAAAAATTACTTTGATCATCAAATTGATGAGCCTATAAAAGTTTCTAGTTTTAAAATTGTTAAATGAGCATTTCTTCTCTGCTCATTGCTCTAGCTACAACCAGTAAAACTCATAACTATTTAGAAGTGAATCCTTATGCATCAGATAACTGCAATTCTTATGAAGAAAGAACTATTTAGAGTAACCTTGTGAGCTACAGTCCATAGAGTTGCAAAGAGTCGGACACGACTGAGTGACTGAGCATGCACACACAATATCTAGTGCCCACGGGTTATCTGGAATGGTATGGCTAAGAAAAGGGACTTTCTCTCCCATGAGGGCTAAACAAGGCTGCAGATTAACTGTTGGATGTGAGGAATAAAAATTCAGGACTATAGAAAGTAACTAAAATAAGTGTAAATATTTTTGTTAATCCAAACATTGAAAAATAGGAATAAAACATATTAACACTGAATCTGCTAGGGGTGTAGAGAGAAAGGTATTTGGAATAACTCAACCTAATCTGTTATAATTTGGACATTACAAAAATGATCAGATACAGATGAATATAAATTTAACTATGAAACAATCGTTGTTGTTGCTTAGTTGCTATGTCCAAATCTTTGGAACCCTATGAACTGGAGCATGACAGGCTTCCCTGTCCTTCCTTATTGCCCTGAGTTTGCTCAAAATCATGTCCATTGACTCGATGATGCCATCCAACCATTTCATTCTCTTTCACCACCTTTTCTTCTTGCCCTCAATTCTTCTGCATCAGGGTCTTTTCCAGTGAGTTGTCTCATCATATCAGGTGACCAAAATATTGGAGCTTCAGCATCAGTCTTTCCAATGAATATTCAGACTTGATTTCCTTTAGTATTGACTGGTTTGATCTCCTTGCTGGCCAAGGGACTCTCAGTTTTCTCCAGCACCACAGTTCGATATTATCAGTTCTTCAGTGCTCAGCCTTTATGGTCCAACTCGTGCATCGGTATATGACTATTCAAAAGACCATAGCTTTGACTATATGGACCTTTGTTGGCAAAGTGATGTCTCTGCTTTTTAATACACTGTCTAGGTTGGTCATAGCTTTTCTTTGAAGGAGCAAGTGTCTTTCAATTTCATGGCTGCAGTTACCTTCTGCAGTGATTTTGGAACCCAAGAAAATGAAATCTGTCACTGTTTCCACTATTTCTTATCTATTTACCATGAAATTATAGCACCAGATGCCATGGTCTTCATTTTTTGAATGTTGAGTTTTATTCCAACTTTTTCACTCTCTCTTTCACCTTCATCAAGAGGCTTTTTAGTTCCTCTTCGCATTCTGCCCATAAAGGTGGTGTCATCTGCATATCTGAAGTTATTGATATTTCTCTAGGTAATATTGATTCCAGCTTGTGAGTCATCCAGCATAGCATTTTGCATGATATACTCTGCATATAAGTTAAATAAGCAGGGTAATATTATACAGCCTTGAGGTACTCTTTTCTTAATTTTGAATCAGTGTGTTCTTTCATGTCTAGTTCTAACTGCTGCTTCTTTTCCTGCATACAGGTTTCTCAAGAGGCAGGTAGGATGGTCTAATCTGGTATTTCCATCTCTTTAAGAATTTCCAGTTTGTTTTGATCCACACAATCAAAGGCTTTAGCATAGTCAATGAAGCCGAAGTAGATGGTTTTTATTTTTATTTTTTCTGGAATTCCCTTGGCTTTTTCTATGATCCAGCAGATGTTGGCAATTTGATCTCTGATTCCTCTGCCTCTTCTAAATCCAGCTTGTACATCTGGAAGTTCCTGATTCACCTACTACTGAAGCCTAGCTTAAAGAATTTTGAGCATAAACTTGCTAGCATATGAAATGAGTGCAGTTGTATGATAATTTGAACATTTCTCTGTCATTGCCTTTCTTTGGAATTGAAATTGCATTGAAACCAATCTTAATTTCATTTTAAAGATATGGATATTTGAAATGTAAGGTTAATGTTTAAGATATTTTTTATTTACTGATGCTCACTTGATCTATTGTATAGTTTACACCTTGACCAAATTATTATTATTACATATTCAGAGAATCATGTTCAGGTCAACAGAAAAATGTCATTATTCACCAAATGCAATTCTATTTAATTTTTATGCCTTCTAGATGGGGAAACAGTGTCAGACTTTATTTTTGGGGGATCCAAAATCACTGCAGATGGTGACTGCAGCCATGAAATTAAAAGACGCTTACTCCTTGGAAGAAAAGTTATGGCCAACGTAGATAGCATATTCAAAAGCAGAGACATTACTTTGCTGACTAATGTCTGTCTAGTCAAGGCTATGGTTTTTCCTGTGGTCATGTATGGAAGTGAGAGTTGGACTGTGAAGAAGGCTGAGCGCTGAAGAAT
>SJYQ01005775.1:562072-589064 GCA_006410935.1 Redunca redunca | reverse complement strand
CCCTGTATGCTAAAAGAAGAAATAAAGGCCTTCCTGTCTTTCCATGCTTTTAGTTCATCAGAGTATAGTTTAGTTTTGGATGTCCTGTCATAATGTAAGAAACATAATAACATATTTATTTTGCCAAATATATGGGTTAAAATAGTTTTAAAAAGCAACCAAGGCTAAAACATTTATATGCAATGTAAACCTTTTGTACAGTTGGTGTTGGAAGTAGCTATTAATATATAAATTGTACCACACCCGGTTTTCTCTTTCTATTTTGAGGTATAATCCCATCATTGGCAGATCTAAATCAGCAGCATTCAGCAGTATGACTCCCCCACTGTGAGTTTTATATTCATCACAAGAGAATGAATATTTTTAAGCTAGGAATAGGCAGTATCGAATTTACTACACTTAAACGTTTGGCAGTTCTTCAGGCTGAAGAATCGTTTCCAAGTCCAGGTTTCTAGATGTATGTTTTTATTTTTTTCTTTTTTCAATCCAGAAAATTTATTCTACCAACACGTTCCTTAGAGAGAATTTGAAATTCTTGATTCTGATACAAATAGATTACAATTTAAGAGTGAATTCTACCTATACACTTACGGTTAATTATCACAAGGAGAATATATGTGGAGAAAGAGAGTCTCTTCAAAAGTGGTGCTGGGAAAACTGGACAGCTGCATGGGAAATAATGCAATTAAAACATTCTCTAACACCATATACAGAAATAAACTCAAAATGGATTAAATGCCTAAATGGAAGACTGGATATTATTAAATTTTTAGAGGAAAATATGAGCAGAACACTCTTTGACACAAATCACAACAATATTTTAGGGGAATCTGTCTCCTAGAGTAACAGAATAAAAACAAAAGTAAACAAATAATGCCTAATTATACTTAAAAGCTTTTTGCACAGCAAAAGGACTGGTGCTGAAGCTAAGGCTCCAATACTTTGGCCAACTGGTGTGAAGAGCCGACTCATTGGAAAAGACCCTCTGCTGGGAAAGATTGAAGGCAAAAGGAGAAAAGAATGCCAGAGGATGAGATGGCTGGATAGCATCACCGACTCAATGGACATGAACTTGGGCAAACTCCAGGAGATAGGGACAGGGAGCCTAGCCCTGCAGGCCATGGGGTTGCAAAGAGTCAGACACGACTTAGTGACTGAACAACAGCAGCAACATAATCCTCCTGGTGGTGATTGGTGGTTTAGTTGCTAAATCATGTCCGACTTTTGCAACCCCATGAGCTGTAGCTCACCAGACCCTTCTTTCCATGGGATTCTCCAGGCAAGAATACTGGAGTAGGTTGCCATTTCCTTCCCTAACAATCCTCCCATAGAGAAATAAATATTTAAACAATAATAATAATACCAATTCATACTCATTTGCCATATACATAAAATCACATTTGACAATAGTCATGTTATTTACCTGACCTAACAGAATTAATGTGATAGCTATGACCTGTGCCAGGAAAGCCACCAGCCACGCCCTGCAGCTCTGAGCACCTTTCCCTCTGACTTGCCTAGAGATCTAGCAGATTGACTGCAGCCAAAGGGGCCACTCCTACTGCAAACACTTATAAAAGAGGAATAGTGGACCTTAGATTTAATTTGCCATTGTTTTGATCACAGTTGCATCCATAGCTGTGATAATTGTCTTTCTGGTCTACCTCCCTGGGTAGCTCTCTGATCTTTAGCAAAGACAGTTTCATTCATATTATGCATACTAACACTCACTCTCCTTTCGGTCTCCCAAGACTTTTGCTCTTTGAATTTGTGCTCCAAAGCATTGCCATGACTCTGTGACTGGTCACAGAGGTTTGAAGGGGATTCAAAATATACCTGAACAAATCCTTTCCGACCCCACCCCCCACCTCAGTAATTTCCAAGGTTGTTAAACCAGTTCTCTGTTTTAAACACTTTCTCTTACTAAAAGTTATCCCTGGGGACTGTTGGTGTCTTCAGTGCTGGCAAACCTCAGTTAAGACTGTCTCAGTCCATTACAGACTCAACAAAACAAAGAAACTGGATTCTCAATCACTTTCCTTACAGGATACTCAATGCCAATATTTTGCCAATCTTTTCTCTGCAGGCAATGTTCACTCACTAAAGGTAATTGAAAGTAGTCATCCTTGTTAGACTAATCAGTGAAGGTTCTGTAATACTTCATCCTCAAGGTGATGAGTGTCAGCTTACCTCACATTTATACAACTGGAAAGAGCCACACAAGCATCTCTTTCCCAGGGCAGGGAAAAAATTGTGGTCAAAGGTGACTTGTCTTCACTCATACGGGAAGATGAGAGCCAGTTTTTACAGTTATGCTCAATCAGGTTCTCCTCTGCAGGTACCAGTTCCTACAGGGAATACTGCTAAGGTAAAGTAGATTGAAAGATTCTTTTAATCAAATGAACCCTATTGTGGGTTGAATTTTACCATTCCTCCAAAGGCATGAATCCAATTACTAACCCCTCAGTAGCTCAGAATGTGAAGCGATTTGGAAACATGGTTGTTTTAGATGTCATTAGTTAAGACAAGGGTTTTACTGGAGTAGAGTGGCCTCTTAATTCGATACAACTGGTGTTTTTAGAAAAGGAGCAAATTTGGGCACAGGCATACATACAGGGGGAATGCCGTGTAAACAGTAAGGTGGCCGTCCATAAGCCGAGGAGAGAATCTAGAATAGATCCTTCTCTCTAAGTCCTCAGATGAAATCAACCCTACCAGCACCTTAACCTAAGATGTCTAGCCTCTAGAACTGTGAGACAGTCAATTTCAGCTATTTAAGCCATTCAATTCATGGTACTCTGTTTTGGCAACCCTTGAAAACTAGTATTAACTTTGCACAAAAAAGAGTGCTTAGGACTTACATTTGTACTGGACATTTTTTTTTTTATACTAGATTTTATGTGCTAATTCTGAAATTCTTCTCTTTATAAGTACCATGAAAATACTAGAAGATTCACAATATTTCACCATCGAATCTACATGCCTTAAATTGTTCTATGGTTGAAAGTGGTACAAAAGTCCTTCATTATAAGATGGGCTGATTTGTTTGGGGGAGAGATGAACAATTGTTCTTTTAGTAGCTGAGGTGATTCCTAGGCTCCTGGTGGTCTGTAATATGCATGGCTACAGCAAGGGATAAAAAGGTATTTTTTTTTCTTTTTTTTCCATTTAACTTTTAAAAATTGGAGTGTAATTGCTTTACAATGTTGTGTCAGTTTCTGCTCTACAACAAGATGAATCAGCTATATGTATACATATACCTCCTCCCCCTTGAGCCTCCCTTTCACACCCCCTTCCCATCTCACCCCTCTAGGTCATCATAGAGCACTGAGATGAGTTCTCTATGCTATACAGCAGGTTCCAACTAGCTATCTATTTTATACATGTTAGTGTATACATATATATCAACTGGGTCATTTTAGTGATGTGGTTGAACCTAGAGTCTGTCATACAGAGTGAAATCAGAAAGAGAAAAACAAATATTGTATATTAATACATAGAGGGCTTCCCAGGTGGCTCAGTGGGTAAAGAATCCACCTGCAGTGCAGGACACACAGGAGACATGGATTTGATCCTTGGATTGGCAAGATTCCCATAGAGGTGCATGGCAACCCTCTCCAGTATTCTTGCCTGGAGAATTTCATGGACAGGGGAGTCTGGTGGGCTACAATGCAGTTCATAGGGTCACAAAGAGTCAGATATGACTGAAGTGACTGAACATGCATGCATGCATTAATATATAAAATCTAGAAAAAATGGTACCAATAAACCTATTTGAAGAGCAGGAAT
The DNA here is from genome assembly GCA_006410935.1 of Redunca redunca. Lineage (NCBI taxonomy): Eukaryota > Metazoa > Chordata > Mammalia > Artiodactyla > Bovidae > Redunca > Redunca redunca. The sequence goes on along the minus strand of SJYQ01005775.1, from coordinate 585,275 downwards.
ACAGACACAGAGGTAGAGAAAGTTTTAAAGATGAGCCTCTGGCCTCTATATGCCCCTGCTCATAATTGAATTCACTGTACTTCTCTGAATTCTTCCTCTGAATCCAATCAAGACAGTATTACAGATATCCTTCTCAAGATTTCTATTTTAATTTCAACTTTTCTCACATGGATAAAAGTTTGTTGAATTCTATTGGGTTTACCCCATTTTTTTTACAGCAAGGTGGGTGGAATATATTGCATTCCAAAATAAGTATTGTCAAGGTTCATAAATGTTAAGGTTGTATTAGTAACTTGGAGAAGCTCATTTGCCTGAAAGTGTGAATATTGAAAACATGAAAGAGCATATTTATAAGTCTCTATAATTGGATCTATGTAATTATTTACTGTAGGAAACGAGGCAGCATCCCACAGGAATTACCTTTTCGAAACTTATTTCAATAGTCTTTTGTGTTTAGAAACCACTGAGTCATTTAAAAGTCATTCCCAAACTTTAAATACAACTGTATTCTAAAAATGACAAGCACTTTCTAGTCAAGATGTTTCTATATCCAGAAACTGAAGTTTCTGTTCTAAATATCATCTTTACAGAATACTTCAGTACAAAGTGTGCAAAACATTGTTTTTGGTAATTTTCTCAAGAAAACTGCTTTATTCCTTAAGAAAAGGCTGTTTCAAAAAGGTATATCCTATGTGATTTCATGTATATAACATTTGTAAGATAAAGTTACCAAGATGGAGAACAGTTTAGTGATTGTCAGGGATTAGGAATGGGAGAGGAGCTAGGTTCTAATAAAAAGGTAATGCAAAGAAGGCTTGCAGTGATGGTACAGTTGAGTGTTTTGATTTTGGTGGTGGTTTGGAAGGTACACAGGCTTTCCTCGTGGCTCAGTGGTAAAGAATCTGCTTACCAATGTAAGAGAAGCAAGTCAGGAAAATGCCCTGGAGAAGGAAATCTGCTCCAGTATTGTTGCCTGGGAAATCCAATGGACAGAGGAGCCTGGTGGGCTACAGTCAATGGAGTCACAATCTTCCAAACCCAGGGGTCAAACCCTTGTCTCCTGTGACTCCTGCATTGCAGGTGGATTCTTTACCTCTGAGTCACCAGGGAAGCCTATATATATATATATATATATATATATATATATATGCACTCAGTATTTCAAATTGTACTATAAGCATATTGACTGGGATCTATGTTTCTTGACTGGGAACTATTTAGAGAATCTCTAAATGGAGTGACTGGGACTTATTAATTTCTGGATTCCCAACAGTTTGCTGTCTTCTTTGGAAATCTTGATGCTACTTATTGTCTGAGAGATAATAAAGCCCACTGTAACTTTTACCCACTTGAACCCAGGTCAGTTTCTCCTGGATCCTATGTCTAGTACAGGGAGCTTGGCCAAGACCCGATTTCGTCTTACTCCTCCTAAGACACAAATAATCATAGAAAAGACCTAATCCAAGGGTTAATAACAGTTCCTGTTTATACAATTTTAATTCTCACCACATTTTATCTTATTTTTTAAAGCCTTCGTTGTAATATGGAATTGATAACTTTTTTTTTCCGTTGGGGAAAAAGAAGATCAAAACCTTAAAAAAAATGAGAAATAACAAGTCAGTACATAAATAAGAAAAGAGAGTATGATCCCAAATGGAACCTCTTCAGTTGTGAATGTTTACTTTTCTTATAACTTATGAAATAGCAGCCTCCTAAATTGCCAAGATGGTGAAAAAAAAAAATGAAATAATTCTCTAGCATTACTATTAATTACTTTTTGTTTTAGAAAAATGACTTTTAATGTTTTTGTTACACCTATGCTGAATGCCAGATTCTCAGACTGTCAACAATTTCATAAGAACTGGAAAACTTCTTTTAAAAAGGAAAAAATATTATGCCAGTGACAATTGGTGTTTACTTGGGAGAGCAAAAGCATGTCTGTAATAAAAAAAAAATGCCTTCAACTAATTAGTTTTATTAAAATGCTTTTATAGTGTTTCTTTCAACATTGTACTCATTTTCATTACATGTAGAACTACCTTTATATTTTATTTATGCATACAATTTATGGCTAATTATATCTACCTTCATTATGTAATATTTGTTTTTTTTTCCCCTAGAGCTGCCCTTTGGCATGCTGAGAACTTGTGTTGTTTGAAATTATTATAAGAAATATACATGCTTCTTATAGCCATGTTGTGTGTGTGTGCCCAGTTGCTTAGTGGTGTCTGGCTCTTCACAACCCCATGGACTGTAGCCCACCAGGCTCCTCTGTTCATGGGATTTCCCAGGCAAGAATATGGGAGTGGGTTGCCATGCCCTCCTTCAAGGAATCTTCCAAACCCAGGGATCAAACCCACATCTCTTGGATCTCCTACATCGACAGGTGGATTCTTTGCCTCTAAGCCACCCGGGAAGTCCGTATCCAGCTTATATCTTATTAATTATTCCAGTTCATGGATGATCCTTGATCATCTTTAAATCTGCAACCTGTAGCCCAGAACACAGACTGGGTGGATAGTCTTCACATATGCATCAAATTCAATTGAATTTTTCAATATCTAATTACCATTTATTTGAGAATCACTATTCCCCATAGTTGTTGTTTTCATACCCCATACTTTCATCTGCCCAGGCATGATTTGTGAAGAATGTCTTCACTTAAAATGTCAAGCTGATTAAATATTTGAGAATTTTCAGTTTGCAGTATCTTGGGTAGAGTAATTCTGGTTTGCTCAGGACTGTCTTGGTTTTAAAATTAAAAGTCTCACACTATAGGAACCCATTCAGTCCTGTGCAAATTGGTACAGCTGATTATCCTAATCTTGGAACATTCTAATATTTTTAAAAACATGTTGAAAATCCATGTTCCATGTATTTATTTCATATATACTTCTGGAAACTGTAAGATTTGAGTAAAACTAGACTGAATACTTTATCCACCTCACTTGACTATTCTTACTTATCATAAAACCATTCAGTAAAATCTGATAAAATGTTACATAGCCCAGAAAACTGGTTTCCCATGGATAGTGCCTTGGTTTTCTCCTAAATCAGGATATTTGGAACTGCCTTACCCTTGGTTAGTTATGCTGCACATGTGATGACTAGCACTCCTGGTATTGTTGAAATAATGGAATATTCACTGCTTGTTTTTGTGTGTGTGTGAAGTTGCTCAGTCGTGTCCAACTCTGCAACCCCATGGACTGTAGCCCACAGGCCCCTCTGTCCATGGGATTCTCCAGACAAGAAAAAAATATGGCATAATCATAGTGACCTAATTTATATCTAGTTTCATATTCTTGATATGAAGAATCTAAGTGGATTAATATTCATATTAGTGCCTTTGTGGTGATATTGTTGCAAACGGAAGAAATATTTCTTGCTTACTTACTAAAAAGATGCACACCTTAAACATCATACCTGTCCAACTCTTTTAAACCCACTATACTTTTTAATAAACTAGGCAAGATGGTACATAGGATATTGTTTTTCAGTGTGTGATACTCACATCACCTGCTACAATGTCAACCCAGGGGGTTCCTTACTGTTATCCTGGGTGTCTACATTTAACAAGATTCCAAGTTATTCCAATGCCCAGTAACATTTATAAACCTCTAGTAATGTAAGTGCAGGCATCTCAAGGGGCACTAATGGCAAAGAATTCTCCTGCCAATGCAGGTGACACAGGAGACTTGGGTTCGATCCTTGGGTCACAAAGATGCCCTGGAGTAGAGAATGGAAACACATTCTAAGATGCTTGCTTGGAAAATCCCACGGACAGAGGAGCCTGGTGGACTACAGTCCATGCAGTCAGAAAGCGTTGAACACGACTGAACATCTGACAAGCTAGCAAGTAATTTAAGCGTCATGGTATTTCTAGAGAAAAGACTCAGTGTTGAACCCAGACTTTCTAATTTATTAGAATCATGTTTTGGGTAAAATTGCCTATATTCTCTGAATTTTAATGTCTTCATCTGCAAAATGGAAAAATAAACTAGCTATCCTAAGGGTGATGTAGTTCAAGTGACATGTGAAAGGGGAAATGTTTGATAAACTGTGAAGTTCAGGAATAATTGCAGGCTACTGGCTAGGGTCTTTCTCTATGGATCCCTAAGTTATATTAAAGAAAAATTATTTCATAGTGTTTGCATGCAAACTACTTAACTGCCTTTATTAAGGATGCATGTCTAAGTAAGCAAACCCATTAATTCAAATAAGAATCATTTTTAAGGATTTTTTGGTCTGATTTGATTGGTTGTATGTAAAAATATAGGCAGCTTTGATAAAAAGATTACTGTTACATGCAAGCAAACCGAGAATAACAAAAATATGAGATCTTTTCAATTCTGTGGTGCTGATTAAAACCTTTTGTAAGTAGTTGGACAGGAAATTTCAGATTTGAGAGGCTCCAACAGATGCCTGTTACAAACTGAAACAACTACTTACTAACTGCTTTTGATTCAATATGTCCAAACCTCTGCTTTTGGAGCATTTTTGATAAGTAACACACTGCCCTAAGACATCAAGAGAAAGACTGCAAATAGTAGCCTTAGTCTTAACTTTCTTGTGCAGAGCCCACCATGGGATTTTCTGTCCATGGGATTCTCCCATGGCAACCAACTCCAGTATTCTTGCCTGCAGAATCCCACAGACAGAGGAGCCTGACAGGCTACAGTCCTTAGGGTCGCAAAGAGTCAGACACAACGGAAGTGACTTAGCATGCACACAGATATCATGCATAATATATATTAATGAAAGAGGGAGGAAAAAAGAGCACATGGAAAAATCACAAAGAAAAGAAGAGATTCTCAGAATATAACTGGGTTGATTAGAGAAAGTCTCTGAACGAGAAAGGTCATACAAAGTTTCTAATGTAGAGCACAGGGAACTATATCCAATCTCCTGGGATAAACAATAATGGAAAAGAATATAAAAAGGAATATATAGATTTATGTGTATAACAGTCACTTTGCTATACAGCAGAAATTATACATTTTAAGTTAACTACAATTCTAAAAAAGGTTTATAGTTCTTTTCCCCTCTAAGTGATTAGATGATGCTCCTATGAGTGATAAATCCAGTCACAAATGAAAAATATTTATCTAGGAAAAAGTATTTTAGTCTTAGATACTTTAATGTGTGGTAAAATGTGAATGTGAAAAAATACATTGGAGATATGAGAACAAATTCTTTATTTCTTAAAATTGTTTTGAATATACCCCAAACTCCCCTCCATCTTCCTGCTGGTATCCTTGTTCAGACTTTCATTCCTCTCACCCTCTTGCATGGGCTAGCAATAATCACCTTAGTTGTCTCTGGGTCTTTCCATTGTCTCCACTGTACTTCCTTGAATGCAAATATGTTTCTGCATTTCCTGACTTAAAACTTCTAGTGGTCTCTCTTATGCCTCCCACCCCTTTATCCTTATTTACCAAAACATATCCAAAATCCTTAGCATGACACACAGGGAATTTTTCTATCTTTGCCTTAATTCTCTTGCCTTCTCCATCTTTCACTGCCTCCATTCCCAAGAAAGTTATCAGTAATTGATGTCAGTGGATTTTCCCTACTTCACTCGCCATTCCTGATTCTCTTGGAGACAGCAGATAGTGCCTCCCCACAAGGCGGAAAGAGGTCATGGCCACTCTTTCTGCATCAACCACATAGTCAAAAACTTTTAATTATTGAAATAAAAGATTCTAACAGAGTCTTCAGGAAAGAAGCACAAACGCAAGAGTCAAGAAGTGGTGCTTCAAGGAAGTGAAAGTATTCTATAACATAAATGCTTCATCTCTATTAAAAGTTCAGTTTTTATCCAGAAAGCTGAACAGTATCAGTGCTCTTTTTGCTCAACAGGGTTAAGTGGGAGTGAGACTGAGGAAGAAGACTTGAGCTGCCCTAGAGCACTGGCTGGTCTTTCCAGGTGACACAGTGGTAAAGAATCCATCTGCCCAGGCAGGAGATGCAAGAGATGCAGGTTTGATCCCTGCATTGGGAGGATCCCCTGGAGGAGGAAATGGCAACCCACTCCAATATTCTTGCCTGGGAAATCCCAGGGACAGAGGAGCCTAGTGGGCTACACTCCATGGGGTCTCAAAGTGTTGGACAGGACTGAGTATAGCACAGAGCACTGGCTATCATTTTCTGTTTTTTAAGCTTAGTTTGGGGAGTAGATTGCTAACTGACCTATCCCCAAATGGTTATGCATGCTGCTTTGGGGACAGCTGAGCTGGGTAAAGACTTCAAGTCTCCTCTGTCACATTCTCTCTACTAAATTAAAGAAAGTAAACCTCAAACCAAGTTCTTCCACAATTTAAAGACTCAGAAAATACCACAGAATAATCCTGCAACCTCTTCTGTAACCCTTGTGTCTCTTTTCTAGTCAACAACATTTGTTTAGTGCTTCATAAGTGTAAGCTCCTCTTGCAAAGCACTTGACACACATTATCTTATTTACATTCATACTCTTTTCACAGCAAACCAACAAGGCAGATGTGGTGCTTATGTCCATTTTACAGATGAGGAAATTGAGGTTTGGAAACATTAAATAACACACTCTAGGTTTTACTCAGAGTGGCTGAACCAGGATTCAGATTCAGAAAATCTGACTCTAGATTCTAGAAAATATTCTGTCTTTTAGGAAACTCATCACTATTGTGCATGGATGTGGTCTTCAGGAAAGCACTGTTTTAGAGACAAGGTTGAGTTACATTTAGCATGAAATTAAGAGACATTTGCTCCTTGGAAGAAAAGTTATGGCAAACCTAGACAGCATATTAAAAAGCAGAGACATCATTTTGCCACAAAGGTCCATATAGTCAAACCTATGGTTTTTCCAGTAGTCATGTATGGATGTGAGAGTTGGACCATAAAGAAGGCTGAGCACTGAAGAATTGATGCTTTTGAATTGTGATGCTGGAGGAGACTCTTAACAATCCCTTGGACTGCAAGGAAATAAAACCAGTCAACTCTAAAGTAAATTAACCCTGAATGTTCATTGGAAGGACTGATGCTGAAGCTGAAGCTCCAACACTTTGATCACCTGATGCAAAAAGCTGACTCACTGGAACAGACCCTGATGCTGGGAAAAATTGAGTACAGAAGGAAAAGAGGGAGGGCAACAGAGGATGAAATGGTTGGATGGCATCACTGACTCAATGGACATGAGTTTGAGCAAGCTCTGGGAGATGGTGAAGGACAGGGAAGCCTGGCGTGCTGCAGTTCATGGGGTCACAAAGAGTCAGACATGACTGAGCGACTGATCAACAACAGCAGTCCTCCTCAGGCAATCAGAATCTTCTTAACACAATTTATATTTCCAAATCAAGCTCTATTACAAGGAAGCCTAGCAAAAACCTCACAAAATGTTACATTCTGTTCACACAGGGCCAGGAAGCAAGTTCTACAAATGTTAGCTTGAATGCTAGCAATTTCACTAATGATTGTATGCTTCTAAAAGTCGAGAAAATAATTTTCATATAAATCCAGACGTAACAAATTTTCTCTATCAAAATTGGTTCAGAATTAAAAAAGATATCTGAGTGTGGGGAGAGGGTTTCATCCAAATATTGACAGAAAAATTCTTTCTATAACCATAGACACATTGCAGCAATGGATTTAAATTTTAGAATATAAAAGCAATTGTGGATCATAATGGCTTCTCCATTTTCCTGACAGTCCCTTACTCATTTTAACACATTGATTTTTCAATGTAATTTTATAGGCCATCAATATTAAGACATTAAAACAAACCTAAATGTGTTCTCCTCTGATAGAGTTAATGCCAAACATATAAATCTTAACTTTTGGCATCTTACCATTTTCTCCTTTAGCATGTTTCCAGAAGGAATGTCTAGAGAGAATAAATCCATGGTTCACTTGGAAACTGATGCTTCTTTAAATGAATACTATTAGGGGGTGCAGTTAACTTATTTATTTATTGAAGTGTAACTGACAGAGTATTATATTAGTTTTCACGTGTAAAGTATAGTGATTCAATATTTGTACCCATTATGAAATGAACACCACTGTAAATCTAGCTACCATTTATCATTGTACAATGTTTATTGAAAAATTGACCACTTTACCACTATGTAATGTCTTTTTTTATAACTAGATATTTTTCTTTGATCTAAATTCTACTTTCCTTGATCTAAAATTAATGTAACTACTTCAACTTTCTTTGATTAACATCAGTAAGATAAATCTTTTCCACTTATTTACTTCTAGCCTATTAGAATTTTTATATTGAAGGTAAAAGACTATTTTTTAAAATCCATTGTGATGATCTCAGTTTTAATTGGTATGTTTTACTTTGACCATATTTAAAGTGGTTATTGAAATAGTATTGAAATGTAACTCTATCACATTTGCAATGCTTTTTATTCATTATGTTTGTTCTTTGGTTTTCTTGTTTTCCCCCTTTTTTGGGGTTTCTCCAGTTTTAATTGAACATTTAATATAATTTTATTTTATCTATTCTCTTTTAAATAAATGGTTGTTACCCTAGAGTTTGCAATATTTTTAAGCTAATTTAAATCCACCTTCAAATAACTATAGCACATTATCTACAACGCATGCATTTTATAACAGAATACAATCATCTCTTAGTATCCATGGGGGGCTTGGTTCCATGGTCCCCCACAGAAACCAAAATCCATGGATTCTAAAGTTTCTTGTATAAAATGACATAATATTGAATATATCCTATTCATATCCTCCCATATACTTTAAATCATCTCCAGGTTACTTATAATACCTAATACAATGTAAATGCTATGTTAATAGTTGTAAATTCAATGTAAATTATATGTAAATAATTACCAGCATCTGGCAAATTCAAGTTTTGATTTTTAAAATTTCTGGGACTTTTTTCCTACATTTTTGATGTGTGATTCATTGACTCCACATATATGGAACACATGCATATGGACTGCCAATTGGATTCCTAACTCCTCTCATATTTCTTAGCATTGCTGTCATTCATTCAATTTATTTATATGCTATCATTGCCCAATACTTTACTATTATTGATATAAATAGTTATATTTTAGATTAGTTAAGAATAAAAAAATTAAAAGTTTTATTTAACCTTCATCTATACTTTTTCTGATTTTCTTCATTTCTTTATGTAAATATGTCAAAGTTTCTGACGTATATCCTTTCACTTCTCACTGAAGTCTTTGTAGGACAGTTTGTCTGGCTGTAAATTCTATCCATTTTTATTTGTCTAAGAAAGTTTATTTGTCCTTTGCTTGGGGGAGAGAGAGAGGGAGAGGGTGGGGTGAGATGGGAGAATGGCATTGAAACATGTATACCATCAAGTAAGAAACGATCGCCAGTCGATATCCGATCCAGGATGCAGGATGCTTGGGACTGGTGCAAGGAGAGGACCCAGAGAGATGGTATGGGGTGGGAGGTGGGAAGGGATTCATGTTTGGGAACGCTTGTACACTCGTGGTGAATTCATGTCAATGCTTGGCAAAACCAATACAGTAATGTAAAGTAAACTAAAGTTAAAATAAAAATTTCAAAAAAAAAAAAAAGAATAATGCCACTGAAGCTGAATTCTAATTTGGTGTTTTCCTTTCTCTCACCACTTTAAATATACGTTATTATTAACTATATGACTATAGTTATGTTTGTGTACATTATAATGTATGCTGTACATTAGGTTTCTATAGCTTATTTATCTTATGACTGAAAAGTTTTACTCGTGATTAAGAACTCCACATTTCCCCCCACCAGACTGGGTAATCATCATTCTACTTTTCTGTTTCTACAAGTTTGACTTTTTAAAAATTTCACATATAACTGAGATCATGCAGTAATTATCTTCTGTGTTTAGCTTATTTGACCTAAGGTGTTCTCCCAATATCATATATCTTGTTGCAAATGGAGGAATTTTCTTTTTTCCTTAAGGCTGAATAATCGTTGTTGATTAGTCCCTGAGTCTGACTCTTTCGAGACCCCATGAACTGTAGCCTGCTAGGCTCCTCTGTCCGTGGGATTTCCCAGGCAAGAATACTGAAGTGGGTTGCCACACCCTCCTCCAGGGGATCTTCCCGATCCAGGGATCAAACCCATGTTTCATATGGCTCTTGCATTGGCAGGTAGATTCCTTACCACTGAGCCCCTGACAATCCCCTATTAAGGTCATGCAAGATCAAACCAGTCAATCCGAAAGGAAATCAACCCTGAATATTCATTGGAAGGACTAATACTGAAATGGAAGCTCCAATACTATGGCCACCTGAAGCGAAGAGCCGACTCATTAGAAAAGACCCTGATACTGGGAAAAATTAAGGCAGGAGGAGAAGGGGATGACAGAGGATGAGATGGCCAGCATCACCGACTCAATGAACATGAGTTTAAACAAGGTCTGGGAGATGTTGAAGAACAGGGAAGTCCGGTGTACTGCAGTCCTTGGAGTCACAAAGAGGTGGACACAACTGAGCAATTGAACAAGAACAACAACAATATTTATAATTGTATCCTTTTATGAATTGACTCCTTTGCCATTATAAAATGACCTGCTTTGTCTCTTGTTACAGTATCCGTCTTAAGTCTACTTTGTCTTACATTAACATAGCTATTCTCATTCTTTTCTGATTTCCATTTACATGGGATATCTTTTTCTATCCCTTCACTTTCCACCTGTGAATATTCTTAAATCTGTAGTGTGTCTCTTATAGGTAACATGTAGTTGTGTGTATTATTTTTAATCCATATTTTGGAGAGTTTAATCCATTTACAATTAATTATTAACAGGTAAAAATTTACTGTTGGCATTTTGTCTTTTTTTTTTTTTTTTGCTGCTTTGTAGTTCTTTCTTGGATCCTCATTGTGAAAAAACCCTGTAAGTTTCCTGGCAGAAAATTCCCAAAACCTGTGGGCTCCCCTTGGACTGAGTTCCCAGGAGTTTCTTACTTTCATGCTAGCTGACACTCAGTTTCCAACAATAAATCTAAATTGTGAATTTTCCTGTCAGTTGATGACTTCCATTTTGCCTCTTCCAATAAGCAAATTCCCCCTGTGTATCTTACTGGATACCACTGTCTTTCCAGACTTGGGGTCTGGTGTTTTGTTCTATGTCTTCAGTTCTCTGAAGCATATGAGAAAAGTCTTTGCTTTTTAGATTCTCAGCTCTGTTTTTTTGAGGCCTTTCGCCCTCCAGCAGATGGGCTTAGTCTTGTTCTGTTGGTGAAGGCAGAGGACCAGGAGAAAAGTGGATGTGTACCAGGTCTCTTGGGGTCTAAGCTTGGAAATGACTCAGAGTCTCTTGCATCACATTCTGTTGGCCAAAGCAAGTCAGTCATGAGGCTAGCCTAGATATAAGAGGTGGAGGAGTGAATGGTTGTCACTTCTTGATGGTAGGAGCTACAATTATACTGCAGAGAGTGTGGATACAGGCAGAGGTGGAGAATGAGACAATTTTTTGTAATCCATCTACTTTAGTAATCACATATCAGAATGAGGGATTGAATTAAACCACCATGATAGTTTGTTCCAACCCTGGGACAAAAACTTAATCACACTTGAAAGAAATTCATGATTCTTTTGTCTCAGAACTGTGGTTTCCTAAAAGATGTATACTCTGCAGTGCCTCTAACAGGAATAATTGTTGATTTTAATTCTTAAAGAGAATGTCTAGGTACGTCCATTTGTTTCTCTAATAAGCAGACACCAGGGTGGAATCAGTGCACAAGGGATTCATAGGAAATATCTGTGCAGGTAGGGAAAGCTTTAAATCTGTAATGCTTTTTAGATACCAGTGGGGGCGGGGGGTGGGTGGGGAAGGATGGAAGGCTTTGGGTAGAGAGAGCCTCAGATCTCAGTGCAGTTCTGGCCAGTTTATATACTGGCCATGCCAGTATATAGAAGGGACCCAGTTCAAATATCTCTGCTATGCTCAGTTACTGGCTGGGAGCTGCCTAGGTAAAGTGTATTTTTGTGTGAATACAAAGGTGTGTCTCACAGTGAGGCACCAGGAGGTTTGAGCAAACTCCTGGAGAGAGTGAAGAACAGGGGAGCCTGGTGTGTTACAGTCCATGGGGTTGCAGAGATTCAGACAGGGACAATGACGTTGTTGTTAATGATGAACAACAACAATACTCCCTACATTAGTTTCTATTGAAGGGAATTCTGAGTGAATTAACCCTATCCTACCATAAAGAGGGGCTGTAAAATAAAATAAGCGCTCAAAATTATAAGGGCCAAATTATTTTGTGTTGGTCATATTAATATAATCAGACCCAAGACTAGCTATGGACATGTGGGTGTGCTCATTCATTTCCAGCTCTTGGCAACCCCACGGACTACAGGCTGCTAGGCTCCTCTGTCTGTGATATTCTCCAAGCACGAATACTAGAGGGAGTGGCCATTTCCTCCTCCAGGGGATCTTCATGACCCAGGGATTGAACCTGCATCTCCTGCATTGGCAGGAGTATTCTTTACCACTAGTGCAATCTGGGAAGGCCCAGCATGTATGGGATGCATGCGGGCAGGAGTGAGTATAACAATAGGAATAGAATCGTGTGGGTGGATGCCGAAATTGTCAATGGAAGACACTACTCAAGCACAAAAAATGTTTGTTATAGATAGTACTAAACATGCCTTGAACCAGGCCCTTCCACCCCCTACATATGAAGCACAAATACTATGTCTTCCCTATTATTTATGTTATCCTTTTTGCAATGTCTCTTATCTATTCTCCACTTGTCAAACATCCATACTTAATATATCTGTCCAAGTCTCCACTTCTATGACCAGTATAAAGACAACACCCTCCCTCTAACACCTAAAGAACATTGTTGTCATGCTACTTTCTACATCTTAATGTATTTGCTCATAAAATTACTTAGCTTGCTATGTTATTTAGAATTTATGTTGAGAGCAGAGACATCAGGTCACCAACTTTTATAATTTTTTTTTTCTTGTTCTTTTGAGTATTGTAGAGAAAGAAAAAGAAACTGAGTGGAAAACCACACTCTTTTAAAAATACATTTAGCATAAAAGATGTATGTATATGATGTAGGGATAGAAAAGAAAAGATTATTTGATGTCGTGAAAAGAATTCCAAATCTTCAGACTACGCTTATCTGCAGATACAATCTTTGTATCATTTTTAGTCACACTGAAACTATATAGGCAGTATCTATGGGACTTTGGAAATTAGTAAGTCTCCCTCCCCTAGGATTCTTTATTTTCACACTCCTATTGTTCTATCTCACATCTCTGACAACTCTCCATCCTCATTATCAGCATCATATTGGTTGGGTGTGTAAAAACATTAGTAAACACAAACCTGAATTAAAGAGTTGAGAGATCAGAGGGGGAGTTCTCAGGTTCTATGATGGTGGCAGGACTCAAAAGAAGGAAGAAAATCTATTTCTTCTCTGGCAACCACCCAGTCAATGAAAAGCCATCGACTCTGTTTATGATAGCCCTCCCAATTACCCTCTCCCTTCTTTAGAGAAGAGCTTTCCATCCTTTGCTTTGCAGGGATTTGCATGTAGTTTGCCATGGCTGCAGAACTCCAGTTACAATTCTCTGCTGATACTGCATACATTTGTTTTTGCTGGAGAATTAACTGACAGGTTCTGTATTTTAGGTCAATGGATAGTAGCGGTAGCCACATAACTGTCCTCCTTGCTCTCATTCCAGTTCATTTATTTACCAGCATCTGGACTCATTATATATAAATTATAAATATTATTATCTCACTTCTCTGTGAGAAACAGTGAAGTGGAAATGAAAGTCGCTCAGTCATGTCCGACCCTTTGTAACCCCATGGACTATATAGTCCATGAAATTCTCCAGGCAAGAATACTGGAATAGGTAGCCTTTCCCTTCTGCAGGGGATCTTCCCAACCCAGGGATCAAACTCAGGTCTCCCACATTGCAGGTGGATTCTTTACCAATTGAGCAACCAGGAAGTGTGAAACAGTAGTTCACTAGAAATTTGAAAACATATTCTTCATGTGATTTTCTTTCTTGTGGAAGCTCTTGAAATTTTCTTCATGTATTATAACTTTTAAATCTGGAATTCATTTCTTCAGCTCTGGAAAATTTATTCTGTTACTGTTTTTATAAGATTCTCCCTTTTTCCTTTGTTCTTAAATTTTTCTAGATATATCCTCTGGCTTTCTTACATTTTAATCTTAATTTCCATTTTGCACTGGGAGATAGAAATGATTTACAAGAATGTTGTTTCCCAAACTTGCTTACAAAGATTATGGTTTTAATGAGCTTGACCTCAAAATCTATTTTGATGTGCATAACCTTTCTGTTAAGTGATGAACTAGGAGTAGTTTTCATTTTTCCCCTTGCTATCTATTCAGTAGTTTCACACATCTCACCTTGCACTGATGGGTTTGCTAAGAGTTTACGTTATAAAGTCACTGATAGAAAACTCACAGTCCTTCTCCCGTGTAAGGAAAAACCCAGTTCTTCTCTATGATATGTTTCTCTTCATTGTGTGTCTCCATTACCTTCTCAAGAACACTTCAATTCTGGTCCCCAAATATATGAAGGTTTCCCCACTCTCACCAAATGGTTCTCCTTCTATCTTAAATTTAATTCAACTCTGACATTCTACTCAGAGATAGCATCAGATTACACAGGTTGAGGGCTCAGTCTTACAAGACTGCACACTGCCCAACTTCAGATGCCAATCACAGGCCCAGGGTTTTACCTTAGTTCTGACCAACAGGCTTTAAATCAGAGGTTCCCATATACCCCTCCTCCAGGTCAATTAATTTGCTAGAGTGGTTCACAGAATTACTGGGTTTTTATGGAAGCTTCATTTCATAAGGCACGATTAACTGAATCATTGGCCACTGGCCATTAATTCAGCTGCTAGCCTCTTCCCCCACTGCAGAGGTGAGGGGGTGGGACTGAAATTTCCAGCCCCCTAATTATGGGTTTTCCAGGTGGTGCTAGTGATAAAGAATCCACCTGTCAATGCAAAAGACTTGGGTTCGATCCCTGGGTAGGAAGATCTGCTGGAGAAGGGAATGGCAACCCATTCTAGTATTCTTGCAGGGCAAATCCCATGGACAGAGGAGCCTCATGGGCTATAGTCTGTGGGATTGCAAAGGAGTTGGACACAGCTTAGCGACTAAAACAGCAACAATAAACCACCTAGTTGGCTCCTTTGACAACCAGCTCCCATCCTTAAGTGCTTTAGGATAGTCATCTTATTAACATAATTGCTGTTCAGTAGTTAAGTCATGTCCGACTGTTTTGCGACCCCATGGACTGTAGCCTGCTAGGTTCCAGTGTCCATGGGATTTCCCAGGCAAAAATACTGGAGCAGGCTGTTATTTCTGACTCCAGGGTGTCTTCCTGAGCCAGCGATCTAACAGGAATCTCTTGAGTCTCTTGTATTGGCAGGTGGGCTCCTTATCATCTGAGCCACCAGGAAGTGTGAAACAGTAGTTCACTAGAAATTTGAAAACATATTCTTCATGTGATTTTCTTTCTTGTGGAAGCTCTTGAAATTTTCTTCATGTATTATAACTTTTAAATCTGGAATTCATTTCTTCAGCTCTGGAAAATTTATTCTGTTACTGTTTTTATAAGATTCTCCCTTTTTCCTTTGTTCTTAAATTTTTCTAGATAGATCCTCTGGCTTTCTTACATTTTAATCTTAATTTCCATTTTGCACTGGGAGATAGAAATGATTAACATGATATAAGACACCATTATCACTTTCAACACTTAGAGAAATTCTGAGACCTGTGAGCCAGGAACTATGGACAAAGATGAAATATATATATGAGAAATGTATTTTATCTGAATGGACAAATATATATTTCTTATAGACCACAATATCACATTTACCAAGAAGTATGCTCACATCATTTTTTTTTTCCTTTAAAGCAGTGAGATAAATTGGGTTGTTAGAAGTGAGGGTAAAGTTCAATGTAACATAAATTTAGAAAGTAGGTCAAGTCCTACATCTGTGTCAGGAATAAAAAATGAGTCTAAGATTCAGAAAGGGAATATTCAGTAATTGACACAAAGAGAGAGCTCCCCAAAGTCAAAGTCATTTGTCAGCTGATTATGGAATTCAGGAACTCTAATCAACAGCATAAACTCAAGGGATGGTAACTCCAGGCTGTTCACTGTAGAATTTATAAGATATAAAAAATTTTAGAAGTAGAGGCTATGAGAGAAAAGAAGAGAGAGGAAGAGAGGGATAACAGAGGTCAGGTAGTGTAGAATAAGAGGAAAATCACTGGATTTGAAATGGAGTTTCATTTTGGTTCAGTACTTGTGACAAAGGGCCAGGCAGATGTGATGTCTGTTGTGGCTCATGAGCCTGTCATTAAATGCAAGCATGAAATAAAGTATGTGACATCTTGAAGAAGTATACTTTTTATAAATTTAATAATTCTTATGACTCACAAACTATTTCAATTTACAGTAGGATCAATGATACATTTTAACTGCATTTTATTATAATAGAAATTACATTTCCTTTATCATCTTTTTCACATTAAAAAATTGTCACTAAATGAAAGTGAAGGACCTCAAAATACATAAAAAACATAAAAATACATTAAAAACTGGATAAATTTTGGTCCATTAAACATAAGGAGATTTAGCTGAGAATTTATGATGACCTGCCCCACATGCAAGGAAATTGATGTCTTCAAAGGCTATGATGACTTTTTCTAGCGTGGTTGGTAAAATATATGGTGAGTTTAACACATTGAAACATTAATTTTACATTCTTTGTGTTCTCATTTGTCTATGGCCATTAGTCCTACCCACACAGAAACAGCTAGTATATGACTCTAAGATTATTTATTGAAAGAATTCAGAAATAAAAGAAATCTTGTTAGCAAATGGAAAATATTATTAGAAATTTATAAGGTTTCCTTTATGTACTAACGCCTACTTGGTGGCATCAGTAAGAGGCTATGTGGCGCTGTTTACAATAGCCAGGACATGGAAACAACCTAAATGCCCATCAGCATAGGAATGGATAAAGAAGATGTTGTAGATACATAAAATGGAATCTTAATTAGTCATAAAAAGAAACAAAGTTGTGCCATTTGGAGAGACACAGATGAACCTAGAAACTGTCATACAGAGTGAAATAAATTAGAGAAAAACAAATATTGTATAAATTGTTTATGCGTGGAATCTAGAAAAATGGTACAGGTGAACTTCTTGGCAAGGCAGAAATAAAGATACAGATGTAGAGAACAAACTTACAGATTCTAAGGAGAGAACAGAAGGATGGAATGAATTGGGAAACAGATTAACATATAGACAGTACTATATGCTATTATATATATATATATATATACACACACACACACATATATATATATATACATATATANCAGTGTCAGACTTTATTTTTGGGGGCTCCAAAATTACTGCAGATGGTGACTGCAGCCATGAAATTAAAAGATGCTTACTCCTTGGAAGAAAAGTTATGATCAACCTAGATAGCATATTCAAAAGCAGAGACATTACTTTGCCAACAAAGGTTTGTCTAGTCAAGGCTATGGTATGGATGTGAGAGTTGGACTGTGAAGAAGGCTGAGCACCAAAGAATTGATACTTTTGAACTGTGGTGTTGGAGAAGACTCTTGAGAGTCCCTTGGACTGCAAGGAGATCCAACCAGTCCATTCTGAAGGAGATCAGCCCTGGGATTTCTTTGGAAGGAATGATGCTGAAGCTGAAACTCCAGTACTTTGGCCACCTTATGCGAAGAGAGTTGACTCATTGGGAAAGACTCTGATGCTAGGAGGGATTGTAGGCAGGAGGAGAAGGGAATGACAGAGGATGAGATGGCTGGATGGCATCACTGACTCAATGGACATGAGTCTGAGTGAACTCCTGGAGTTGGTGATGGACAGGGAGGCCTAGCGTGCTGCGATTCATGGGGTCGCAAAGAGTCGGACACAACTGAATGACTGAACTGAACTGATGTTAGTTATAACATATTAATATGTTAGTACACACACTACTATATGTTAGTGTAACATATATATACTACTGTATCTATAAAATAGATAGCTAATAAGAACCTACTGTATAGCACAGGGAAGTCTACTCAATGCTCTGTGGTGATCTAAATGGAAAGAAAATACAGAAAGAGGGGATATTGTTAGGGCCTCACGGCTCAGTGAGATACAATAGGCCAATCAGGGAGGTCGTCCTCAGTCTCAGTCATGTTTCTGGGACTTCTGGATAGCCCTGGCCAATCAGGGAGGTCTTCCTCAGTGTCCGACCTGAGCCAATCAGGAAAACCCCGCCCACGCCAATATGGATAGGGATGCGAGGTTTAAAAGTCCCTCGTGTGTGTACAGTTTAGCCAGTCAGCTATGCTGTTACAGGAACAAAGAACCGTCTGTATCAAAGTAGATGTGATTCAGAGCTCAGGGCTCTTGTCAGATTCCACTGTGCTGGATGAGACATGAGTCCTAGCTCGAGCTGGCAGTAAAACCCCTTTATGCTTTTGCGTTGCTGTGGGCGTCTTATTCTCTCAGTCTTGGGGACTTGGACTCTGGGCATAACAGATATATGTATATGCAGAGCTGATTCACTTTGCTGTACAGCAGAAAGTAACAGCATTGTAAAGCAACTATACCACAATAAAAATTAATTTTAAAATTAAAAATAAAAGTTTTAAAAAAGATGCTATGAGGCTACTAACAAACAGACTGGCTAGGTAGACTCTGGAGAACAATTCTAGCTCTAAGAATAGACCATACATTAGTCATTGATTTCTGAACCATTCCTTACATGAAATATTGTTCTTAGAATATTAGAATTTGCATCTTTTCATTTACAGTTGCCTCTGGAAAATGTTTTTCCTTTATTCTTAGCCCAACCTTTGCACCTTGAAAACTCAGCATATGTCATTCCACAGATAAACCTTTACTAATGTAATTTTTTATTTAGATATTAAGTCTCCATGTTCCCATCTGCATAGTATGATGCTTTTTACACTATCTGAAAATTGAGGGTCACTAGTCTGTGTTTCACATGGACTGCATAAACATTAGGGAAGGTCCTTATATAATTATGTTTTCCTAGCTTCTCACACAATACCTACTAGACCAGTTATCCTCAATAAAGCAATGAAGTAAAAGGAAACAGCGTAATTTGAAGACCTGAATTTGAGTCTCAGTTCAGTTTACTTCTAGCCATTTCACTTTGGGGAAATCAATAAAACTCTCCAATGGGGATAATAATAACTTCGTTATATGCTTTTTGAGAAGTAAATGTGAGATTTTGTAAAGCTACTTTGTAAGCAAAAGCACTCTACCCTAATACTACCATTATTATTCTACAAAAGGAAAGAGGTGTCATAGCTCTGCCATCTCATTATACCAGACAAATGCTGATATCAAATGCCTTTCCATTTAAAAAGTATCAAATCCGTCTACAAATATGTTTCCCAACTAAAATTCTATTATGAAACTCAGAAGTATCAAAACTGATAAACAACACTGAGGGAGATGATCATGTTTGAATGCTTGAAGTCAAGTGTGGGGCAGGAGTGGGGTTAATCTGCCAATAAGTCACAGAAGAGGAAATAGGGGACACAAAAGTCATGAAGTAGAATTTGAATTTTGTTGTTAGTCACTAAGTTATGTCCTATTCTTTGCAACCGTATGGACTATAGCCCCCCAGTCCATGGGATTTCCTAGGCAAGAATACTGAAGCTAGTTTCATTTCATTCTCCAGGATATCTTCCCTACCTAGGGATCAAACCCACATCTGTTGTGTCTCCTGCATTGGCAGGCAGATTCTTTACTGCTGAGCCACCAGGGAAGCCCATTAGAGCTTGATTTTATCAATCTTTAAATGAATAATTAGAAAACACTCTTCTATAAAATTTATGAGTAAGGAAATTCCTATTCAGAAATCACAAATATAGATATTATCTGAAAGCTAACAATTGCAGGCAACCTGGTTTTGATGGTTTCTCTTGTCAGTCGTTGTAGATTAAAAAATATCCAGCAACTTTGGGAAAAGATGAACTAAATTATGATGTATGGATTTTCCTTCCTTTGAAATAAAATTTTGTCAGTCTCCATTTGTATGGTGAGAAGCCCTGAGTAAAAGTGATTTGATATGTGTCTAGAAAATCTGAATGTAACTCCCATGTAGAAGTGAAAAAAAAAAAAGAGGAATGACATTTATTTAATTTTATGTAAAAGGCCAAGTCAGGATTTCTGCACTGGGATAGGAGCAAGGAGACCAATGTTCCTGCCCAAACCAACTGGAGAGGTCATAAAATAATTTTTTTTTTTTTAAGATTTAATGTGCCTGAGAACAACAGAATTGTGGGGGCTAGAGAGTAAAATTCTAGGGAGAGGAAAGCTTTTAGATAGTGAAATCCAGACAGTCAGCTCTCACTGCAGACATTATCTGATTCTGGGCATGGACTGAGAGTCTGGGCTCAGCGTAGGTTGCAAGCTACTTCTAGAGTATAAAACAAGCACCAGAGATTGGAGCAGTCATGAAGGGCTGGTGTGTGCTCAGTTGTGTCTGACTCCCCATGTTCTGTAGCCTGTCAGGCTTCTCTGTTCATGGAATTTTCCAGGAAAGAATACTGGAACAGGTTGCCATTTCCTACTCCAGGGGTACCCCACCCAGGAGTGGAACACACATCTCTTAAGTCTCCTGCATTGGCAAGGGGGTTCTTTGCCACTAGAGCCACCTGGGGAGTAACAGATTTAGAGATGTGGATGTTTTTAAACAGATGGCCAATTTCCCTTTAATACAAGAGCTGAACTACAAATCTACATAGAATGGGAGACTAAAGAACTAAGCCCAACTCTCAGGAGAGCTGAGTGGAATTTTCCACAGTTTCCTGCTATTTAGAAAACAAATACTTGCAAGAGGCAGGAAACTTGAAAGCAAGAGGTGAGAACTGAAAACTCTTTTAGGACTGGTGAGCTGACACAGATGCGAACTTCCAACTTTTTCCCTGGAGGCACAGCTATAATCTGAGAATACAGGTTTGACCTTTGAAAGAGTACCATTGCTGTAGACAGAGAAACCAGCAGAGCTTTTGTGATTTACCCAGAATTGGAGTGATAAAATTGGAAACTTGGTGGGACTTTAATCACAGCTGGCCTCCTTCTCAAGACAGTTGTCAAGCTGTGATGTTGTGTGGGACAGGAGGCTAAAGAGCTAAGCTGAAATCCCCTGGAATTAGAGCAGAAATTCCTGGAGTTTTTCATTGCTGAGGAGACAGAGATTTACAAAGATCTCAGTGGAAAACCATGAGAGGCCATTCCCTAGGAACAGGTTCAAAAAGGAAGTTGACTGAGTCTTACCACACTGCACCTCAGATTGGCCCAGAGAAGCCTTGATTAGATTAATGAGCTCGTCTCCTGCTAACTATTTAGCAGAGGAAATGGGAAACCTTTTTATGGTGGATAAAATAATTGGAATCATCTGCACACATTTTTGCCCAAATATATGACATTCAATAAAAAATTACTAAGCATGTGAAGAGACAGAATATAGGGCCAAATACTAAGACACGAAACAGACACTAGAGGTAAACCAGTCAGTAGTCCAGATACTGGAGTTAGCAGACAAGTTCTTTAAAAAATAAATTTAATTAGAATGTTCTAGAAAACAGAGGAAATGAGGGAAAATAAGAATATTGTACAACTTTAACATGGAGTTGGAATACATATAAAAAGTCAAATGGACATAATGGAGCTGAAAAATAACAGTCTCTGAATTGGTGATTTTAATAGCAAGTTGAACGTAACAGTAAGTTATATCTGACTCTTTGCGACACCATAGACTGTAGCCCACCAGGCTCCTCTGTCCATGGGATTCTCCAGGCAAGAATACTGGAGTGGGTTGCCATTTCCTTCTCCAGGGCATCTTCCTGACCCAGAGTTTCAACCTGGTTCTTTTGCATTGTAGGCTGATTCTTTACCAACTGAGTCATCAGAGAAGTCTGAACATAATAGAAGACAGAACAAAGACAAGGAAAAACAGTGAAAAATATCCAAAGAGAAGCACAGAGAGATAAAAGAGTTTAAAAATTTACTAAAATTATCATATGCTGGACTGTGAAGGAAGCTTTACAAACTCAAATAATTAATAAAATTTAGTTACAATGTCTGCTCCCCAGTGGAATTAAGCCAGAAATAAATGACAAAAAGATAACTTGAACATTTCCAATCTTTTAGAAATTAAACAACACACTCCTAAATAATTAGTAGGTCAAAGAAGAAACTACAACTGAAATTAGAGAATATTTTGAATGGAATTACAGCAAAGATACAACTTAGACAGCAACTTATGAGATTCAGCTAAAGTAGGACTCGGGCAACTTTTTAATTTTATACGTAGGTATTAGAAAACAAAGAAACTGGTACATTTTTAAAAAGCAGGAAAATGAAATTAAATGAGAGAAGGAAAATAATAAAGTTAACTGTTCAGTTCAGTTCAGTCGTTCAATCATGTCCCAATCTTTGTGACCCCATGAATCGCAGTACAGGCCTCCCTGTCTAACACCAACTCCCGGAGTTCACCCAGACTCACGTCCATGGAGTCAGTGATGCCGTCCAGCCATCTCATCCTCTGTTGTCCCCTTCTCCTCCTGCCCCCAATCCCTCCTAGCATCAAAGTATTGGCCACCATGAGGTGGCCAAAGTACTGGAGCTTCAGCTTTAGCATTATTCCTTCCAAAGAAATCCCAGGGTTGATCTCCTTTAGAATGGACTGGTTGGATCTCCTTGCAGCCCAAAGGTCTCTCAAGAGTCTTCTCCAACACCACAGTTCAAATGCATCAATTCTTTGGCGCTCAGCCTTCATCACAGTCCAACTCTCACATCCATACATGACCACAGGAAAAACCATAGCCTTGACTAGACGGACCTTTGTTGGCAAAGTAATGTCTCTGCTTTTCAATATGCTGTCTAGGTTGGTCATAACTTTTCTTCCAAAGAGTAAGCATCTTTTAATTTCATGGTTTCAGTCACCATCTGCAGTGATTTTTGAGCCCCAAAAGAACAAAGTCTGACACTGTTTCTAGTGTTTCCCCATCTATTTCCCATGAAGTGATGGGACCAAATGCCATGATCTTCGTTTTCTGAATGTTGAGCTTTAAGCCAACTTTTTCACTCTCCTCTTTCACTTTCATCAAGAGGCTTTTTAGTTCTTCTTCACTTTCTGCCATAAGGGTGGTGT
>SJYQ01005775.1:545404-561250 GCA_006410935.1 Redunca redunca | reverse complement strand
CTCCTTTTCCTATTTGGAACCAGTCTGTTGTTCCATGTCCAGTTCTAACTGTTGCTTCCTGACCTGCATACAGATTTCTCAAGAGGCAGGTTAGGTGGTCTGGTATTCCCATCTCTTTCAGAATTTTCCACAGTTTCTTGTGATCCACACAGTCAAAGGCTTTGGCATAGTCAATAAAGCAGAAATAGATGTTTTTCTGGAACTCTCTTGCTTTTTCCATGATCCAGCGGATGTTGGCACTTTTATCTCTATCTAACCCTAATTATCTCCCTAAATCCTATCTCCAAATGCCATCACATTAAAGGTAAGAGCTTCAACAAATGAATTTTGAGAAGGTACAAACATTATCCACAACATTATCATTCAGGAGAAAGTAGTGATTGAAGTGATGNGGAATTTGTGAGGGAGAAAGTAATCTCCTCGTCCTAATCCTCCGCCATCTTCCCAGAATCCTCGGCCAAGTTCTGATTATTGAATTGGTCACTGTTTTAATGGATGGGATCACCGTAAAAATACAACAATTTATACATTTAAAGTCTGTGCACATTTTGGTGTATATGTTATGTTTTTTAAAAAGTGCTCAGAAACTTTACATGATGTCCTTCTTGTATATATTATAGCTTTATGGCTCTTGCCCCTTTTAAGACTTAGGGAGCTGGTCAAGATAATCTATATGGATTTCAATCACTTTTCCCATCCTAGGTTTTACTTAGCATTTCTCAAAAAGTTGTCCAGTCTTCTAAATATGAAGCCTTTTTTGAACATGATTTATGAAAATTCAACACAAACAACAAATCTATTTACAAATTACAATTTTTAATATATAAAATACAGAATTGGATTGGATTTCCTTCTTGACTCTTTTTAACTTGCGATCCATTTTGTTTTTATTGCTTCCCATTCCCTGCAGTTCTATTCTTACAGAGCAGTGGCAGAACATTTAAAAATTTCAATAGAAAACATTAGACAGCAAGTCTATGCAATTACTAGTGACTAACTTCCTTTATGGCAGAAAGTGAAGAGGAGATAAAAAGCCTCTTGATGAAAGTGAAAGGGGAGAGTGAAAAAGTTGGCTTAAAGCTCAGCATTCAGAAAACTAAGATCATGGCATCTGGTCCCATAACTTCATGGGATATAGATGGTGAAACAGTAGAAACAGTGTCAGACTTTATTTTTTTGGGCTCCAAAATCGCTGCATATGGTGACTGAAGCCATGAAATTAAAAGACGCTTACTCTTTGGAAGGAAAGTAATGACCAACCTAGGTAGCATATTCAAAAGCAGAGACATTACTTTGCTGACTAAGGTCCGTCTAGTCAAGGCTATGGTTTTTCCTGTGGTCATGTATGGGTGTGAGAGTTGGACTGTGAAGAAGGCTGAGCACCGAAGAATTGATGCATTTGAACTGTGGTGTTGGAGAAGACTCTTGAGGGTCCTTTGGACTGCAAGGAGATCCAACCAGTCCATTCTGAAGGAGATCAACCCTGGGATTTCTTTGGAAGGAATGATGCTAAAGCTGAAGCTCCAGTACTTTGGCCACCTCATGCGAAGAGTTGACTCATTGGAAAAGACTCTGATGCTGGGAGAGATTAGGGGCAGGAGGAGAAGGGGACGACCCAAGATGAGATGGCTGGATGCCATCACGGACTTGATGGACGTGAATCTGAGTGAACTCCGGGAGTTGGTGATGGACAGGGAGGCCTGGCGTGCTGTGATTCATGGGGTCGCAAAGAGTCGGACACGACTGAGCGACTGAACTGAACTGAACTAAACTGAACTGCTGGGAACGTATTTTCTCAATTTTCCTGTATGTTGTGTGCTTTGTATTCTTAAGATGATAATGTATTGTGTATTTGGATTGTCAAAAATTGAAAATGAAGTTCAAGATATGTGTATATAAAGCACATGTATACTTTGTTGGTGAAATACAGGTAATTAAAAATATAGAAAAAAATTTAGCAAGAACTTAATTTCTTGTTGGCCTTCCTACAAAATTCTGAATCATTCTATTTCATGTCTTGAGTCCCCAAGGTGCTAATAGTATTGTGGGAAAAGGTACTTGGAAGACAGGTAAATGGGGCTCAAGTTCTGGTACTTTTCTCATCCTGTTTTCCCTGGAAAATCATAAATAGCTACTGCTTTTACTGTTTTTTGGGGTTTTTTTAGGGGGAAAGCCAAGACTAGTGCAAATTTGTCCTTGACCTGTATTCATGAATATATGAGAGAGAAATGAAGGGAATCTGTTTCTGGGGATGCTAACCAAATGGTTTTAATTGCAATACCCCTAGAAATCTGAAGGGCTTTCCAGGTGATACTAGTGGTTAAAAAACAAAAACAAAAACAAAAAACCCTGCCTGCTAATGCAGGACACGCAAAAGGCCTGCATCCCTGGGTCAGGAAGATCCCCTGGAGGAGGAAATGGCAACCCACTTCAGTATTCTTTCTTGGAGAATCCCATGGACAGAGAAACCTGGCGAGCTACCTCCATAGGGTTGCAAAGAGTTGGACACGACTGAAGTGACTTAGCATGCACACATGCAGAGATCTGTAACTTTGTATTTCAAGGGCAGGGGCTAAGAAGTGGTGATAGAGAATGAGTTTTGACCCCTCATAAACAGGCTATTGGTCTGGGACTGTAGAAATCTGTCCTCTTTTGCAGAGGATGACTCATGTAGCATCAGAATGAAGCTGTTTATGTTGTCTCACTTTTTAAAACTGTTGTTTATAAGCTCTACAACAAAGGCTGCTAAATAAATCTTCCTGCTTGGAATTAACATACATATAATGCAACAAGAGAGGCAATTTTCTTGTTCTTCATGACCCTGGCCCATGAGTTTAAAATAACTTGGTCTACTAATTACTAAGCAGATTTTCCAAATTGCCAAATAAATATTTACCAGTATGCGAATCCTGTCTAATTGTGCAGATTTCCATCATCCTTTGGGAAATATAAAGTAATAAAATGTTGTTAATATCTGCTTTAGAACATTGCTGTAACCCTTGAATTGCTAATGATGGTCCAAACAAACAAAAAAAGTTTGTTCATTACATCATTCAAAGTGATTCCTTTCCCAGTTTCTGCTCATCCTTTATCTTGATATGGGCTAAGGCTTTCTAATTGGTCCTAATTTGCTTTTCTCTGCCTCTGACTCCCCTTTTCTGCCTCCACCTTCATCTCCAAGTCTATCTTTATAAAATGCAGATCTGAGCATGCCACTCTTTTAGTTAAAATCCTTCCATGTATCCCCATTGCTTTCAGAGGAAAACTTGAAGTCTAACTTGGAATATAAGACATTTCATCACTTGGACTTTGCCTAGCTATTGAGCTGAATGACCTTGACCAGTGCATCATAGCCTCTGCATCTCAGTTCACTCCTCTTCAAAACTGGGATAATGGATAATGAAGGTTCTACCTCACAAGGCCCTGGTGAGGATTAAATGAAATAAGACATTTAACAGACTTTTCTCAGTGCCCTGAATGGAGTAAGTGAGCAAGATGTTGGCCATATAACTATAATTGTATAACAGTAATTTTAATGGCTGGGCTTCCCAGGTGGCTCAGTGTAAAGACCCTGCCTGCCAATAAAGGAGATGCAGTTTTGACCCCTGGGTCAGAAAGTTGCCCTGGAGAAGGAAATAGCAACCCACTCCTGTATTCTTGCCTGAAAAATCCCACAGACAAAAGGAGCCTGGAAGGCTACAGTCCATGTGGTTGGACACCACTTAGCAACTAAACAACAAGAAGAGCAACAATTATAACTGTTATCTCCAACCACTTCCAGCACACACTCTCCTTCCAGTCTGAACAAACCTTACTGGTTGCCACATCAAGTGCTTCTTTCATTCTCCTGCACCTAGCCATTTAACTTGGTACAATTCAGACACCAATTCCAATCTATGTGTTTCATTTTTTTACACATTGATTTCCTTGGGACATTCACCAAATGTCCCATAAATTTAACTCAATTCTGATACTATCTGCCTGGACTTAACGCCAGATTCTACAGGTTAAGCTGTGTTCAGTCCTACACGTCCGCTTCCACTTCAGATGTCCATCTTAAGTGCAGGTTCATATCTGTGCCTCTGGCTGCGTATAAATGGAAGGTTCTCATGACTCCCCACCTTGGTTGATTAATCTGCAAGAAAGGCTCACAGAACTCAGGAAATCAGTTTACTCACCAGATTACAAAATTCTTACAAAGAACGTTGAAAGTAACAGCCAGATGAAGACATCCGTAGGGTGGGATCTAGGAGGGTCCGGAGCATGGGAGCTTCTGTCCCCACAGAGTTGGGGTGCATCACCTCCAGATACTCACCAACCTGGAAGCTCTCTGAACCCTGCCCTTGGCAACTGATTAAGTCATTGGCCATGAGTGATTGCAGCTCCCCTCACTCCCTTTGAGGTCAGGAGCGTGGTACTGAAAGTTCCAATCCTCTAATCCCAAGGTTAGTTCTACTGGCAATCAATCTTCATCCTTAGGGGTTTTCCAAAAGTCACCTCATAATCATAAAGAAAAACATCTTTATTGTGCCCATTGTAGGAAATACCAAAGGTTTTACAAGCTCTGTGCTAGGAACAACAGTGATCTAAGATAAAATAGGTATTTATTATAAATCACAGTATTATACCTGGCTATCTCCTTTGAGTTTTATCTGAAGAATGACCTGCTCAGAATGATCTGTTCCAGTAACATTGTACAGAGTGTTTCTACTGCATGTGCCTTTCACTTGGCTTCCTTTGTCTTTTCTGCACCATTCTTGCTATGCTTGCAGTCTTCAATGAGACAATCAAAGCATGTTATTGAAGGTGGAGAGATAGAAACTTAATTCAAACGTCTGTGGATTTCTTTTCTTCTTTTTTTTTGACGTGGACCATTTTAAAAGTCTTCGTTGAATTTGTTTTGGGCTTCACTGTTGTAGCTCAGCTGGTAAAAAATCTGCCTGCAATGCAAGAGACCCTGATTTGATTTCTGGGTTGGCAAGATTCACTGGAGAAGGGATAGGCTATCTGCTCCAGTATTCTTGGGCTTCCCTGGTGGCTCAGCTGGTAAAGAATCTGCCTGCGATGTGGGAGACCTGGGTTCAATCCCTGGG
Source organism: Redunca redunca (assembly GCA_006410935.1). Lineage (NCBI taxonomy): Eukaryota > Metazoa > Chordata > Mammalia > Artiodactyla > Bovidae > Redunca > Redunca redunca. Next base: position 556,157 of record SJYQ01005775.1, on the reverse strand, counting down.
TTGGGAAGATCTGGAGAAGGGAATGACTATCCACACCAGTATTCTGACCTGGAGAATTCCATGGACTGTATAGTCCATGGGGTCACAAAGAGTCAGACAGGACTAAAGGACTTTCACTTTAATTGAATTTGTTACAATATTACTTATGTTTTATGTTTAGTCGTTGTTTTTTTGTTTTTTNCGTTGTTTTTTTTTTTTTTTTGCCACAGGCATGTGGGATCTTAGCTTCCTGACCATGGATCAAACCTGCAGCCCCTGCTTTGAAAGGTGAAGTTTTAACCACTGGACCACCATAGAAATCCCATCTGTGGATTTCTTAAGTGGAAATCTAGCACTAATTGCCTTCTTCTTTTATGCTTAAGAAGCTTATTTATTTATTTATGGTTTTAAGTCTCTATAATTTTCATCCTTTGCTCAGTTGCTCAGTCGTGTCTGAATCTTTGTGACCCCATGGACTGTAGCTAGGCTCCTCTGTCCATGGGATTTCCCAAACAAGAATACAGGAGTCGGTTGCCATTTCCTTCTCCAGGGGATCTTCTCAACCCAGGGATTGAACCTATGTCTCCTGCATTAGCAGGCATATTCTTTATCACTGACTCACCCAGGAAGCCCCTTGCCTCCTTTAGGTGAATAGTGTTACCAAATGGTTCTTTTCTCTATAGCTTGACAGAGCTCTGTCCCCTTGTTATTATCCTAGGGTACCCTAACAAGCATATCTTAGGATGGAGTCAATTTTTGTTGTAATACAAAGAGAGAGATGAGAGCATTTTCAGCCTTTGATTCTGATGGATGGAATGGCTGTGAGATGCACCTCAGTATGACAGCTGAGGGCCTCTTTCCTAGGGTTGCAGGTGACAATCTGAAATGGCCACAGCAGGAATTGTCCCTGGGTAACCCGATAGTCACAACGACAAGCTTCTTCAATGAGGCCCAGAGCTCCTGGCATTTTGAAGTCATTGCTGCAAGGAAAGGCAAGTTTAATTACTGCATATGAAATAAATCAGAAGGATCTCATTGGAAATGCAGGCAGACCAGACAGCCTTAGCTGCAATTGTCTCAGCCATCTGCCAATAAGGGTAATTTGTTTTAGCTTCTGAAGGAACAGACTGCACAGTCTAAGGGGAAAGCTTAAAGGCAGAGACTCGAAATGCCTGTACAGTCTCTGCCTTTAGGAAAGCAACTAAGGAAATGTTGATGAAATTGAGGGGAAATAGATTCAGTTCCAGTACCTGGGTGCCCTCTCTGACCCACTTCATCTCCACCCACACAGCCTAGTTTACAGCTTCTGGAAACTTTAATTTTCACTGTCCCTTAAATATGCTCATCACACCTTTGCACAAACTAGGACTGACTATATATCCTCTACCTGAAATGCCCTTCTGCAACACAGTTGCAGAGAAGGAGATGGTTGTAGACATCATTCACTCAATGGACATGAGTTTGAGCAAATTCCGGGAGATGGTGAAGGACAGAGAAGCCTGGTGTGCTACAGTCCATGGGGTTACAGAGTCAGACACGTTGCTCAGTCAGACTGAGCAACTGAACAACAACGCATTTGTCCCTGTTTTGCATCTTTATATATGTCTGTCTCCTTACTGACTCATAAGGATCTTGAGACATGTGTAATTTCATGCTTATGTACCTACACGTACCCATATCTCAGTATTTGTTAGATCTTTGAATCTCTAGACTTCTGCCTGAATCTCTACATAATGCATATAGTACCTACTCAGATCAAATATTAGCATATACAACATAGTTTTGGAGTATCTACTCTTGGAGCTAAATCTGACCACCTTTTGTGAATTTTCTCCTTTAATTTTCCAAAATGCATATGATCTTGCTGTTGTCATCACTGCAATTCTATAGAGGGATGTAGTGCCAAGGAACTTCAGTGACGAGTGCCATGTCACAGAGCTTGTAGGTGGCAGAGGTGTTTACTTCCATCAAATCAAATGGTTCAAGGATCCTAGAATTTCACCTAGCACATTCTGCTTAGCTGGCACTGAATTGTGGAGTGTAGTTTGTTATAAAACAATATTATTATAAATTAAATTTTAGTCACTCAGTCATGTGTGACTTTTTGCAACCCCATGGACTGTAGCCTGCCAAGCTCCTTTATCCGTGGAATTCTCCAGGCAAGAATATTGGAGTGGGTAGCCATTTCCTTCTCCAGAGAATATCCCTGACCCAGGGATTGAACCTGGGTCTCCTGCATTGCAGGCAGATGCTTTGCTGTCTGAGCCACCAAGGAATAACACAATCATAAAAACATTAATTTTTTATAGCATTAATCTCACCCTGGCAATATAGCTGATGAAAATAATTCTGTAAAAGAAAAAAGCCAGAATATGGGAATTTGGGATTGACATATATATACTATTGATGCTATATATAAAATAGATAACTAATAAGAACCTATTATATAGCACAGGGAACTCTACTCAATGCTCTGTGGTGACCTAAGTGGGAAGGAAATCCAAAAAAGAGGGGATATATGTATAGATGATTCACTTTGCTGTAGAGTAGAAACTAACACAACATTGTAAAAAAGCTATACTCCAATAAAAATTTTATTTAAATTTTTTAAAAATGATAAATCTTAAATGTGAATATTCAGAAGAAAGACAAACAGGTACAGCTTATGAATAAAGACTTAAATCTCTAGATTAATATTGTTGATGGTTGCTTCTTAAATTTTTCTATGTTTTAATATATTTATTTAGAAATATTATTTTAAGCATACCTCAAGACTAGTCTATCCTTGTTAAGTGACCGAGGAAATTTTCTTTCCTAAATTAACTAAATAACTTCATCTTCATTTCTGCAATAGGGTTCTTGGATTTCTAGCCACAAAACAATATAATCACAATAATATTAATAGCTAACAATTATTGAGCTTTTAGGTACACACTGTACTAACATTTGCATGTGTTAAACCAATGTTCAAAGAACCTACAGTTATTCCCATCTAACAGGTGAGAGATGGAGGCACTGGAAGGTTAACTTAACCCCTTTCATCAGAAAAAGGAGGCTGTAGTTATAAACCCACATATCTGGCTCAAACTGTATCCTCCCAGGTGGCTCTAGTGATAAAGAACCCTCTTACCAATGCAGGAGACATAAGAGGTACAGATTTGGTCCCTGGGTTGGGAAGATCCCCTGGAGGAGGAAATGGCAACCTACTCCAGTATTCTTGCCTGGAAAATCCCATGGACAGACAGGAGTGAAGCGACTTAGCATCGATGCACGTGTCCTCACCTCTAACCCTGAGCACTAGGCTGGACCCCTCTGGACCTCTCTGAATCTTCCTGGTTTATTCCACAAGTGGACTAGGTCTGTTTCTTGGCTATAATGCTTCTTGCATGCAGCTTCCTCTCTCAGTTACTGACACACATGAAATCCAGAAGTCAAGATCCAGCTCCAGCTGTTCAGATTTTCACGGTAGCTATTTCCAAACTTACATTTCAGTACCTCCTGTGACACTTAATGTACTTATTGAAGATTTTTACTTGTCTCAGCAACTGTGTCAAGGATTTCAAGACCACTTTCAGATTTAGTGATTTTCTAGAAGGACTCACAGAACTCAGTAAAACTGTCATCCTCACGGTGAACATTTATTACAAAATGAAATCATACAGGTTAAAATAAGTGAAGGAAAAAGGTGCATAGTGCAGTAGTCCAGGAGAAACCAGGCTTAACTTTCCTATTGTGCTCTCCCAGTAGAATCATATAGACAGCATCTACCTCTCCCAGCAATGATATGGGACGATACATCCGAAGTATTGCTAATGGAAAAGTTCACCTGTGCTTTGGAGTCTAGGGTTTTTATTTTCTCATAGGTCAGTCCTATAGGCATAGAGTGCCTGCAAGACCAACCTTAGCTACTCAACCTCTTTCCCTTCTCAAACTGCACAGAGGTCACACTGATACACCAATGCCGAGACCCCAAGCAAATAAAAATATGTGCTCATCATAAATCACATTATTGTTACAAATCTAATTTGTCTCAAGTTCCCAGGTATTTAAAGATACTCTTATCAAACAGAAAATTACAGAGACTAAGAGGTTCTCTCACACAAATTTGCACATTTCTTTGGAATGTGCAGGGTTTAAGAACCCAAGCCTACTAAATTAACCCTTTGTTAGTCGCTAGCAGTGTCCAACTCTTTGCAAACCCGTGGACTGTAGCCCACCAGGCTCCTCTGTCCATGGGATTCTCCAGGGAAGAATACTGGAATGGGTTGCATTCCCTCCAGAGGATTTTCAAAAACCAGGGATTGAACTCATGTCTCCTGCAATGGCAGGTGGATTCTTTACCAGTAAGCTACCCAGGAAGCCCCCAAATTAACCCTTGACTGCATAGCAAGAGAATTGTATCCTCATCAAAAAATAGGAAACTCTTATGGTCTCAGTTCAGTTCAGTTCACTCGCTCAGTCATGTCTGACTGTGGCCTCATGAATCACAGCACGCCAGGCCTCCCTGTCCATCACCAACTCCCGGAGTTCACTCAGACTCATGTCCATTGAGACAGTGATGACATCCAGCTATCTCATCATCTGTTGTCCCCTTCTCCTCATGCCCCCAATCCCTCCCAGCATCAGAGTCTTTTCCAATGAGTCAACTCTTCGCATGAGGTGGCCAAATTATTGGAGTTTCAGGTTCAGCATCTGTCCTTCCAATGAACACCAAGGACTGATCTTTAGGATGGAGTGGTGGGATCTCCTTGCAGTCCAAGGGACTCTCAAGAGTCTTCTTCAACACCACAGTTCAAAAGCATCAATTCTTTGGCGCTCAGCTTTCTTAACAGTCCAACTTTCACATCCATACATGACCCCTGGAAAAACCATAGCCTTGACTAGATGGACCTTTGTTGGCAAAGTAATGTCTCTGCTTTTGAATATGCTATCTAGGTTGGTCATAACTTTTCTTCCAAGGAGTAAGCATCTTTCAATTTCATGGCTGAAGTCACCATCTGCAGTGATTTTGGAGCCCAAAAATTAAAGTCTGACACTGTTTCGAGTATTTCCCCATCTATTTCCCATGAAGTGATGGGACCAGATGCCATAATCTTCTTTTTCTGAATGCTGAGCTTTAAGGCAACTTTTTCACTTTCCTCTTTCACTTTCATCAGGAAGCTTTTTAGTTCCTCTTCACTTTCTGCCATAAGGGTGGTGTCATCTGCATATCTGAGGTTATTGATATTTCTCCCGGCTATCTTGATTCCAGCTTGTGCTTCTTCCAGTCCAGCGTTTCTCATGATGTATTCTGCATAGAAGTTAAATAATCAGGGTGACAATATACAGCCTTGATGTACTCCTTNCTTTCTTTGGGATTGGAATGAAAACTGACCTTTTCCAGTCCTGTGGCCACTGCTGAGTTCTCCAGATTTGCTGGCATATTGAGTGCAGCACTTTCACAGCATCATCTTCCAGGATTTGAAATAGCTCAACTGGAGTTCCATCACCTCCACTACCTTTGTTCATAGTGATGTTTTCTATGGCCCACTTAACTTCACATTCCAGGATGTCTGGTTCTAGGTGAGTGATCACACCATTATGATTATTTGGGTCGTGAAGATCTTTTTTATACAGTAGACAGTTTTAAAAGATGAATTATCTGATTTTTGCCTCTTCTAGCTGAATATCATGTAAAAATCTGTTGTTTACTTATGACTCATTATTAATGGCATGAGAATCAATTTTTATAACATCTTGAAGTAAGTAGAATTATTTATCACTGTATGAAATGACCTTCAACCATTGTGTTCTTTATTCCTCAGAATTTTTTTTCTCTGCCTTTCTCTTTCACATTACTGTCAGGGTTTAGCATATTTTCTTACTGCTCTCTATAAGCCTTCTTTTAGATTTAATGCTTTTCATACTTTCTGATCTTAGTGAATCAGGAGTTCTGTAATCATGGTCACTTGACTGAGAAAATGTGGATTCTAAGTAAGAGGCTGAGATTTAATGCATACTCTTTATCATGTGGAATATAGATGACTACAAGCTTCTTTTCCTCCAGCAGGTTCTTGGTTGCAGTCTAGAGATCTGAGATTACTAGATAGATGCCATTAAATAAGCTGAGTTGTGTGGGAAGATGTAACTACTTATCTGTACTCTATGTTTTTTAATCTCTAAAAGATATATAACTACACTATAAAATTTATTTTGCAAAATATTTTGATTGCATATTTCTCTTATACAAGTATATTTTGGGATGGCCTTTCCAAGTCATTTAGCAAAAGATTGATTAATCAATTAATGTCATTTGGGTAAATGACTAAGAATTTCAACAAGATAAAGTTCATTCCCTCCTTCTTATAAAAAATAAATTGAAGTTGATTAAAAATGAAATATAAATAGAATAAAATAGTGCTTTGATAAATATTAAGGGAATATTATAATGTTTCAGTGTGGCACTATGGGAAAAACTTTGTAGAAAAGTGATGACAATTTTGACCATGGTGGGAGGGTGGAGGTTGGAGACGGGGTGGGGGGTGGGGAGGAATCATCATGTGAGCAAATAACAATCATGATAAAGTTAAAAATAAAACTAAAAAAAAAAAAACAAAAACTGAAGAAATCATTTTCATATTAAAGATAAGAATTCAATATTATTACCAAATGAAATCTATTACAGATAAATAAAATGAGTATTTCAATGGTAGAGTAAATGTATTACTGTGTTGTAAGTTCCAAAAACAGTGTCTTGTAGGTGATGCATTTTAGTTTATTCATGAGCAAATAGTGCAGAGGAATTTTGAGTGTGTAATTGAAATAATTCATATAGAAAATAACTATATGAAAATATAGTCATTTAGTCTATAAAAATATGTTAAAATGAATTTTGGTTTTGTCGTTCAGATTTCTAGTGATTAAGAATTAATAACAGAGCTGTTCTTTGCTTTTGTTAACCACTCTGTAGGAATAATTGGAGTATTTTGATTAAATATTTTACCATAACTCATGTTTGGTCTTCTTTACCCCATTTTATCTTTTCTTTGTTTTTCTTTTTAAGCTAAGTTTTCTTATTTGGTTTGGGTTTCTCTAATAATTTGGGAAACACATCTATTTCTGCATGCCATGTGTGGTTTGCTCAAACTCTTTAAATTATCTTTGTTGGTGTCCAGTTGCTCAGTTATGTCCAACTCTATAATAATTAGGGACAGGAAAATATTAACTGTCTTTCATGTAAGAGGGGAATACGTTATTTTCTATTTTCTATGCTTCTGGTGCTATTTTCTTGGATTTTAGACCTACTGTTTGCATGACTGTCTCTTAGTCACAAAGTAGAATTTTCCAAATGTATATGAACATAGAAATCACACTGGACTTTAAATGCAAACACAGAGTGCTGACTCATACTGCTCAGGGGTGGACATGAGCATTAGTATTTTCAACATGTACTCAATGTGTATTTTGTTTTAAGAAAATCAAACATTTTAAGAGTTTAATTTCAATCTCTTTATTCTAAAATAAGGTTAGATGACTTATTATTGTAAAATGAAAGGTACATGACTGATGAAACAAAAGGAGTGTTTTTAGTAAATAATCTAATATGTAGAACTCTTGACACATTTTGTCTTGAAAAAAGAAATGCACAGTTATCTCACAATTTTTTTTTTTTTTTACTTCAGTGGGCTTAAAATAGAAGAAATGAGGTGACCATGGATATGGCAAAAGAGAATTTTTTTTTCTGGTTAGAAAAATTTCATCTGAAAATACTGTAGTTCCAACTAATTCCAGACCCATTTTTACTTTGAGCTTTCAAGATTTAATGTCCATGACAAATTATGTCAGATTAGAAGGAAAAACAAGGGTGATAAGCTTTCCAATTCACTTAACAAAAAATGCACATGCCTAAAAAAATGTATCTGATAATGATAGAGAGAAGATATAATAGAACCATGATCAAAATACAGGAAAAAAAAAAAGACAGAAGGTAAAAAGAGAGGAGGCAAGAGAGGAGGAAGGAAAGAGGGAGGAAAGAGGAAATAATCAGAAAGGATTTTGACTTCCCTAGCAATCAAAGAATGCAGATTAAAGCTTTTTGCTTTCATGAACATGACCATAGTTTTCATTATTAATGATGATAAAAATGTAGGGAAAGAAGAAGTATTCATTTCTGAGTGAAAATTCTGTTATATTTTCCAAAATTTTGTGAAGATTATCCTGGCTAAGATTCTAATTAAGAATTTTATTCATAAGACATTATCTAAAGAGGTCCACAAGGATTTATATACAAGAATGTTTGCTTTATTTATATATAAGAATGTTCTTATTTATGATAGCAAAAATTGGAAAGTACTTAATATCTAAAAAACATTGTTTAAATAAGTGATAGTATATCCATAATGTGGAATTTTGAGATCATTGCTAAAGATTTGGGAGAATAATCTCTTTTTTTTAAGATTTTTTTTTTAATGTGGACCAGGTGTTTAAAGTCTTCATTGAATTTGTTATAATATTGCTCCTGTTTTATGTTTTGCTTTTTGGCCTCAAGGTTTGTAGGATCCCTGCTCCCCAACCAGGGATCAAATCATTGGAAGGTAAAGTCTTAACCACTGGACTGCCAGGGAATTCCTCTGGGAGCATGATCTTGACATAACATGAAAAAAGTTATCAACAGTATATAGTATTCAGTTCAGTTGCTCAGTTGTTTCTGACTCTTTGAGACCCTGTGAACCACAGCACACCAGGCCTCCCTGTCCATCGCCAACTCCCGGAGTCCACCCAAACCCATGGCCGTTGTGTTGGTGATGCCATCCAACCATCTCATCCTCTGTCATCCCCTTCTCCTCCTGCCCTCAATCTTTCCCAGCATCAGGCTCTTTTCAAATGAGTCAGCTCTCTGCATCAGGTAGCCAAAGTATTGGAGTCTCAGATTCAGAATCAGTCCCTCCAATGAACACCCAGGACTGATTTCTTTTAGGATGGACTGGTTGGATCTCCTTGCAGTCCAAGGGACTCTCAAGAGTCTTCTCTAACACCACAGTTCATAAACATTAATTCTTCTGCACTCAGCTTTCTTTATAGTCCAACTCTCACATCCAAACATGACTACTGGACAAACCATAGCCTTGACTAGACAGACCTTTGTTGGCAAAGTAATGTCTCTGCTTTTTAATGTACTGTCTAGGTTGGTCATAACTTTCCTTCCAAGGAGTAAGCGTCTTTTAATTTCATGGCTACAATCATCATCCGTAGTGATTTTGGAGCCCAGAAAAATAAAATCAGTCACTGTTTCCCCATCTATTTCCCATGAAGTGATGGGACCTGACGTCATGATCTTAGCTTTCTGAATGTTGAGCTTTAAGCCAACTTTTTCACTCTCCTCTTTCACTTTCATCAAGAGGCTCTTTAGTTCTTCTTCACTTTCTGCTATAGAGGTAGTGTCATCTACATATCTGAGGTTATTGATATTTCTCCCGGCAGTCTTGATTCCAGCCTGTGCTTCCTCCAGCCCAGCGTGTCTCATCATGTACTCTACATATAAGTTAAACAAGCAGGATGACAATATACAGCCTTGACGTACTCCTTTTCCTAGTTGGAACCAGTCTGTTGTTCCATGTCCAGTTCTAACTATTGCTTCCTGACCTGCATATAGGTTTCTCAAGAGGCAGATCAGGTGGTCTGGAATTCCCATCTCTTTCAGAATTTTCCACAGTTTATTGTGATTCACACAGTTAAAGACTTTGGCATAGTTAATAAAGCAGAAATAGATGTTTTTTTCTGGAACTCTCTTGCTTTTTCGATGATCCAGCGGATGTTGGCAATTTGATTTCTGTTCCTCTGCCTTTTCTAAAACCAGCTATATATAGTAAGATACTAATATTTTTAGATATATAAAATATACATTTAATTATATTGTGCCAGAATAGCCAACACAATACGAAAGAGAAGAACTAGGTTGGTGGACTGACACCACCCCACTTCAGGACTTCCTCTAAAACTTCAGTAATCAAGACAGTGTGTTATTGGCAAAAGAATGAACAAATAGATCAGTGGAAGAGAGTAGAGAGCCCACAAATAGACCCACATATGTAGTCAACTGATATTTGACAAAGGAGAAAAGGCACTACAACAGAACAAAGATAATTTGTTTAACAAATAGTGCTGGAAAAACTGGACATTTACCTGCAAAAGAATGAAATCTAGACATGGAACTTACATGCTTCATAAAAATTAACTCAAATCATAGTTACCAGGGGGGAAGTATTCTGGAGGGATAGTTAGTAAGTTTGGGATTGACATGTACACACTGCTATTAATATATTTAAAATGAATAACCAACAAGGACCTACTGTATAGCACAGGGAACTCTGCTCAATATTCTGTAACCAACCTAACTGGCAAGAGGAGAAGGGGACCACAGAGGATGAGACGATTGACTGGCATCACCAACTCAATGGACATGAGTTTGAGCAAGGTCCGGCAATTGTTGATAGAGAGGGAAGCCTGTCATCCTATAGTCCACTGGGTTGCAAAGAGTTAGACGTGACTGAATGACTGAACTGAACTGAGCTGAATCTAATTCAGAAAATAACTTGAAAAAGAATAGATGCGTGTGTATGTATAACTGAATCATTCTGTTGTACACTTGAAACTAACACAACATTGTTAATCAATGGTACTCCAATATAAAGTAAAAATTAAAAATATTAACTCCGAATAATGCTATTTCAGGGAATGGATGTGATAGTCATTCTATAAAGCATTTAGAGGAGTACTTAAAAAGCATCCTATGTAA
>SJYQ01005775.1:498578-545392 GCA_006410935.1 Redunca redunca | reverse complement strand
AGAGTGCAAAAATTAATTTAAAATGGATAACAGATCTAACTGTAAAATATAAAACTACAAAACTTCTAGAAGATAACATAAGACAAGATATGGATGACCTTGAATATGATGGTGACTTTTTAGATATAACACTAAAGGCATAACCCATGAAAGAAATAATTGATGAGCTGGACTTCATTAAAATTAAACACTTCTGCTATCAGAAAGACAAAGTCCAGAGAATAATAAGACAGGACACATATTAGGACAAAATATTTACAGAAAACATATCTGAAAAAAGACTGTTATCCCAAACATACAAAAAATTCTTAAATCTTAACAATGAGAAAATAACCCAATTTAAAAATGGGTCAAAGAACTAAACAGACACCTCTCAAAAGAAGAGGTACAGATGGAAAGCAAACATATGAAAAGATACTCCACATCATATCTGATGAGAGAAATTCAAATTAAAAAAAATAACAAAATACCATTGCATATCTATTAGAATGGCCAAAATCTGGAACGTTGACAATCCCAAATGCTGGTGAGGAATGTGAAGTGATAGGACCTCTCATTTGTCACTGGTGGGAACGTAAAATAGTGCAGCTACTTTGGAAAATAGTTTGATGGCTTTTTTTTTCTTTTTAAAGAAAACACAAAACTAAACATCCTCTGCATAGGATTCAGCAACCGCACTCTTTGGTGCTCCTTGCCCAAAGAAGTTGAAACATGTTTATGCCAAAACCTGCATGCAAATGTTTGTAGAAGCTTTATTCATCATTACTAAAATTGGGAAGCATCCAAGATGTTCCTCAGTAGATAAATGGTTAAATGTATAGGGGTACATCCCGACAATGGAATATTATTCTAAAAGGAAATGAGCTATCAAGAATAAAGTGACAGGGAAGAAACTTAAATGCACATTACTGAGTGAAAGAAGTCAATCTGAAAAGGCTTCATACTGTATGATTCCAACTATATGATGTTCTGGACAAGGCAAAACTAGGTGGAAAGTAAAAGGATTTGTGGTTGCCAGGGGTTGTGAGTGTGGAGAGAGGAAGAGATGAAGCACAAGGGATTTTTGCTGCTGCTGCTGCTAAGTCACTTCAGTTAGGCCAGTGAAAATATTCTGTATGATCCTGTAAAGACAGGATACGTGTTATTATACAGTTGACCAAATGCACAAAATGTACAACGGCAAGAGTGAACTCCAACATAAGCTATGGACTTTGGGTGCTTATGCTATATCAACGCAGGCTCATCAGTTTAAACAAATATACCACTCCGGTGGGGATGTTGATAATGGGGGAGGCTATGCAGCAAGTATATGGGAAACCTCTGTACCTTCGCCTCAATTTTGCTGTGAACCTAAAACTGCTCTTTAAAAAGTTTTAAAAATATTAAGTCCATCCTAGAGCATGTCATATAGAGTGAAGTAAGTCAGAAAGAGAAAAATAAGTATTATATATTAGTAGGTTAGATAGATAAGTAGACAGGTTTAAAATTTGCATAAGGGAATGTATATATGATGAATAGATACTAGTCTATTGTGTTCACTTTTATACTTTTAACTTTGTGTAGGGATTAAAAGCATTTTGGCTTATTTTTACAGTTTTGTATTTTTCCCAACTCTTACAAAGATCAGCTGATGATTCAGGGAAAAATGATCCCTTTAGGTGGACAATTTCGCCAAAATAAATAGGTTTGAGTCTATCTGAGTTTTGGGACCCATCCTGGGGATCCAAAAAATATCCAGTTATAGACACTATCTTAAGAAAGAAGATGATTCTGTTTTGTTTTGCAGCTGGTTGAATTGTGTTCCTCGTTTCTTACCAATTTGTTTAGAGTCACATGCCCCCATAGCTCAGGGGAGGCTGATTCAGAGGAGATTCACTCTTGGGAGTGGGGTGCTGTATACATTCATTTCCCAAGAGTTTAGCAATCTTCCTCCTTAACTAACTGTATCTGGTGAGCTATAGAAAATTTACTGTTTCTATTTTAACTGTTCCCAGAAAACCATCAGAGGGTTTTAGCTAGAGTGTGTCTATGAATATTCATAGACAGTCAGCTTCTGTATTAGAAACCACACCCACATCTCCGCAGTATCTGCAGCAAGATCAAGGGCGTCCTTGGGGACTCACGGGGCAGCATGAAAACCTGACTGCAGTCTGCCTGCACAATGAGATGAGGTTTGCTTTGCTGCATTGACCTGTATAGAAAAGCCTTTCTGATGAAATTTTTGGTCTCTTGGAAATGTTTTTCAGTTTCTTTTATCTGTTGTGCATGATCTGCCTAGTCACAAAACCCTCATTAAATTAAAAGTCATTTTCTAAAATCAGAGATTGATAAAGTAGCTTTAAAAAGAGTATATATATATTCTTTCTGTATTATTTTGGGATGTACAATGAAGTGACATTTTGCATATAAACATGGTAATGACTGTAGAAAGGTGGTTAAATATATAGACAATATGGTTAAATATATAGCTAAATATGATGGTTCATGCTATGCATCTCAATGAGACTATCATTTTGAATTTGAGTTTGATATATGAATATGGAGGCATATATGAAAGAGCTGATATGTGGGAAAAGATTGGCAACTTGCCTAAAATCACATAGCTAGTTAGCTAAAGCCAGTGTATATGACTTATTCATAGGTATTATTTATGTATGTCTATACTGTGTAACTGGAGAAGGAAATGGCAGCCCACTCCAGTATTCTTGCCTGGAGAATCCCAGGAATGGGGGAGCCTAGTGGGCTGTCGTCTGTTGGGTTGCACAGAGGCACACACGACTGAAGCGACTTAGCAGCGTAGCAGCGTGCTATATAACATGCTGCTCTGGTGGCTCAGTGTTAAAGAATCTGCCTGCCAAGGCAGGAGATGTGGGTTTGATCACTGAGGCAGGAAGATCCCCTGTAGAAGGAAATGGCAGTCCACTCCAGTATTCTTGCCTGGAAAATCCTATGGGCAGAGGAGCCTGGTTGGCTATAGTCCATGAGGTTGCAAGAGTTGGACATGATTTAGGGACTAAACAACAACAACAATAGCAACAAGTACTATGTAACATAAATGTCAACTGGGACCTTCCCATCCCTATGGGAAGTAAGGAGCCCTCAACACAGTATTTTTTGATCAGCTCATATGGCTTAGTCTCTCATAGCTCCCTCTATTTTGAATATAATAAAGGCAGAGGAACCAGAGATCAAATTGCCAACACCTGCTGGATCGTAGAAGAAGCAAGAGAGTTCCAGAAAAACATCTACTTCTACTTTATTGACTACACCAAAGCCTTTGACTGTATGGATCACAACAAACTGTGGAAAATTCTTAAAGAGATGGGAATGCCAGACCACCTCATCTGCCTCTTGAGAAACCTGTATGCAGATCAAGAAGCAACAGGTAGAACCGGACATGGACCAATGGACTGGTTCAAAAATGGGAAAGGAGTACATCAAAGCTATATATATTGTCACCCTGTTTATTTAACTTCTATGCAGAGTGCATCATGAGAAACGCTGGGCTGGAAGAAGCACAAGCTGGAATCAAGATTGCCAGGAGAAATCTCAATAACCTCAGATATGCAGATGACACCACCCTTATAGCAGAAAGTGAAGAAGAATTAAAGAGCCTCTTGATGAAAGTGAAAGAGGAGAGTGAAAAAGTTGGCTTAAAGCTCAACATTCAGAAAACTGAGATCATGGCATCTGGTCCCATTATTTCATGGGAAATAGATGGGGAAATAATGGAAACAGTGAGATTTTATTATTTTGGGGGGGTGGGGTGGGAGGAGCTCCAAAATCACTATAGATGTTTACTGCAGCCATGAAATTAAAAGATGCTTACTCCTTGGAAGAAAAGATATGACCAACCTAGACAGCATATTAAAAATCAGACAGCATATTTAAAAAGCATATTAAAAGTCCATCTAGTCAAAGCTATGGTTTTTCCAGTAGTCATGTATTTATGTGAGAGTTGGACTATAAAGAAAGTAGAGCACCAAAGAACTGATGCTTTTGACTTGTGGTGTTGTAGAAGACTCTTGAGAGTCCCTCAGACAGCAAGGAGATCCAGCCAGTCAATCCTAAAGGAAATCAGTCCTGAATATTTGTTGGAAGGACTGATGTTGAAGCTGAAACTCCAATACTTTGGCCACCTGATGTGAAGAACTGACTCATTGGAAAAGACCCTGATGCTGTGAAAGATTGAAGGTGGAAGGAGAAAGGAATGACAGAGGATGAGATGGCTGGATGGCATCACTGACTGGATGGACATGAGTTTGGGTAAGCTCCGGGAGTTGGTGAGGGACAGGGAGGCCTGGCGTGCTGCGATTCATGGGGTCACAAAGAGTCGGACATGACTGAGTGACTGAACTGAACTAATTTTGAATATTGTCTTTTAATCTCTTTCATTTTTTAAAATGTTTTTTGGAGTACAGTTGCTTTACAACGTTGTGTTATTTTCTGCTGTAGTAAACAGCAAAAGTGGAGAGGAATAGATTTTTGAGAACTGACTACCAACCCCCACACCCAGGGCCAGTGAATCCACAGGCATAAAGACATCAGTGGACTGAAGACTTAGTGAAGTTTTCATTTGGGAGCGAGAACTTAAAGCTGAAAGCAGAATGTCTCTTTACAGCCTATTTCTTTCCTAAAGTTCCTGCCAAGGTGTATCCCTCTGATCTCGCTAAGCATCCTGCCTTTCTTTTGTGTTCTTTCTTCCCCTATTTTTTTCTGTAAGGAATTTCAGTTCTTTTAATATGCAGAATAACTCAGCAAACTTGCCTAGCTCAAATTTGCTTACCCTAACCTATCAATCTGCTCTCAAAACAAGGCTTTTCTCTTTAATATATCCTCTTTAAAGGCGAGGATGGGATGATTTGAGAGAATAGGATTGAAACATGTACATTACCATATGGAAAATAGATGACCAGTGCAAGCTCAATGCATGAAGCAGGGCACCCAAAGCCAGTGCTTGGGAACAACCCAGAGGGATGAGTGGGGAGGGAGGTTGGAGGAGGTTCAGGATAGGGGGAACACATGTGTACCTGTGATCGATTCATGTTAATGTATGGCAAAAACCATCACAATATTGCAAAGTAATTATTCTCCAATTAAAATAAATTAATTAAAAAAGAACAGTTGGGATTATATAATATAAAACATGCTTTTCTTATTAGACACACAAGGCTTTTTCTTAAGTGTTGGTGCCTCAGGGTTCCATTTTCGACTTACCTCCTTACCTGATATTCTTCCTGGATCCCCTTTGCTTCTCCAGTGCTTCAGACTTCAGTTTCTATTGAAGTGATTCGCAAATTCCCTTCTCAACATTCACCTTCTCTTGTACAGCAAACCCACACACAGAGCTGCATACTGGACGTCTAGATTTGGAAGTCCCTCAAGCACCTTAAACTGAGCATATTAAAAGCAAATCTCTTTGCATCCCCACAGACAACCTATTCTTTTCTGTACTCCTGTGTTTGTTGATACCAGCACTGTCTTCACAAACACCCAACCCAGAAATCTGGGAGCCATTATTAAGTTCTAACTTTTCCTTATACTTCATTTTGGATTACTAATAGAAATTTCTCTCCTCTAAAATCTATAATTTTCTTGCCAGGGGTGTTAGCTGTCCTTGAGACATTCAGTAATTTTTTTTTTCTCCTAGGCTTTGGAAATACTAAGTTAGCCTTTGTCCATTTGGCCCATTCCTGTTGCAATCTAGGGCTTCCCCGGTGGCTCAGTGGTAAAGAATCTACCTGCCAGTACAGGAGATTGAAGTTCATTCTCTGGATCAGGAAGATCTTCTGGAGGAGGAAATGGCAACCCACTTCAGTATTCTTGCCTGGGAAATCCCATGGACAAGAGGAGCCTGGTGGGCTACGGTCCATGGTATTGCAAGAGTCAGACACAGCTGAGCCCACACGCATGTCACAATCTATCGTCTTCCACTCATGTCAGAGAAATCTTTCTAAATGACAAATCTTACTTTCTCCTCCCATCAAAGATCAAGCCCAAGTCCATGAAGTGTTCAAGTACAATGTCTTTCACTCTCTGGCTCCAGGTGACTATCAGACTTAACTATTTCTATTTCCCTCCAGATTCCCAATACTTGTCCAGCTTCTTTCTACATTTCTCAGTAAGTTGTCACATTTGATGTTTTATGTTTCTTTGTGTACCTGTGTAATTGTTGCTGCTTTTGCCTTGAAAAAGGCAATCTTATTTTTCTGTTTAATGCCTCCTCTTCTTTCTGCATCCAATCCCAAAGAATCTTCTCTACCCCTGTTCTTTTCTCTCCTACTTAGCACTAACTCCCTCTCCATCCCCGTGTTTCTATAGTAGGAATGCTTTATACCTTTAATAAAGCATATGCTTTATTACACTGTAATTATTAACTTACCCCTTGATTTCCTCACTAGATGGGAGCTCCCACGTCAGGAATGCTTCATATTCAAATGTATTCCCTCCTTATTTACTGCAGTGCCTAGAGCAAGCTGGGTGAATGAATACTGTTGAATTAAACAATAAGTGGTTCTTATTTTAATTGTTGATAGCTGGAAGCAAAGGGACTTCAGATGGGCTCTTGAGAAGACCTTTTATGTGACAAAGACCCTCTCCCCAAACTTTAGTCATGTTCTTCTGAGCTCTCTTTGTGACTTCACATTGCCCTTGGGTCCTTTGGTCTGTTGAGTTCAGTTTTAGCAAAAATTCTGTTAAGTTTAGCAAAACTCTCCCTGCCCTTTATGTTTTCTCTTAGTAATTTTCTACCCACTGACCTTTAGTTCAGCTCTTTGGCTATGAATCCCCAGCTGTCTTTCTGTATTCAGTATTAAACCTTATCTATCTCCTCTATTGGCAGGCATAGCAACCCAATACAGTATTCTTGCCTGGAGAATCCCAAGGACAGAGGAGCCTGGTGGGCTATAGTCCATGAGGTCACAAAGAGTTGGGCATGAAGTGACTTAATATGCACATCTCTTCTGTTGTGATAGTCTTGAAACCTTTTGCAATAGTCCTGAGTAAAATATTCCTTAACATTTTAGATAAAGTTAGAATAAATAATTTTTCTTTAACATATGCCATGTTGTTCCCTTTGGGGAACATAAATGAGAATCTCAGAGGTACACTGATTCTTTCAAACCACTTTTAAAAATTCTACACAACTGATGTTCTTTCCAACCTACATGATGGTTAATTTGTTTTTAAAGACTAACTTACTTGTATGTCATAATTTGATTATCTATATTCAGGCTAATACCATTTTTAGTTCAGTTCAGTTCAGTTCAGTCACTCAGTCATGTTCAACTCTTTGGGACCCCATGAACCACAGCACTCCAGGACTCCCTGTCCATCACCAACTCCCGGAGTTCATCCAAACCCACGTCCATTGAGTTGATGATGCCATCCAACTATCTCATTTTAATATCACATTAATACATATATAAAAAGCTTGTTTTACACATAAAAAAAAAAACTAGTTTTATAAAATAACACAAAAGTGTATGTACATCTGAACAATTATTGACCACTGAGATTCTCTAAGGACTTCCTTGGTGGCTCAGATGGTAAAGCTTTTGCCTACAGTGCGGGAGACCTGGGTTTGATCCCTGGGTCAGGAAGATTCTCTGGAGAAGGAAATAGCAACCCGCTCCAGTACTCTTGCCTGGAAAATCCCATGGACAGAGGAGCATAGTAGGTTACAGTCCATGGGGTTGCAAAGAGTCAGATTCTCTAAATGAGATAAAAATGCTAACCAAAGAAAATCACCCAGTGTCTAAGGAAGTCTAAGCATTTGTTATGTGCTACTTTTCCATATTTGCCTAATCAATATAATATCCTTAAGCAACTGTACACTTATTCCAATGATATTGACACTGATTAAATGCTAAAAGGCTCTCCCAGGAGCATATGAATTGCAGTATTTTAGGAAAGTCAATACTTCATAATTGCACAGTGTTTCTTAAATATTAAAATGCTTCATGCCTACCTCAAAAGACATATTAAACAGTACCTTTCCTGAGTACTTTGTTAAATATTTTTTCAGCACCTACTAATAGAGGCTGAGAATATGGAGAAATCCAGAGCAAGTTCTCATCCTCATAGAGTTTATTTTGTAGTGCAAGAAAATGACAGTAAGAAACATAGGGGAAAATATAGCAGTGCAAAAAAATAGCAATATAAAAAATATAACAATGTAAAAGAGATGGGGTTTATATAGAGGGTGTTGTTTTATATGGAGTGATCTGAGAAAGATCTCTGAGAAGGTAATAATAGAGGAAAAATCCAGAGAGAGAGAGAGAAAACCATTCTGTACAAATCCCCAGTGCAAAAGTGAGGTTGGAGTGTTGAATTATTCAAGGAGCAGAAGGGGCTGGTGATAAGAAAGAGGCGGTACAACGGAAATGGTAGGGCCAGATCATTGTAAGGCCTCTGGATTTTAATTTTAAGTAAGATGGGACCATTGGAGGGTTGGGAAGAGAGGAGTGATGTAGCCGTCTTTGTTTTTAAAATGATCACTCAAATCACTGTGTGAACCATAGACTTTATGAGGACAAAGGCATAAGCAAAGAGAATAGTTAAGAGGTGAATGTAATAATGCAGAGGAAAATGACAGCAGTTTTGACCAGCAGTGTAGTCAAACACTGGGCTGGTTTGTGGATATATTTTTGGAGATAGGCCTGCAGGATTTGCTGATAGAGTCACAGTTGGATGAAGGAGGAAAAAATGGAAGAAGGATGCTTCCATGGTGTTTTCTCTTAACAACATGAAGACTAAGATTACTACCTACTAAGATCAGAGGAGTGGTGATTTTGGAAGGAGGGAGTTGAGTGGTGAGGAGATCAGGAGTTTGCTTTTGAATGTGTTAAAAATCTATAACCAGTGCTGTCTCTTAGAAAAGAAATATGTTGCATTTGTTCTTGCCAAGATAGCAAGAGACTTAAAGCTATAGTTCTGCCTACGCAGTGGATCGTACACGTAGATGGTCAGACATTGTAACGTGAAGGTGGATTACTTGCCTCAAAACCTACGGGTATGAAGATGGAAGTTAAGTGTCCCAAAGTCACCAACAGTATTTCCATATTTCACAAAGATAGAAGTGGTCTTCTAATTAGATAATTAAGCTTCAAAGCAGCTTGGATAGAACTCTGTCCAGAGAAAGCCTGCATCTTTCTCTCTAGCGTTAAAGCACAGACAGCTTTCTCAGCTTTAGGGACTCTTCAGCATATGAAAGTACCACTTCTAGCCAAGAGGCTTTCTGTGCTTGCTTATAAAGGGTGCTATGTTGCCTCAAAAATGAGGAATCATTACTGTTGTCTTTCTTAAAATTATAGGCAGGTCTGGAATTTAAGGTAGACATTTATGTCTTTTATAACTCTTACATATACAGTATATAATTAGATGTACTTGCGTGCAAAACTCTTTGAATTAGGTTGGACTAGCACAGTTATTCAGAGAAGACGATGGTACCCCACTCCAGTACTCTTGCCTGGCAAATCAATGGATGGAGGAGTCTGGTAGGCTGCAGTCCATGGGGCCACAAAGAGTCGGACATGACTGAGCAACTTCCCTTTCACTTTTCACTTTCATGCATTGGAGAAGGAAATGGCAACACACTCCAGTGTTCTTGCCTGGAGAATCCCAGGGACAGGGGAGCCTGGTGGGCTGCCGTCTATGGCGTCGCACAGAGTCGGACAGGACTGAAGTGACTTAGCAGCAGCAGCAGCAGCAGCACAGTTATTATCATTGTGAGCTAAGAAATCCAAAGTTCCCCAAAAAAGAAAAGAAAAGGAGAATAGAAGAAACACGGGGGGTGGAAGGTGGGATGAATTGGGAGAGTGGTACTGACATGTATACACTACTGTGTGTAAAATAGACAGCTAATGGGAACCTCCTCTATAGCACAGGGAGCTCAGCTCAGTGCTCTGGGTTGACCTAGAGGGGTGGGATGGGAGGTGGGAGGAAAACCCAAGAAGGAGGGGCTGTATGTACACATATAACTTTACACAACATTGTAAAGCAATCATACTCCAATAATAAAATTTTAAAATGTTAATAAAATCATTTTTAAAATGATAAATTACATTCTAGAAGTAGTGGCAGCACAAGGTTACAAAGATGATTTTATCAGAGCTGACAGGAGGGAAAGGTGTCTTAACTTCTGGTGCAGTATTCTTTACTACACAGTACACAAATATAATCACTGAGCATTTAACTCTGTGTTTCTTAATTTCTTATGTAGGTTTTCTTTTGGACCCAGCAAGGATCCCTGCAGTGTTTATGTATGAGTTTATGTACGAGTGTTGCTGAGATATAATTCAGAGGAAGTTATTGTCAAGTTGAGGAGGGACTTGCTTTTATTGAATGATCATAAAATATCTTATATAAGCAATTGGAGACTATCCAGTTCTTTCTGGTTGCAGAGAAACTTATCCTTCAACTCCTGGAGACAAGAATTTTAAATTCGACCAATGAAGCACAGGCAAATAGCATTACCTCACCCAAAAAATGTTTCATTGGCTGTTCACTTTCCAAGTTGCTTAAAAATAGTTTCTAATACTTTAACCCTTATGTTTGTAAATCCTACATGATGCAGTGTTAGAGAAAAGTCTTAATACTAAAGACATTCTATGCGATATACACATAAAGTATGGTTAAAAAAGCAAATACCACTTATCGCCATTAAAAACATATTAGAATGCCAATGATCAATTTGATTTTTAAAAAGAAACCTTAATTTTATTTTTTGCTGAATCATAATGTCTGTATTTGCATGCTAGAAATGCATCATACTTGAACTAAAAGAGCAAAAAGAATCACAAACTATGGTCTGCTATGTGTACCACATCCCACAGCTTCTGAAATATCCAGTATTTTCCATGGATTATACTTTCTCATACACTTGTCTTTGGCAAGTTGGGGGTTGCTATTGGTTTATGTGCTGGAGAAGGAAGTATAAATCTATTTATGTGTGAAAAAACAATGACTCCAGTTACGGAGTTTGTTGTTTTTGTTTAGTCACTAAATCGTGTCCGACTCTTTGTGACCCCATTTGATGTAGGGTTCCGTTTCTCCTAGTTTTATAGACAAGAATGTCACAAGGGTACAGCCTTAAGATTTACCTCTGAAGTGTACTTCTTTGTTCTGAATGGCTGTGTCTTATTTTCCTGTTCAACTATTCAGTTCCAGGATAAAATAAGTCTTAACCTTTGACCTAGCCATTGTTGGTGGCACCTACCTTTCCTCAAGAATGAGCCATGCTGGCCTCTCAAAGTATGGGGACTCTTTTCATGAGCCACAGGCTTGACCTGATTCTATGTTATAACTACTAGTAGTAACCTATTTGTCTTGATCTTTTGGGGCTTTAGTTTTTTAAATTAATTGATTTTTGCCTGTGCTGGGTCTTCATTGCTGTGTGCAGGCTTTCTCTAGTTGCAGCCAGCAGGGTCTATTGTCTAGTTGTGATGCAAGGGCTTCTCATTGTGGGGCTTCTCTTGTTGCCGATCATGGGCTCTCGTGCTCTGCCTCAGTAGTTGTGGTGCATGGACTTAGTTGTTCCATGGCATATGGAGATCTTCCTGGACCAGGGATCGAACCCATGTCCCCTGCCTTGGCAGGTGGATTCTTAACAGTTGGATTACCAGAGAAGTCCTGGGCTTTACATTGCTGGGCAGACAGTTGGCATACATCCTTCAAGATTAGTTCATTCATTCCCTATTTCATTTTTTCATTCATTCCTTCATTCATTTTCTGAGCATGTAAACTCTACTTCAGACCCTTCCCTAAGTTCTAGGATGCAAAGTAAAATATATTCGAGTTAGCTCCATTGGTCTCAATCTGACCATGTCTCAGCTTCACCTCATACAGCACTTATCCCAACATGACTTATAGCTGAGCCCGACATATCCTTAAATGCTATCTTTTACTATTTATAGGAAAAGATGTTCAAATGGGAAATGAAAATGCCATTAACAGATCCAAATGCATATTGAATAGTTTGGATATTTCCTGAAGTCTTTAATTCACCTGAAGACAAATAAGCAAATAGTCTTTTCCAAGTAGAATTATTTACATTAAAAACAAAATAAGTTAGAAACAGCAACATCTTTAGAAGTGTTTTTAGGTAACATATTGCACTTTCCCAGGGAGAGGCAGAGCATGGGACAAAACAGATTTCATACAGAACTCTGTCTTCTCTACACAAATTCTCTAATCTTCCTAGTGGTTGATTTGTTTCAGTTCTAATAAAGTTAATGGAAATGATCAAAATCTTTCCAAGTATTTCTTGCTTTTATTAAAAAAATCAATACCCAGCTTTCCATCAAATTGTAATAAAGAATGAAGCCAATATGCAGACTTTACAGAGTCTGCCAGAAATGTCTATTTAAAATGACCCAACACAAGGACAAATACCTCCAATGCTTGATCTACTGGCAGCCAGACTTGCGTTCTCTGAGCCACTCCTTACAGGAACAGTGGTTGTAATTGGCAGTTGCTTTTCTCTGGTTGATCTTGGGATTAAGTCACGTACTTCAGTCTGAATTTCAGTGGTCTCATGGAATCTGTTTTCATGTCAAGTTGACCTTGGATTTTGTATTTGGAAATAAGGGCATAGCACAGCCAGAATTTCTAGCTGGGCCTAGAACCCCAAGTTGATTTCCATGTTAGGGTTCCTCTCCCTCAATTGTTAGTTCCCACCTGAAGGTTGTTTTTTTTTTTTAATTTGCTCCTATCAAATCTCCCTGGTGGCTCCAAGATAAAGAATCTTCCTGCCATGTAGGAGATCCAGGATATGTGGGATCAATCCCTGGGTCAGGAAGATCCCCTGGAGGAGGAAATGGCAACCTGCTGCAGTATTATTGCCTGGAGAATTCCATGGACAAAGGAGCCTGGCAAGTGACAGTCCATGGGGTCTCAAAGAATTGGACATAACTTAGCGACTAAATAACAGCAACAATGTAGTCTCAGTGATTAAGATTCTCTTGTTCTCTGTAACTTTTCAATACATTTATTTTTGAAACAAATATTTATTGAACAATTACAATGTCCCAGCCAGGTACTGTATTATAGCAGTAACAAGGTGAGATTTTCCCTATCTCCAGAGAATTTAGATTCTATTGAGGTGATAGGTATGTAACAAGACATTACTTTAAAATACAATGAGTGTTAATAGGAGAAGTATAATACCTATCTCCTCAAGGGGCTCAATTTTGAATCTGCTCAATGAGGAAATTTCCTAGAATCATAACAACAGTTTACCTGATTGCCAAGAGTCCTGCTGCTCTCCCTTTCAATTTCTCCATACCATGTCCTGCCTACCTGATTCTACTCCTCAACACTGATCACTTAGAAACTCATAACTGAGTCTTGTTCCACTATTTCACTACACTCAGACCTACCTGGTTATCTCTTCAGCTGACTTCAGTTGCAAGGTCAGCTCCTTCCAGCAGGGCTTTGGCATTTAGCCTCAAGCTAGCCACTGTGCCTTACTCTTCCTCCCAGCTCTACAAGCAGAAGTCCCAGGATTCAATGCGTATCAGCCCAGTGGAGGCAGGTGCAAAAAAGTGTTACTTGCTCAGCTGTGTCCGACTCTCCACCGCCATGAGCTGTCACCTGCCAGGGTCCTCTGTCCATGGGAATCTGCAGGTAAGAATCCTAGAGTAGTCTGCCAATCCCCCGCCCCCCAAAGGGATCTTCCCAACTCAGGGACTGAACCTGGGTCTCCTGCATTATAGGTAGATTCTTTACAATCTGAGCCACCAAGGAAGCCCATTTGGCTACAAAGATCTCTGCAAATAAATATTTATGGAAATTTGGATTTGCAACTGACTTTTTCTGTAGTTAAACCATGTCAGTGCCTTAAGATACAATGCACTGTTTCTTTAAGGAACTTGTAATCTCTAAGAGAGAACCTGATTCATTCCAAGGCAATGTTATACTTTAAACTTCCTTAATGAGGTATGCACTAGTTTCTCATGTGCCAAACAGAAATAATTAGTGTTGAGTTGAGGATCAAAAAGAGATAAGACATGGGAAAACACTTCAATGCATCACACCCATGTGAAATAGTTTTATAGTTGCTTGCTAAAGGATACACTAGTAAGATGCAAAAGCATTACCACCAACAGAATTGGCTTGCTTATGCCCAAGAGAGTAAAATTTGTTCTTCTTTGGGTGTCAGTTTTCTCTTCTATTAAATGAATGACTTTCCAGTATTAATATTGATTCCATTATACTATTGTATCTTATCAGTGCTTAAATATTTCAGTAAGATCAATTAATAAACAAATCCATCAACATATTCATAGTCAAAGTGTTACCGAAAGGGTACATGTGGGGTCTGGCTGCTCACCACTCAAAAGCCAATAAACAGTCCAGGCTGGTGGAAAGGGAAGTTTGCTTTACTTCAGATGCTGGCAGCTGAGAGGAGGAGGGTGTCGGGCATCTGTCCAAAGGCCAACTCCCCCGACTCCTACCGGCGACCAGTGGGGCAAGAGCTTTTATAGACAGAATGGGGAGGGAACTACATACAGAAACAGCACAGTCAGCTCTAAGAGTCATCTTCAGATTGGTCCGTGGTGGTCTGACCAGCATCATCTCGGTTGTTTTGGGTACAGTTAATCTTCAGTTCCAGGGTCCATTTGTTCTCGTTTCCTTGTGGCCAGTTCTTGGAATCGGGCAGCTCATGTCCTGGGTACAGTCTGGTCATCATGTAGGTAACCTCTCCACCTGGGGTTTCAGTATCTCTAAGACAGCTCACAGGACAACTCAGAATATCATCTATAGTCCTTGAGAAAGAACTAAAGGTCCTTGACTATCTTTAATGACTGCATTATTATTATTTAGTCTCCTTTGACTGTTTTCCTTTGTTTCAGCATTCCTCACTTCTCTGATTAAACTTATCTTTTGACTGAAGTTTTCCACAGACAAAGGGAAGGCAGAGGACATGGTGAGCAGAGGCAGGGAGGGATGGTGGTAGCAAGGACCATAAAGTCCCGGTCTGTTTCAATAGAGCGTCCTGCTCTGTTTCAGTAGAGAGTCCTGCTCTGTTTCAATAGTGTCCTGCTCTGTTTCAATCACAGGGCCTATGTGATAGGCTTCCGAAAGCATTTGCTATTTTTCATATTAGTATTAGACAGTTAGAATGACCATTTCTTTCTACCAAGCAGAGGATGGGATAAACAGCTCATAAGTATAGTTTACTGACTGTTGACAAAGAGAAGCATGAGTAGTGCAGTGGATTTGAAGTTGCAAGCCTTGGTTTCAGGTTTCAGCTTTTCCATGGAATGCTTTTGGGCAAGTTGTGTTACCTCTCTAAGGCTCAGTTCTCCCATCTGTATAAACAGCTAAAGCTTCTCTTTACAGAGCAGACTACCTCGCAGGGTTGTTATGAACTTTAAAAATAAAATATTTAATCATCTGAAAGGTACTATATAAAACTAAATGATTATATGTTGTCTTCTAACATGTTTTATTACAAATAATTCAAGAATTTGTTCAATAAAATGCATATGGCACTTGGACACTTTCAAATATTTTCAAGTATAAAGGTAGCCTTAGCTCTGGCAGCCTGGATGAGAAGGGAGTTTGGGGGAGAATGGACACTTGTGTATGTATGGCTGAGTCCCTTCACTGTTCGTCTGAAACTATCATAACATTGTTAATCAGCCAAACCCCAATACAAAATAAAAAGTTTAAAAAAACTAGCCTAAGCTCTTTTATCACTTGTAACTTAATTAATGACTTAACATTGGCAGGATTGGATTAAGCTGTTAACAAAACTCACAATTATCAGTTTGGAGGGAAAGAGCCCTATGTCCAGAGTTTGCCTCATGGGCAAAAGAGTTGTCAGGAGACCAGCAGTTGGGTACAATCTGTGCCTCACTGCCAAGGCTTTGGAGAACAACAGATTGTATCCTCTTATATATGTGGTCCATGTTCCAAACTGGAAGTATATTATACATTAAAAAATGCAGGAATGAAAACATTACCAGCATTAAGGCTAGCTCTGCTTGGAAGAGATTTTGTGGTGCATTGCAGATAAACAGCAGCTGCACTGCTGAGTCCAGTTCTGGAATCAGCTTCAGTTTCCACTTGCTGCCTTGGTCAATCAGCTAAGGAAACAGAAAGAACCAGAGTTCAGCAGTGGGCCAGAAGGGATCCTAAGGCAATTTTCCAGGGAAAGTTTAAAAAAAAAAAGTCAGGGAAAAGGGAAAAGACTCTATGCTGCACTGAGTGGCTATAAAAATCAGATTAAATGCAGAACATCCCAGGTGAGAATCCTGTGAAAGAAATAATTAAAAAATGTAATTTGATGTAAAAGCTGTATTCCAGAAGGACATACTGAGATTAATATTCGCTACCTTTGAAAGAGATGTGAGTGCTTCAGTCAGCTTTCCAGGGCACGTGTGAACACCGAGTGCTTGATGCTGTAATGCCATTATCCCGTTTATCATTCCCAACAGTCAGAACAGTCCCATTTTCTCACTGGGGAAATGGATTGGGTTTAACTGCCTAAGCTCACAAACTGGCCATTTCCAGGTTTGTTCTTTCTGACTACTAAACCCCAACCATCATTCGAATCTGTCAAGCAGGGAAATTTTATAAAATGCACTTAAAACTTAAGTGGTTGAAAGAGCCCACGGTTGCCTAGCAACAGAGCTTTCAGAGGTAAGCAATGTGACGCGCTAAAGAAATCTCTAGAGAAGAGAGGAAACCTTGCTTCTAGCTGTAGCTTTCTGGCTTCTTTAAGTATGGGAAGCATTTCTGCAGTTGAGGGAACTCATGTATAAACTGACGTGCTTGAGTTAGATTATCACTGGGGTTCCTTTCATTATTTTATCTGTGATTGGATGGAATATCAACTTAGTATCATCTCAGACTCTGAGATATGACCCTTGGGTTTAGATTCTAATTTCTCTTGCTTGCTAAATCGCTTCTGTCTTGTCTGACTCTTTACAACCTGTAGTCTGCCAAGCTCCTCTGTCCATGGGAGTCTCCAGGCAAGAATACTGGAGTGGGTTGCCATGCTCTCTCCTCCAGGGCATCTTTCCAGGGATTGAACCCACATCTCCTGCATTTCCTGCATTGCAGAGGATTCTTTACCCACTAAGCCATCTGGGAAGACCAGATTCTAATGTTTTCATTGATTAATACATTTTTGACCATTCCCAGTCAAATTCCTTGCTTGCCTAACCCTCTAAGTAAGATACTGTCCTGTCAATATACAATTCTTTTGCATGATTTACTTAAAGAACAAATGTTTCCTGAGAAAGTATAGAATACAAGGCACTGTACTTGGGCTCAGGGAATAAAAATGAGTAAATCACAAACTGCATCTTCTAGGAACTTGCAGCCTTGCAGAGCCAAAATTAAATTTAAAAATTATCTAGATATTCTATTTCTTCTTGTGTTGGACCATTTCTCTTTAATCTTTGTTCCTTCCCCTGTTTTCCAGTACCTGGCAAAATGCAGTTGCTCAAGTAATATTTACTGAATAAGTAAATGACTTAAAAGTGGATTTGGACAGAGGACATGGTGGGGGGGTCTCAGTCCATAGGGTTGCACAGAGTAGGACATGACAGAGCAACTAACACTTCCACACTCACATGCATATACCTGTGTGTGTATCTAATTCTAGTGTTTAGCTGAGCATGACTATAAGCGGCTTTGCCATGAGGCTTCATAAATCATCTCCAGATGCTCAGCAAGAAGCAGAGTAAACAGACACAGGCTGGGTCAAAACTAACAGACCCAAATGTAGTACTCATCTCTAAGAGCGTACATAAACCTGAATGAGTTTATCCACAAGCAATGTTAATTATTTCTTGATCTGGATTATCATTTAAACACAAAAGTGTATGATCTGAGATGGTGCAAACTGAAGAGAATGGCTAGATAATGGAGATATATCTAGTCAAGTGAAATCAACATATGATTGCAGGAGGTTCATTTGGCCTCAAACAAAATGGAAATCAATAAAGGAAGTAGAGAAAACAAATTGTTTTTATTAAAAGAAATCCATACTTTTTTAAAATTAAGGACTGGATAAGCAAACATAATGAAAACATGTAACTGAAAAAGTACACTAACTGTATACTACTGTCCTAAGTCATTACAATAGTCTCCTGACAGTAGCTGGCAAGAATAACTTGGGAAATATCTTAATCCAGCAGTAGGACAAAAACATCATCAGTAGTACTTAATATACCTTTTTTATATGTATATATCTATATGCATACATGCGTGCTAAATTGCTTCAGTCATGTCCAACTCTCTGTGACCCCACGGACTGCAGCCCCCCAGGCTCCTCTATCCATGGAATTCTCCAGGCAAGAACACTGGGGAGGCTTGCCATGTCCTCGTCGAGGGGATCTTCTCGACCCAGGGGATTCTTCTCGATTGAATCCCTGTCTCTTATTTCTCCTGCACTGGCAGGTAGGTTCATAACCACTATCGCCACCTGGGAAGCTCATATATCTATATATGAGTGAGAGAAAGTCAGTCGTGTCCGACTATCTGCGACCCTATGGACTATTCAGTCCAGTGGAATTCACCAGGCTGTAATACTAGTGTGTGTTGCTGTTCCCTTCTCCAGGGGATCTTCCCAACCTAGGGATTGAACCCAGGTCTCCAGCATTGCAGGTAGATTATTTTCCAGCTGAACCACCAGAGAAGCCCATATATCTACATATAGGTTTGCAAATCCCCAAAGTATTAATAAATGCCACTGAGTCTTCAGTTGTGTGTCAGAGTCCTGTACACTTAAGTTGGACTCCAGCTTCAAATTTCCAACGCCATCAGGACCTGGAGAGCAAATCAGGATATGGAGACAGAAGCCCAGGTCTGTAGTCTGGAAACTAACAGTAGAAATTAATGCAAGACTGCAACACAATTTACAAACAGCTGCCTGTAAATAACTACAGCAGAATAGACCCTGGGCTTGAAGAAGTCAAACCAACACTTGATCCTCAAAATGGCAGCCAGTTTCTTTCTGGATCTCTTTGGTTTTATCTAACTTGACTCAGAGGTGAGTCTTCACATGATGGGCTCACAAACTACACATGATGGGCTCACAAACTATAGTCAGGCCTGCAAGACTAGGGCTGGAAGGGGCTCAGGGTGGTGATCCTGGAAAAGGTTTCAATTCTATGCATTCAATGAGGTCTCACTGTAGTTTGTCTGTTTTAAAGACAAAATTAGAATTGTATTGCCTTATTCCTCGGGTAACAATCCCTTTTTCTCAGTGGAATGTGTAAACCTTTAAGTCATGCACGAGATACAGAATCTGAAACAGTGCTTCCCCATTTGGACTTAATGAGAATACATGAAGAGGTAGGGCCAGCAAATTAACAACCTCAAAGACAAAGGTTTACAATAAACATCTTATGCCTGTGATATTCTAGTCAAAAAGAATGCAAGCAATAATACTGAATTCAAAACAGGCGAATTAGATAGCAAACCTGCCCTCTGGTCCTCTTTACCAGCTGGAAGAAGATGCCTTTCATTTTCACATTCCTGAATTAGAGTCATGCATTGTGTTTTATGAAATTGCATTATTAAGATGTTTTGATTTGTTTGTACTCTAGGATATAAAACCAACTGGGGGATCTGGGATGTGTAAGATGTTTATTTTTGCTCTTTGATTATTAATCATTGCCTTCACTTTCCCTTGCTCTTCACCGGGTATTTCAGTGTTCATAAATACCTGTCATAGAAATTATAAATAGAATAAGGACTCAGAGTTAATGAAGATATTTTTAGCATAGTGATATTGCTGACACGAACATTTCCTGTGTGCAGTTTCTGTCCTAATTTCTTTACATATATTAGCTCCTTTGATCCTTATAACAACCTTATGAGATGGATATTTTTATTTTTTACACTTAAGGAAAATCAGACATGGAAAGCTTACCAAATTTGACCAGGTTTACATGTGCAAGTGGTGTAGTTAAGAATCAAACATAAGATTTATTAATATGAGTCCCTTCTATGCACTTAACCACCAAACTCTTCTGCCTCTTAAATATGTTGGATGCTATCAGCAATCAGAAGACTTATTTAATAAGCCTAACTTTAGTATCATCTATGAATTAGATATTAGGATCAGAAGGTAAAAAGAAATCTGCCTGCAATGCAGGAATGAAGTGAAGTGAAAGTGAAGGTCGCTCAGTTGTGTCCGACTCTTTGCGACCCCATGGTCTATATAGTCCATGAAATTCTCCAGGCCAGAATACTTGAGTGGGTAACCCTTCCCTTCTCCAGGGAATCTTCCCAACCCAGAGATCGAACCCAGGTCTTCTGCGTTGCAGGTGGATTCTTTACCAGCTGAGCCACAAGGGAAGCCTGGGTTCATTCCCTGGGTTGGGTAAATCCACTGGATAAGGGAATGGCTACCCATTCAGGTATTCTTGCCCAGAGAATTCCATAGACAGAGGAGCCCGGTGGGCTATAGTCCACAGGATCAGATATGACTGAGCAACTAACACTTTCACTGTTCAACACATGCTGTAGATGAGTAACAACACATTTTGTCAGTAGGTCAAAAAGATACATGACACAAACTACAGATGTGGGAAAAGGTACCCATATTCAGATTCTGTGTCTATTAATAAAAAAAAAAAATCGGTGCAGAACGAGAAGCAAGTTCAGATTTTTATAGCACCTGTCTTAGACTTGAGTTGCATCCTCATAGATTTCAGCCACAATATTTCACAGAGGAATTTGTTCCTGCAATGTTTTCAAGCCTGCTGGTAAAAGTCCTTTATCACTACTGCATTTCTTGGTTTTCTTTCTGCTTAGGATCTAAATCATTTTGCATGGTCTATTTCTGTATCTGGAGGTAGGAGGGAAGACTAACTCCCACATCTTAGTTCAACCTCACAGTACCTCGATTTTGCTTAAATGTACTGTTCTCAAGGATTCAGTTCTGGGAAACATGAGGCTAGGGTTTTTAGAGGACTAGTGTTTCTTAGTAGAAGTCACTGCAGTTTAAACCAAACTAGCATCTTTGTTGTATTTATGTAAATTCATGCAGCCTAATCGATAGAGCCAAAGGAAATGGATAGGAAAGAGACTGTATTACACAGACATAGTTTCCTGCTCCCCTGCCACAGTGGATTGATCATGTTAGGTGGTTTAAGGCTGATGGCTCATTGGATTACATAAGTCATTGATATATCAATGGCAGTAACAAGACTTCCACAAATCACAACCATGAGCTTCTGTGACTCCCAGGTCTGTCTCTGTAATATTTTTCATTTTGCTTTTTAATAGAGAGATCTGATACTTTAGTTCTTCATGAGGCAATCAATCCTATGCTAAATCTAGACTTAAAAACTTACGGGCTTATCAACCTAAGACATTAACAGAACTCAGGGAGCTTTACAAGTTGTCATCCTTCCTTACTTCTAAGGCCCTAGAATGCCAGAGCCATCACTGCTCAGGCCCCTAGTCCTTGCTTTTTCTTTTTTCTTAGCCACAATGACTTGCAAAAATCACTCATAAAGATTTTCCCCATCAAGCAAGCAATAAAAAAGGATGCAAAGCATTTGGGAAATGCAAAATGCTACATAAATTTAAGAGCAGTTCTGTTTATTGTAAAACTTGCATGAAAACAAATATGACTTGCTTAATTTAGGAGGAGAATTGATGTGTTCAGTGAGAAAACTGGTGCAGTGTGAAAAGTGTAGATTTGGGTTCTGAGAGACAAGAATTTTACTTTCAGCTTTGGCACTTACTAGGTAGGGGATCTGGACAGATTAATCTCTCAGAGCTTCAGTTTTCTATATAAAAATATATAACATTATAATAATCACGGGCACCCATGAACACACACACGCACACACACACATACCCCTCAGAGATTTGTGAGAGCTACATGAGATAACAGGTAAAGTGCCCAGCAGAATGTCTGTCTGACAGTTTTCCTAATGTTTTTGATGCTAAATCTCTAGAGCAAATGGTGCTCGATAGAAGACAAATCGGTACATGGTGCATCCAGTAAAGTTATCGCAAAGGAGGAGGAAACCCTAATGGTGTCGCATTCTTTCTCATCCTAGTGGCTCTGCTTGGAATAAAAATCCATGTGGACCTGGAATGACATTGAATGAATAGATAGAACTCTCCCTGGAACTATCCAATAACAGGTCATTGCAAGTTCATCAGTGATTGGGGAATGATGTTGATGTTGGGGAATGTACCAAAGAAACACGGTGCAGAGGAAGCAATCCTGGACGTGTGCCAGCTGTGGAGGGATCTGGTTCCACCCGGTTGCCAGCTAGCCAGCCCTCCAGTCTTCGTGGGTGGCAGTTTCCTCGCCTGAAAAAAAAAAAAATGTGAACATGGCCCAATAACGTGTGATAGCCTTGAACTGCATTTTGAATCTGTGAAATGAAATTTCTTCATGAAAAAGAGATTTTCCACAGCTCAGCAAATAGGCCAGCTGCTAAGAAGAGCTATAAGGGTTTTAGAGCAGGAAAGAAACTAATCTCTATTATTTCCAGGATGAGAATTTAGCTTCAGCCATCTCTGGAGCACTGGCTGTTGGCAAAGCCATGAGTTCCATCACTAAGGAGTAAAGCACAAATGATTTTATTCTAAGGTGGAAATGTCACCTGTAGATGCAGCAACATTTTTATAACCAGTATCATTAATAGAATTGTCTCAGACCTTGAGGGTTTTACAAGAAAGTGAAAAAGTAAAATAAATAAATAAGGTAAGAAAAACCTCTCGACTTGAACATTGAGAGTGAGACAAAGTGATTTTAAAAGCATCTTCTGTTTCTAAATTTTCTATTTTTATTCTACATACATAATGGAGTTCTTAATAATCTCACAGTTGTATTTGGAAATGACACAGATTTAAGGAATGCTAAAATGACTTTTCTGCTCAGAAATATAAAATGACTCTTCAGTGCCTAAATAAATTTCAAGATCCCAAAAGCAGGCCTTCAGATCCTTCACCACATACAATCTATCAACATGATATGTTTTCCAGGGTTTCTTTCAACATACATTACTCAATATACCTTTTAAACTGCCTTTCTTTGTAAAAACTCCTTAAGTAAGGGATTGCAGTTTAATTTTTCTGGTAGTCCTTGTGAATGCCTTGCATATAGGTGGTAATAAAATACATGAAAATATAAAAGAATAAACAACATCACGTCTTTTTTCTCAAACACAATATGAAGGAGTAAACTAATTAAGGAAACCCAATGAAAGAGTCTTCCCTGATGGCTCAGTGGTAAAGAATCCACATGTAAATGCAGGAGATGCGAGTTTGATCCCTGGGTTGGGAAGATCCCCTGGAGGAGGAGATGGTAACCCACACCGGTATTCTTGCCTGGAGAATCCCATGGGCAGAAGAGCCTGGCGGGCTACAGTCCAGGGGGTTGCAAAGAGTCGGACATGACCGAGCAACTAAACAACAAAAACAACAATGAAAGTGTCAGGGAAGGAATAGAGAGTGCATCTTCTTTAACTAGAGGCTTAATAGTTAATTAAGCCTGGTGGCTCAGACGGTAAAGCGTCTGCCTGCAATGTGGGAGACTTGGGTTTGATCCCTGGGTTGTGAAGATCCCCTGGAGAAGGAAATGGCAGCCCACTCCACTATTCTTGCTTGGAAAATCCCACGAATGGTGGAGGCTGGTAAGCTACAGTCCATGGGATCACAAACAGTCAGTCAGTGACTTCAATTCCTTTTCTTTCTTAATTTAGATCAGAGAGACATAGAACTGATTGCAAGCAGGCAGTCTTAGCTTGGCAGTGAACCTGTTGAAAATACTTGGAAGAAACAATCAGATCTATTGGGTTGAACATATATAGATTTGAACAAACTATTTCTGTTCAGTCAGTTATACCAGATGAGAAGCACATGAAAATCATTGACTGTTCAAGATGGTGCATCCTAATTTATGACCTGGTGCTGCGTGATCTGGAGAAGGCAATGGCACCTCACTCCAGTACTCTTGCCTGGAAAATCCCATGGACGGAGGAGCCTGGTAGGCTGCAGTCCATGGGGTCGCTAAGAGTCGGACATGACTGCGAGACTTCGCTTTCACTTTTCACTTTCAAGCATTGGTGAAGGAAATGGCAACCCACTCCAGTGTTCTTGCCTGGAGAATCCCAGGGATCGGGGAGCCTGGCGGGCTGCCATCTATGGGGCCACACAGAGTTGGACACCCCTGAAGTGACTTAGCAGCAGCAGCTGTGTGATCCTGGACAAATTCTTTAGCAACCCTGAGCTTAATAAAACTGATATTAAATGAGGAAATGCACAGAACAGCACAGAGCTCCATCCTTCTTTTTTTTAAGTCTATTTAATTTGTTACAATATTGCTACTGATATATGTTGCGGATTTTTGGCCAGAAGGTATGTGGTATTCTTAGCTTCCTGACCAAGGATCACACCCATCCTCCCTGCATTGGAAGGCAAAGTTTAACCACTGGACCACCAGGGATGTCCCAGCCCTTCTTAAATGTTCAGAACCATGTTAGTATTTTTCCTCTCTGCTGATTCTGTATTTCTTATTCTCTATGAGATAATAAAGAAAAAGTCATGGGCAGTCATTTAGATGATCAAAAAGCATACACCGATTTATGAGCTGTAACCTTCTGGGATCCACTGTGAATGAGCTTTGCTTGCAACCATTTCTGGGTCACTTTCATCTCTTTGCCCTTTTCTATATTAGTGCTTCTTTTAGACTGCAAATCAAACATGTGTCATGATACATGTAGCATGAGGCTAAAGAATTATTGACTCATTTTTTCAGAAATGGAAATTAAGGAAACTTCCCTGTGCAGCCATCATTTTTGGATGAGTTTCTGGACATTTTGACAGCTTTGCAGTTTCTGAGCTCAGAATTGTGTCCTAGGTCTATTTATCTGTCATCTCTCCTCTACCAAGCAGAGATTTAGCAAAGCACCATAACTCTTTTAACTAAAGATTTCAAGATTTCCAAATGGGCCATGATAGAAGAATTGGCTTGGCTCCTATTGGGTCCTGCATCTTCCTGAAAGTCTAATGTGGCGCTTCTGAGGAGAAAAATGAAAAAAGTGAAAATGTTAGTTGCTCAGTTGTGTCCCACTCTTTGAGCCCCCATGAACTATAGCCTGCCAGGTTCCTCTGTCCTTGGAATTGTCCAGGCAAGACTACTGGAGTGGATAGCCATTCCTTTCTTCAGGAGATCTTTCCAACAGAGCACCATCACAAATCCAAAACCCTATTAAATTAACCAAATTCACTGAAACAATTTCTCCCAGTGGTCTCATCATGTTTAGCTTGTAACGTCAATGTTTTCCTATTGCAAATTTAAATCTAACATCTAATTTAAATATTTCTACCTAGCTCTCAAGCTCTTCTACTGAATAGCTTCATCTACTCATTAAATACCATCTTCCCTTTGCTCCCCAGCACCTGCTGCCCACAAGCTGTTAATGTTCTACTGGGTTATTATGGAGTCCTGCCCCAAGGTCACAGCTGCAAGGCCTTACACCTAGACGACAGAAGCAGAGCCCAGAGCCAAGATCACCTCGGAAGCTGACTGAGTCCCTTTGTAACTGTTGTCAAAAGCCCTCCTGATCATCACTAGCCAGCTTTCTGACTCCAAATTAGGCAAAAAATACCCACCCCAGTGTTCACCCTATAACGCCCTAAGCAATCACCTAATGCCAGCTTTCCAGCAGGAATTTTTTTGGTCTCGAGACTATAAAAACTGCTACCAACCCATGAAAAGCATCAGTTCACCTTGAGCCAGCCCACTGTTATAACATCTCCCACTATAATAAATAATGAAATAAGTAATAATATAATAAACATAATAATAATAAAATAAAACTCTCCCTTCCGATGACTCTCCCTGGCCGGTTCAGGAAGTCTGCACACTGCACTCGCAGTGCCCACTTATCTTTGCTCTTTGTTCTTAACAAACTCACTCCATTCTGAAATGCTCTGTATCTTGAAATTATTTTCCACCCTGTGTTTGGACTGCCATGATACCTATTTAACATAAACGTCACCTCCTTCCTGAAATGTAGTCCAAGCTCCCTAGTCCCAAATCCATTTTCACCAAGATCAAGTTTGTGTCATCTTGTCCATAAAACTTTTCTGATTAGTCCAACTTTTGTAATTATGAATTTTTCACTCTTTCACTAACATTCTCACATCCCCCCACCAATGTGGACAATTCTGTCTTGGAACTATGAATGTTTTGCTTAGATAAGTTAATGGCCTCCACCAGTGACCCCCAAATATTTTTGGCACCAGGGACTGATTTTGTGGAAGACAATTTTTCCACCGACAGGAAGGGGGAAGGAGGGATGGTTTGGTGATGATTCAGGAACATTACATTTACTGTGCACTTTATTTCTATCATTATTACATCAGCTGAACCTCAGGTCATCAGGCATTAAATCCTGGAGGTTGGGGACTCCTGCTCTAGGCCAAGTCTTCCTCCTCATAATCCTACCAGCCATGTCTCTTTGTATCCATATTTTATGCTTAAAAGAGGTGATGTGAATAGGAGCAGGGCCTAATGCAAAGGATGGAGGGTAGTTTCAGGTTTTACTTTCATGTTTCCTGAGATTATAGTGAACTGAGTTTCATAATATTTTAATGATTTAGCTAGATAAAAGCTGATTTCTTTTAGAGCCCATGTTGCATGCGGTACCAAATGAGGAAAAAGGATGAATGTTCTCCCCACCTCTGCATGAAACTAAGCAGAATTTGGACTTGTAGTCAGTGGGGTTTAGGCAGGTCACAGATGCCACACCCAGCTGAAGATAATTGATGAGTATGCATGAAAAGAATACCAAGAAGAGAATTTGCTGTTTTGGAAAAAGGTGTGATTAGGGTTTTAGGAGAGTCAAAAAAGATGGTAAAGCATCTTACGTCTACTCAGTGTCTTTCCGAGTTTTTTTTAAAAAACACTAGGATTTCTCTTTCATACTAAATATTCAGCACAAAAGCCACATTTAAGTAAACAATGGCCAAATGTCTTCATCCTAAGTGCTTATCCCCCAGTAGCACATTGGGTGGGTGGGGAACTCTAAATAGCTTCTTACTAAGGAGAGGGGTGGGCAGTGAGGCTGAAAATGCATGATAACGATCTGCCTTCAGTGGTGGCAGAGGCTGAGCATGGGCTGCCCTTATTACAGAAGATTATTTGTTCTCATTTTGACTGTTTTAGGACATCAACAAGCCATTTTCTATGCTGAGAATGGAGATGGGAAATCAGGCATGACTCATTTTTCTAAGTTAAAAACACAGTATTTCTTTTTAAATTACAAAAAGTAATCTCCATTGACTTTTAACTAGTAAATTATGCAAACACACAAAGAAAAGTTTAATAATCTTCTTGCCTCCTTTATTTCCTTTTCTCTACAATAACCAAAGTTTTGAGCCTGAAAGATGGCCTGTCAGAAAGTCTCTGGGGTTCAGATCCATCCACACTCACATATGAAGTAGTTTACTCTGTGTTCCTTTTCTATCTGGATGAGTGCTTGCCACTTAACATGAGATTTTTTTCTTAAAAAATTAACCTTTTTTCCCCAAGCTGATATAAGTAAGTGCCTTGAGAACAGGATGATTTAAAGTATCTTTTGGAGACTTCCCTGGCAGTCCAGTGGTCAAGACTCTGCTTTCTGGTGCAGGGGTGCAAGTTCAATCCCTGGTCGGGGAGCTAAAATCTTATATGCCTTGGACCAGAAAGTCAAAACATAAAAACAGAAGCAATATTGTAACAAATTCAATACAGAAATTCTTTAAAAATGGTCCACATCAAAAAATCTTTGAAAACATAAAGTATCTTTTGTGTCCTATCAGATAAATCCTTACCTCCCAAACCAACCAAACCCACACAGCACCAAGGTACACTGCAGACCATGTCTTGGGCTTCCTACCCTACTCTGGTTGCCATTAGAAATACCAAAGTTTTCTTGGTTATCATTGGCTTTATTGAAAAAGCTAGCTAACTAAAGCAAATCTTGTAGTCCTATTTCTAATATGTTGTCAAAATGCAAGTGCCTTAAGGAGGAACTTTGTACCTCTTGTAATTAGGGAAAAAGATATACACTTAACAATATGCATGGGCTTCCCTGATGGCTCACACAGTAAAGAATTTGCTTGCAATGCAGGAAACCCGGACTCAATCCCTGGGTTGAGAAGATCCTCTGATTCCAAGGGAATGGCTACCTACTCCAGTATTCTTGCCTGGAGAATCCCATGGACAGAGGAGCCTGGTGGGCTACAGTCCATGGGGTCACAAAGAGTCAATCATGGCTAAGCACATACAACATATACATAGATCAAAATTTTGGCATGAAAAAGGGAATGATTTTAACCATAGGACTGCAAGTATTAGCATCATTGGCTTAGAAGATTTTACCATTTTTCTTGTGACATAGCTATTCCTCTTCTAAAAACCATTTTTAGTTATCTCATACAAGTGGGCATTCTCTAACTCTGCTAATAAAATTTTTTCTCAGTGATAAGAAGAAAATTGCACTATCATCTGCTAAGTACTATAGTGTAATGTAAGGTAGTCTGATCACCACCACATCTAATTAAAATAGTAAATCACTTTTTAAAATCCTTCTGTATTATGAAGATTTGATTATAACAGTCTTATATTAGCAGTGCCCCTTAAAGAGGTTAAGTAAACCCATTACCCAGAAGATATCAGCCCTCAGTGCCAGACTTCTTAGTCAAAAGCAGGATGCTTTGTCAAGTCAGTTGATTTCTAGTGGCACTGACATCTTAGGATGCTGTTTCAGCATTGCAGCAAAGCTGGGTTCTGTCTTGATCACTCAAAGACTGGTAATCTCATTGATTTACAGAAGCCATGCATTGAATTTCACAAGAGAGCAATTTACCCTTTGTATTCATATGTCTGTTTGTTTGTTCAATTTCTGAGTCTCTTCATAGGACTGAGCTTCCCTGGTGGCTCAGATGGTAAAGAATCTACCTGCAGTGCAGGAGACCTGGGTTTGATCCCTGGGCTGGGAAGATTCCCTGGAGAAGGAAAGAGCAACCCTCTCCAGGAATTCTATCCTGGAGAATTCCATGGACAGAGGAGCCTGACAGGCTACAGTCCACGGAGTCGCAAAGAGTTGGACATGACTGAGCAACTATCACTCACTCATTCACTTCATAGGACAGTCTGATTTCTTGTCCCCTCCATCTTCTTTATTTGTTGAACTCACAGATGCCAAAGTATATGAGGAATTCACACAAGCCTAGTGGCAGGCACAGACTCCCATCTCTCTAATTATTCCAGACCACCTCCTATTCTACTCATTCCAACAGATTGTCCCTAAATTGCCTAGCTTTCCAATTCCAGTTAATTTTCAATATGCAATTTCTTGACACTACTTCTACTGCATTTTAATGACCCACTTTGTACATGTCTCTTTGGATCAGCCTCAGTTTTGTCTGTTAGTCAATTTTACATTGTCCCTCTGACAGAATGATGATGGCACAGTCATGGTGCTTGTTGAATCAATGCCGGGATTTAGTCTGCCCTGCCTAAACTCTCCACTGCTGCTGCTGCAGCTGCGAAGTCGCTTCAGTCATGTCAGACTCTATGCAACCCTAGAGACCGCAGCCCACCAGGCTCCCCCGTCCCTGGGATTCTCCAGGCAAGAACACTGGAGTGGGTTGCCATTTCCTTCTCCAATGCATGAAAGTGAAAAGTGAAAGTGAAGTAGCTCAGTCGTGTCTGACTCTTCGAGACCCCATGGACTGCAGCCTAGCAGGCTCCTCCACCCATGGGATTTTCCAGGCAAGAGTAATAGGGGAAACCAACTTGTAATATAGGGGAAAAATGATTGTGAAGATCAGAAAAATGGCATCTTTTGCTTTTCATCCAGAAAATAAATATATTAAATTTTCATCACAATTGCCTACATTTTCTTATTTATATGAACCAGAACTTTGATTTCTAAATTAGATTACTGAGTCTCATAAAGGACAGCTGTCTTATCTCTTTTAAAAGTTTTTTTTTTTTTTTCAAAAGAATAGATGCATGCATATGTAACACCCAAAACACTTTGCTGTACACCTGAAACTAACACATTATTAATCAACTATAAACCAACATAGAATAAAATTTAAAAAATAAATAAATTTTTCATGAAATACATAGAGTTTAAAATATCCAATAATATTTGATTTATAATGAAAGATAAGGGTTTCTGCTGCATACTTCCCCATTCCTGGTTTCCATCCACTATATACCAAACAATCAATACTATAAGTTATTTCCACTATCTCAATATTTCTAAATAAGTCACTTATACTTCCCTTCAGCTATATCTCACAATGCTACATAACTGGATACCTTCTTTAGACCTGTCTTAAAACTTATTAGTTCTCTCTTTGGCTGTGTCTAACATGCTGCTTAGCACATCCATTGCATTTTAATTTTTAATTATATTTTATCTATTTTAAAATCTACAGGTTGTTTTTGTTCCTTATTTCTTTTTCTGGTCAACTTTTAACTCTTTAAAAGTAATTATGTACTTATTTCTTATTTTTGAAACTGCTAATTCCAACGTTAACTATATTTGTGAATTTTAATCTGTTTTTCCCTACTAATTCTCACTTCTAATGATTTAATTTCAATTCTGCTTTGAAATTTTCTAAAATATGGTAGGCTGTTCATTGAATCCTTACTGTGAAACAAAAATTGAAATTGTGATTAAAGTGGCATTCATTTAGCTTGCATCTCTGAGTTCATGTTTCCCATGGTTTCTGAATTCATAGAATTTCCTTTGCTTCTCTGGTGGCTCAGACGGTAAAGAATCTGTTTGCAATGAAGAAGAATCAGGTTCGATCCCCGGGTTGGGAAGATCCTTTGAAGAAAGGAATAGCTACCCACTTCAGTATTCTGGCCTGGAGAAGTCCAAGGACAGAGGCTACAGTCCACAGGATTGCAAAGAGTCAGACATGACTAAGCAACTAAAACTTCCCCTTTCCTTCAGCTCCTCCTCTCTCTCCTCCAGCTAGTAACTCTTCTTGCCTGTTCACTTGATGCCAGCCCCTTTATGCCAGCTGTTATACTGTACTACTGTACTTTTCAAGGTACTGCACAGCAAGATTAAAAATGTTTTTTTTCTTTTATTTTTTATGCACTTGTGTGAAAAGTTTTATAAACCTATGACAGTACACTACTATATAGCCAGTTGTGTTAGTTAGGTACCAAGGTTAACTTTGTTGGACTTACAAACTGGATTTATGAACTGGCTCTTGGAATGAAACTTGTATTTAGGGGACTTACTGTAGAAGAGCCCACCCTAATGACCTCGTTTAACTTAATTATATCTTTAGAAGCATTATCTCCAAATACAGTAAGATTCTGAGGTACTAGCTATTAGGACTTCAGCATATGAATTTGCAGATGGGGAATCAATTCAGCCCATAACACACTTTCCTCTGGCTTCTCCATATTCATGTCCTTCATACATGCAGAACACATTCACCCCATCACAACAGCCCTAAATGTCTTAACTCATTCTAGCATGTACTCTAAAAGCCCAAACTTTCATCTAAATATGCTCTAAATCAGGTATGGGTGAGACTCAAGGTATGACTCAACCTAAGCTGAAATTCCTCTCTAGTTGCGAATCTGCTTTTGTTTCTGGCTCCTTGGAAATGGCAGCTGGGTTTTGGTCTTTATATATCTTGCTGTCCATAATTTGCCACAACTGCACATGCACATATTTATTTTCAGTCCCTTATGTTAATAGTTACTTGGTGTTTTGTTGCTTGAGGAAGTATTTGTCCAGGTGCAAACACTGAAGCAAAGGTCTCAGGTCCCAAGTCCCAGTCTGTCTTACCCGATACAGCCATCAATCTGAGGATGGGGAGGAACTATGTACTGTATCAACATCTAGGGGAACTGAGTCCTATGCAAAGAATTATCAATATCTCAGTTATTTTTCACTAAGTATCTGACTTCATTGGGCTTTATTTTCACTACTTTAAAAAGTAACACATTTACTTTAAATGTAAACAGTAGGTAATGAGCCTATCTTATATTCAACCCTGTGCTACTGGTCCAAGGATCTGCTGGAGGTAGTCAGCTTTTAGCACAATAATTGAGAAAGTGAAGAAAAAGTGAAAAGTGTTAGTCGCTCAGTCGTGTCTGACTCTTTGTGATCTTATGAACTGTAGCCCCCAGGCTTCTCTGCCCATGGAATTCTCTGGGCAAGAATACTGGAGAGGGTTATCATTCCTTTCCCCAGGGTATCTTCCTGACCCAGGGATCTAACCCGGATTTCCTATATTGCAGGTGGATTCTTTACCATCTGAGCTAAGAGAGGGAGCAGAATAAATATTTTTAAGTCACCTTTTTAAAAAAAAAGTAATAAAATTTTTCTGAGTAATTTTCCCTAGTTTTACTTTGCTATATATTAATTCACTACACTATCTACATAAGAGTCAGTTAAAAGTGCCTCCAACTTACTATTGCCTCTAGACTAAGCTGGCTCATACTCTCTCTTGGTGAAGGACCTGATGAAGCCTTGTCTATATAGAACAGAACCCTAGAAGCCAATATCAACTTCCCCTCTGCCCATTCCTCTCCCCTCACTCAGAAAAAAAGCTTTGTGAAGCCACCCTCTTCTGTCTGTCTTTACCATCCTTGGTCTCTATAAAGCATGGCATCTTCTAATCTGGACAGTTCTTGAGTTTCTCTCTAATCCATATTTATTAGTGTCTTTTTTTCCTTTAAAGACAAGTTTGATCATGCTGCTGTCCCTGAAATCCCTTTAATAAGTCTCACATCCTTTAAGGTAAACTCACATGGAATACCCTCCACAGTCACCTTCAATATGTGCTGATTATACATGTTTTCCTATACACCTTATAATTCAGCTACAGTAACCACTCACTATGAATGGACCCATTAAACCCTGCAGTCCACAGACTTTCCAGTTCTCCTTGTAGTCCTCATTTTCTGCTTGGTAAATCTTTGTACATTTGTTAAGATCTTAATGAAAATGTGCCTTCTTGAAGGCTCCTCCACTCTAACAAACAGTGTCCACCTCCTCTTCGTTAACCTGGGCAGCCCCACCTATTACCTTCCTCCTTTGTGCCTTTCATCACCTGTTTTGCCTTTCCATGAGGCTTGGGTTCCTTGGGCTTTCCTGGTGGCTCAGATGGTAGAGAATCTGCAATGCAGGAGGCTCAGGTTCAATCCCTGGGTCAGGAAGATCCCCCGGAGAAGGGAATGGCAATCCACTCTAGTATTTTTGCCTGGGAAAACCGATGGACAGAGCACCCTGGTGGGCTACAGCCCATGGTTTCACAAAGAA
Organism: Redunca redunca; assembly: GCA_006410935.1. Lineage (NCBI taxonomy): Eukaryota > Metazoa > Chordata > Mammalia > Artiodactyla > Bovidae > Redunca > Redunca redunca. Next base: position 512,099 of record SJYQ01005775.1, on the reverse strand, counting down.
TTGGGCATGACTGAGCAACTGACACCTTCACACTTTCACTTTGAATTTTCATTGTTGTTCAGTCACTCAATTGTGTCTAACTCTTTGTGACCCCATGGACTGCAGCACACCAGGCTTCCCTGTCCTTCACCATCTCCCACAGTTTGCTCAAACTCATGTCCATTGAGTGGGTGATGCCATCCAACCATCTCATCCTCTGTCATTTTCTTCTCCTCCTGCCTTCAATCTTTCCCAGCATCGGGGTCTTTTCTAATGAGTCGGCTCTTCGCATCAGGTGGCCAAAATATTGGAGTTTCAGCTTTAACATCAGTCATTCCAATGAATATTCAGGACTGATTTCCTTTAGGATTGACAGGTTGGCTCTCCTTGCAGTCCAAGGGACTCTCAAGAGTCTTTTCCAACACCACGGTTCAAAAACATCAGTTCTTTGGTGCTCAGCCTTCGTTATGGTCCAACTCTCACATCCATACATGACTAATGGAAAAACCATAGCTTTGACTATCTATAGGACCTTTGTTGGCAAAGTATTGTCTCTGCTTTTTAATAGTCTGTCTCGGTTGGTCATAGCTTTTGTTTCAAGGAGCAAACCTCTTTTAATTTCATGGCTGTCATCATCATCTGCAGTGATTTTGGAGCCCCCCAGAATAAAGTCTGACACTGTTTCCCCATCTGTTTGCCAGATGTGATGGGACTGCATATGCCATGATCTTTGCTTTTTGAACATTGAGTTTTAAGCCAGCTTTTTTACTCTCCTCTTTCACCTTCATCAAGAGGCTGTTTAGTTCTTCGCTTTCTGCCATTAGGGTGGTGATATCTGCTGTACCTAGAATAATAACCTCCAATACAGCAAGTATGCAATGAATCCATGCTGAATAATGGAGTAAATGGATAATTAAAGAAGCAGAACCTAAATGGTAATGATCCATATTTGCTATATATTTAGTTATTTTAAGCCATTTTCCCCCTCTGAAATGTATAAGGATTATTGGTCTCTGATTCTAGGTTTTTCTTGTTTGCTTAAAGAGTTACTTTAAGTGAGGGAGTTCCTAGTGAAAAAGATCATATTTTGGCTATTCTGTGATCCTGGGAATGATTTTCATTGTAACACTCTCTTTTTTAAATTAACTTTTTTTGGAGTATAGCTGCTTTACAATGTTGCATTGGTTTCTACTGTACAGCAAAGTGAATCAGCTATATGTATTGTCTACATGCATTCTCAGTTAGTCGCTCAGTCATGTCTGACTCTGGGATGCTTTGGACTGTAGTCTGACAGGCTCTTCTGTTCGGTGGGATTTCCCAGGCAAGAATACTGGAGTGGGTTGCTATTTCCTCCTCCAGGGGATCTTCCTGACCCAGGGACTGAACTCTCATCTCCTGTGTCTCCTGCTTTGCAGGTGGATTTTTTTGCCTGCTAAGCCACAGGGGCAGCCCTGTAGGTATACAGATACTCCCTCCCTTTTAGATTTCTCACTCTTCTTCTGAGAGTTGAATATCCAAGTGAACCCAGGGTGCAGTTGGCATTACACTGGACTTATGACTGATAATTCATTTCTGAAGGTGAGATATTGCGTGTCAAGTGTCCAGCTGGTGTTATTTTCAGCATAGAACCTGTTAAACCACCAAGGCAGCATTAATGAGATGGAATGAATTGATCTCTACTCTGGATTGACCAGCACGGCCTCAATACTGTGGCATCAAATGTGCTCTGTGTGCTACTTGAAAGGTATTTTTTTCATTCCTTCAGCAGCATAAACACTCCAGTAGGTAACAATATCTAAATTCAAGTCTCTCTTCAGAGAGAGCACTACACACATTTCTGAGATCAAACTCATCTCCATTTACTTTCCGTGGACCTGAATAAGCATATCCCTGAGTCAGGACCTCAGGTTTTTTTAAATTTCACCATTCCTGGGTCATCAGTATAAGCTATTCTATCAAGAGCCTGATGCTGATAAGGTAAGAGAACGGAAGAGTTTAAATATGAGATGAGAATGATTTTTATTATTTCTTTACTTATTGAAATAAATGGGACATTGTTATCTTTTTAAAAAAATACATTTTTGTTGTGCCACACAGCATGCAGAATCTCAGTTCCCTGATCAGGAATCAAACGCTTGCCCCCTGAAGGGGAAGCTCAGAGCCTTAACAAGCAGACTTCCAGGGAAGTCCCAAGAATGATTTTTAAATGCTGGGTGATTTGCCTAAAATTATTTGTTTTTCTATTCAATGAGCCTTTTTTGAGTCCAGCTGGAATGATGACAGACCTTTGAATATTTCCTTCCCTCTAATCATTAGTTTGAAGAACCTGCAGAAGATATGAACATGAAATTGATATCTGCTGCTTTATGGCAAAAACACAGGCCCACCCACTGCACCTGGGTGGCAAACCACTTTCTAGATCAATGTTGCCTTCTCCACGAATAAACTCTCAAGTCGTCTGTGGCCACCTGTGATGCTGTTGCCATCTTGGGGCATGACTGTGCTCAGTAACTAAGTTGTGTCTAGTTCTTCGAAATTCCACGGACTGTAGCCCACCAGGCTCCCCAGTTCATGGGATTTCCCAGTCAAGAATACTAGTTCAGTTCAGTTCAGTTCAGTTCAGTCGCTTAGTCGTGTCTGACTCTTTGCGACCCCATGAGTCGCAGCACGCCAGGCCTCCCTGTCCATCACCAACTCCAGGAGTTCACTCAGACTCATGTCTATCAAGTCAGTGATGCCATCCAGCCATCTCATCCTCGGTCATCCACTTCTCCTCCTGCCCCCAATCCTTCCCAGCATCAAAGTCTTTTCTAATGAGTCAACTCTTCGCATGAGGTGGCCAAAGTACTGGAGTTTCAGCTTCAGCATCATTCCTTCCAAAGAAATGCCAGGGCTGATCTCCTTCAGAATGGACTGGTTGGATCTCCTTGCAGGCCAAGGGACTCTCAAGAGTCTTCTCCAACACCACAGTTCAAAAGCATCAATTCTTTGGCTCCCATCTTTCTTCACAGCCCAACTCTCATAACCATACATGACCACAGGAAAAACCATAGCCTTGACTAGACGGACCTTTGCTGGCAAAGTAATGTCTCTGCTTTTCAATATGCTATTTAGGTTGGTCATAACTTTCCTTCCAAGGAGTAAGCATCTTTTAATTTCATGGCTGTAGTCACCACCTGCAGTGATTTTGAAGCCCCCAAAAAATAAAGTCTGACACTAGAGTGGGTTACTATTTCCTCCTGCAGGGGCTCTTCCTGACCCAGGGATGGAACCTGCACCTCCTGGATTGGCAGGCAGATTTTTTTACCACTGAGGCACCTGGCATGACCAATCAGCCTCAAAACTGGAGTGGGGAAGAGTTCAGACTGTGGCTTTGGTCTGAAGCATACAATCAGAGTTTTTTGTTTGCCATTTACAGCTGCATATCTGGGGACCGGTGATGCTTAGTTTTCTCATCTGTAAAATAATACTGGTCAAAAAGCTTTGCAGTGGACATCCCAGGGTGAGTGTATAAAAGTCTGGGAGTTTAGACCTGGTGTCTAAAAGGGTGGAGTACAAATATCCTCTCTTTCCTTACCTATTAAAGATGACCATTCAGCTGGTGCATTCTTTATTCAAGTAAGGAAGAAGCTTTCATTAGAGACTCTGCCTCTGTAGTGATGCCTACCATTCCCCCACACATTGGCTCCTTTCGAGTGTCAATAATTCCCCTGGTCTTCCTTCTCTGCACAGATGGTGGGGCAGCATCAGACAGCTTTCCTAGGCATGCTAAACTGAAGTAGAACATCACCCAGAGAGAGCCCAGTCCTGTTGAGAAAGCATCTTCCAGAACCTAGAAAGTGAAAGTGTTAGTCGATCAGTGTGTTGGACTCTTTATGATCCCATGAAATGTAGCCTGCTAGGCCCTTCTGTCCATGGGTTTCTCTAGACAAGAATACTGGAGTGGATTTTCATTCCCTTTTCCAGGAGATCTTCCTGACACAGTGATCAAACCCAGGTTTCTGCATTGCAGGCAGATTCTTTGCCATCTGAGCCCCCAGGGAAGCCAGAACCTAAAGTAGTTGTAAAACACAGAAAAGATTCCAGGATCACAAGCACACCCTACGGAGTGGCCAACAGAATGGTAAAAGGAATTGAAGCCTCAGCTGTATCCCCAAACACAGCCCTCTGTGAACAACAGCATCTCAACTAGTGACTTCCTAAACTGGGGGTCACTACTGGGTGGATTCTCTTGTCTTTCCTGGACAATGAATCATTGTCCCTGTGGCTCCAAAGATTAAGAAGTTTGCTGGATGGAAAATGAAAGTGGGAGTGAGATATATTCATTTCCTTTCTAGGAGTCTGAAATTGAAGGAGTCTGCCTTTTCCCTGTCAAAATTATATTTACCCGAGAAGCATGGGAGTGATTGAAAGCATACTCTTCGGAGTTAGACTTCCTGGGTCGATGTCCTGACTGTGATATTTAATCAGCTAGCTTTCTCTCAGTGGATTATTTGACTTTTGATCTTAATTTTTCTCAAACTGTAAAATGAGGATAATAATATTAGCTCATATGTACGAATGTAAGAGTTAGACCATAAATAAAGATGAGCACTGAACAACTGATGTTTTTGAATTGTGGTGCTGAAGAAGACTCTTGAGAATCTCTTGGACAGCAATGAGATCAAACCAGTCAATCCTAAAGGAAAGCAACCCTGAATAGTCATTGGAAGGACTGAGGCTGAAGCTGAAGCTCCAGTATTTTGGCCACCTGATGCAAAGAGCTGACTCTTTGGAAAAGACCTTGGTCCTGGGAAAGACCAGATAGGAGGAGGAAGGGAGGGTGGGAGGAGAAGGAGAGACAGGATGGGGTGGTTAGATGGCATCACCACCTCAATGGACATGAATTTGAGCAACCTGAAAGAGATAGTGGAAGACAGAAGAGTCTGGCATACAGTCCATGAGATCACAAAGAATTGGACTCGACTCAACGACTGAACAATACTCACAGATTTGTTTCAATTTAAAAATGAAATTATGCTATTAAGTGCTTAGATTAATGCTTAACAAAAAGCATGCACTCCATAAATGCCGTCTTTGCTCTCCTGGTAGCAAACTGCTGGTGTCCATGGCTTTTGCAGTCACTTATCTAGGATTCTCTAAGATAGCTCTGCCATGGTTTCTTCCAAACTAGCCCTCTTTTTTCTATGTCTTTCGTCTCTGGAGACCCCCAAAGGTTTAAAGTTATATCTTCTTTTCTGAGCAATCGATATCCATTATGTATAGCTCAGGATAGCTTTTCCTGGAGAAAGATGTTAATGCCTTCTGTCAAAGCCTTGAGGCAGCCACTTCCTTACATAATGGCTTCTGAGTTTCCTAAAAGCCTGACCTTCAGTCAGAAAGTGATCAGGAAGCTGCCAATCAGCTCAGTCTTCCAATTGTTTCTCAGCCTTTGGTGATGATCCATTGTCATCAAGGGTCCACCATTGAGTCCCACAGTCACACAGGCCGTGGCTTCTCCTGACATTTAAAACCCATTAGGCGTTCCTGGTTAGCGGGGGTGGGGGGTGGTACCTTCAAGCATCCCTGGCCGCAGTTCCCAATCTGATGGACTCCAAAAACAGTAAACAAGCGACTACAAAATTTAAAACAAAAGCAAAACTCACGAGAGTCTTCAGGAGACTGGGTTATTTGGGGCTATTGACAAGTCAGCTTCAAGAAGACTGGATTTCAAAACAGGGTAAACAGGGCTTGTCTTTCCAGTTAGAATCTCCAATCAAACCTTTCAGGCTGCCAACCCGGCTCTCCTTTCTTTTCGGCGATATGCTCTTTATTTTCTCCCTCAACCCACGATCCTGGCAGACAGGGAAGTTTTGTCTGTCAAAATTCACCCAGAGCTACTTCCTTAATAATCAGGAGGACTTTAACAAAATTCTTAGTGAGTTAGTTTAAAGTCACTGTTTCCTTCGACTGATGTCTAACAAAGGAATGGAATCAGGCTACCTGCTCGATTTAGTTTTCTATGTCGCCTCCTAGTGACCCTTCTAGGAACTTCATTGATGGGTTATCAGGTACCGAGACCTGCCACAGAAGTGGCAGGGAAATGTTTCGCTTTCCTCAGAATGATTTCACAATTTTAGCACATCCAAAGTCCATTTTTTTAATTCCACAATCACCTGTCAGTCGAGATGCCTTGATAAAGAGGCAGAGTGGCTCTATATCTGGTTGATATTTGAGAAAACAGTCAATTCTCTGTAATCACGGTTCGCATCCAGGAATTCAACCAACTGTGGATGAAAAAACATTGAAAAAAAAATTCGAAAGTTCCAAAAGGCAAAAATTGAATTTGCCACATCTCAGCTATTATTTATGTAGCATTTACATTGTATTTATAACTATTAACAAAAGTACTATTTTCTTTGCATTAAGTATTATAAGTAATATAGAAATGATTTAAAGTATACATTTGCATTGCATAAGTCTTAGACGCTCAATCTTGTTAGTCACTCAGTCTTGTCTGATTCTTTGCGACCCTACGGACTGTAGCCTGCCAGGCGCCTCTGTCCGTGGAATTTCCCAGGCAGGAATACTGGAGTGGGTAGCTACTCCCTTTTTTATGGGATCCTCCAGATCCAGAGCTTGAACCCAAGTGTCCTGCATAGCAGGTGAATTCTTTACCATCTGAACCACCAGGGAAGCCCATAGGTTACATGCAAATAATAGGGGAAAAAAAAAAAAAAGAACAACTTCACCATTTTATGTAAGCTACTTGAGCTTGGGAGGAGGTTAGTCTCCCCTGGGAGCCTGGAACTAATCGTCCGTTGATAACCAAGGAGGACTGTAATGGATGTTACTGGGAATGTTGGGTTTGTTTTAGTTTGTGTTGTCATCACTGCAGTCCTAGGCTTCCCTTGGCTCAGATGGTAAAAAAATCTGTGTGCAATTCAGGAGACCTGGGCTCTATACCTGAGTTGGGAAGGTCCCCTGGAGAAGGGAATGGCTCACTGCAGTCCTGGCAGGACTGATGTAAAAATATACTTGATATTCCTTGGCAGCATAACATTTAGATAATATAGTGTAACAAATATAGATTTTAATTTATTTTTTCAGAGGATTTTAAAAAATGACTTGCAGAAACTTACATTGCAGAATTCATCCCTTGCCCATCCTTCACCCTTTGAGATGTACAGCCACTAGTATCTCTGATCAATTCGACTTCTTTTTATATTTTATACTGTTTTTTCTATGGGGCTCCCTGATCCTGCATCACTCAGTGGTTGGAGATTTGGGCACTGGTTTTGTCCAAACTCCAGGAGCCTATAAATCTTTGGCTCTCAGCCATTGATCTGCATGTGGACTGGGGAGCAGAGTCAGGGTTCAGCATAGTCAGTGTCCAACTCCAGTGTTGGATTTTCCTCTTTGTGGCGTTCTCCTGAGTACTCAACGCCCAGGCAGGTCTTTCCCCAGTTAACTGGGAGGATGTGGGAGGCTCATTAAACCTACCATGCTTCTCCTATGCCCACACCCTTCTTGTACCATTTCAGGCTAGTCCACTCTCACCCTCCCTGTGATTACAACTTCAGCCTAACTAAGGTACATCTTTGTCCTATTTATTTCCTATTGGCACTTTTAAAAATTAATTAATTAATAATCAATTAAGTCTTAGTTAAACAATTACATCTTAATATTGCATCTTAATTATTAATAATTAATTAAGTCTTATAAGTGGAATATAGTTGCTTTACACTGCTGTGTCAGTTTCTGCTGTACAACAAAGTGAATCAGCCATATGCATACACATAGCCCTCCTTTTTGGAATTTCCTTCCCATTTAGGTCACCACAAAGCACTGAGTAGAGTACTGTGCTATATACACACACTGAGTAGTGTGTTCCCTGTGTTATACAATAGGTTCTCATGGCTGATATATGGTTTGAATTTCTTCTTCCCAACCCACAATGGCCCATTGAATGTCATTTAAAAAAATATAAATGCAAAATTAGATAAAAGGTCTTAGCGGCACGTGTGATGGCCCCTGAAGAGCCCCAGATTCGTTAGCTTCCAGATAAATCCACCTCTGTCCAGGGCAGAGGGCACTTGACCTAAGTGCAGAGAGCGAGTCCAGCATCTCAAGACACAACATTCCAGGCTGGTAGCAAGTTCAGTCTAAGCTGAGGCATTAATGCTGCTGCTGCTGCTAAGTCGCTTCAGTCGTGTCCGACTCTGTGAGACCCCATAGACGGGGGCCCACTGTCTCTGGGATTCTCCAGGCAAGAACACTAGAGTGGGTTGCCATTTCCTTCTCCAATGCATGAAAGTGAAAAGCGAAAGTGAAGTCGCTCAGTCGTGCCCAACTCTTAGGGACCCCATGGACTGCAGCCTACCAGGCTCCTCTGTCTATGGGATTTTCCAGGCAAGAGTACTGGAGTGGGGTTTATAAGGGTTGTTTATTCATGACTGGACAGCAAGATGTTCAGGGGGCTGAGGTGAAGGGCAGAGTTGCTTAGATAGTAGGCCTAGCAACTATGTCCATTCCAAGGGGATTTGTCAGTTTCTGCTGTACAACAAAGTGAATCAGCCATATGCATACACATAGCCCTCCTTTTTGGGATTTCCTTCCCATTTAGGTCACCACAGAGCAGGTATGTCCATTCCAAGAAGGAGCCTTGACAGTGCTTGTGGATTCAAGGGATAGGATTCAAACCCTGGGGAAATCACAAGAGCCAGAAATATTAGGGCTATAAAATCGTAACTGCTCCACAACCAGAGACAGAACTGTGTCTACAAGGGGACCACTGGTTAGAGGTAGCTGTGAAAATGCTTCTGAGTCTGTAGACAGTATTAGAAGAAAATCCCTAGGAAATAGAGCAAAGAGAGGCATTTGAAATGAATGTAAAGTCTTGAAGGCCTAGGGTGAATGATATGGATGAGCATGATAAATATTACTTAAAATTAAAAAGCAGCTTAATTGTCAGAAGGCTCCTGGGGTTGTTTGAAAAACAGGGCAGCAGATTAGTAGTCTAGAATGATTATCTAGGCAGGAAGCAATGAAGTGGGAGGACTTAAGGAATTCCAAACATTTATAATTGGAGAGAGAGAGAAATTTGAAAAAAAAAAAAAAAATCACTAGGAATTGGTACTTAGTTGAATGTGGAGCCCAGGACAGAGGAAATGAGTGATGATGGAGAGTTTCCTGAAAGAGATGTGGGAAAAATAAGGGAAGTAACAAATCAAAAACAAAAAATGATTATTTTAAAGGGAGAATAAGATATCACCAAAATGTATATTGTTCATCAACACATGTATTGTTCAGGGGACTGGAATGTGTGAACATCTCTCCATTTTGTCCATAAAAAGAAAACAATTTATAGTTGATATACAATGTTGCATTTGTTTCAGGTGTACAGCAAATGAATCAGCTGTACATATACAGATATCCACCTTTTTATATTTTTTCCCGTATAAGTCATTACAGAGTATTGAACAGTTATCAACTTTTATATAGATATGTGTGGATATGTCAATTCCAATCTCCCGATTTATCCTTCCCCCCAGGCCCGTAATCATGTTTGTTTTCTACATCTGTGAGTCTATTTCTGTAAATAAGCTCATTTATACCACTTTTTTAGACTTCACATATAAGCAGTATCACATGATATTTGTGGACATGAAGATTATTGCTTGCTTTAATGAGGCTAGTGTATATGATACAGAATTTTTCTTTTTTCAAAAATTTACATAAAATGTTTCAATTAGCATGTTTTGCTTTAAGCATGCATTTATCAGTATTCTTTCTCAAGGAATGGCTTTAATAAGAACAGATGCTTACTGAAAGCACACTAGGTATAAAGTGCTGAGTCACTGCTATCCTTTGCTGATTTAACTAGCTCCTCCCATCAACCAGTCAGCATTGCAACAGAAATTCACCAGGAACAACCAGCTTTCTTCTTTCATTTGCAGCTTTTATTTCATTGAATCAGAAAATTTGCATTTAGCACTTAAAAACTTTATTTCAGTAAATGAAAAAATGATTGCAGATAGTTTGAGCAGTTAAGAAAAAAAAAAAAATAGAGAACATAGGAGAAAATGATGAGATGTACCCTTGTAAGAAAGAGCTGAAATCATTCCCAGGACAATCCCACATACCAAAGTAATCAACTGGAAACAGCACAGAAATTGCACACTGGAGTGCTCAAACCCATATATTGCAAGGATCTCAAAAGCCTTCAAGGGAAATTGTATTTCCTCTCTGCTGGAGTCAATTTTTTGAAAATTTTGTACGTCTATGAGTTTTCTGGCTAGTTCTTAAAGAAGTCTAAAAAAATTAAGGAAGTTAGAATTGACTTCTTGGCTTTTTGAATGACCAGGAGAGCTTCATGTCCTCTTTGGCCACCCTCACAAGTTTAAGAAAGATATGGTAGCTGAAGTGACTATTCTTTTTCCTCCTTCACCGATAGGGATTGATCAGAACAGCCATTGACCTTTTAATTAGGTAGTGGAATCTGATGCTTCCTGCATGGATTTCCTTGGCATCTCTGCAGGAGAGAACTTTATTTAAACCATGATTAGTGGTAATTATGAAGTACTTTTATGTTTCTAAAGAAACAACCTGCAATAAAAGATGTTTTCTTTCTTAGACTCAACATTGTAATTTACTTCCAAGTTTTGACTCATGTTTTAAGTAATTAGATTAATATTTTGTAAGAACATACTAGCGTAAGAAGACTACTTATTGTTGTATGAAGCTAAAGGAGAATGTGAAAAAGGATAGTTTTTTTTTTTGGTATATTAGCATATGTCTAAGCCACAGGTTGTGAATTCTACAAGTAAATGTTATAGAAGATGCTGTTTCTCTCCGCGTGTTCTGTCTGGATAAAGAACAGCTGAGAAACTATCAGAATTTGTGTAGCAAATATCTGGGGAAGGTTAAGAAGATCTTGCTTCCAGGATCCTCAGCCTAGCCTCGCACAGCCATTTTGGATATCCAATTTCAAGCTCTAAATAAAAAGAGATGGTTAAAAGTGAATTATTTTCTGCAAAATCTATAAGCATGTTATATTTCAGTGACTCATTAATATCTGCTAATTACAGTAACCTTTTCACATTCTGTTTGTACTACATTTATCCATGCTTTCCCAGATCTCCTTAGCCATGGCTGATTAAGCAGTTATTGTAAAATCGACCAGTCTGTCACAGAAGAAAGAAAACCATTTTGTTTTTTAATATAGAAAGGCAAACAGTTTGCTTGCCCTAAGGACCGTCTCTCTCCACTCTCCCATATGAAGCCACTTCATCTTTGTGGAGTGGAAGGACTGCTTGAAAACATTTCTGGTGGCTCAGTGGTCAAAAATCTGCCTGCCAATGCAGGAGACATGGGTTTGATCCCTGGCCCAGGGAAGATCCCACATGCAGCGGGGCAACTAAGACTGTGTACCTCAACTACTGAGCCTGTGCTTTAGAGCCCATGCTCCACAACAAGAGGAGCCACTGCAAAGAGAAGCCCTCACACCACAACCAGAGAACAGCCCCTGCTAGCCACAGCTAGAGAAAAGCTTGCACAGCCTCAAAGACCTAGCACAGCCAAAAATAAAATAAATAAAATTATATTAAAAAAAAGAACAAACTTCTAAAAAGCATTTCCTTCTCCACCCCAAAAGGGAAAGTGTAATGGGCAGGATTTCCAGTAAGAATGCTTTCTAGGGAAAACCCTCCTATTAACCCAGTACTTTGTAGAGACTCAAGAAAAGTCAATGAATGGATGAATGAGGGAATGAAAACAAAAACTCTAAAATGTAGTCAGTCACACAATGCTCTTTTGTCTCCCTTTGGCAAAAATTACAAATTTTTGATAAATTTTCCATCATTAGACATAGTCATTCAAAATAAAATTATCTGTCAGATTTAGTGAATTATTGATTTGTAAGTGAAAGCTTTAGCAAAGCAATCATGAAGCAAACTGTTCCATTAGAAAGGATAACTTTTCTATAATTGTTTAGTTGCTCCGACAGGTTGGACTCTTTTCGAGCCCATGGACTGTAGTCCATCAGGATCCTCTGTCCATGGGATTTCCCAGGCAAGAATACTGGAGTGGGTTGCCATTTTCTCCTCCAGGGGATCTTCTTGAACCAGGGATCAAACTCTCATCTCCTGTGTTGGCAGGCAGATTCTTTACCACTGAACCACCAGGGGAGCCCATTTTCTATGATTACCAGTACTATCTTATCTTTATTTTGTTTTTGTTATTATTTCCAAAATGTATTCAGACTCTGACACTGTTACATTCTAGCTTGCTCCTTTGGTAAGGTTGAAAACTCTTGGACGAAAATGAGCACTGATGAATTATCTGTGAGACATTTAAGCACATCACAGAAAACAATTTTAATCATCTCAATCTTTTGATAAGAACAGAGAATCTCTCCAATCAATGAATAGGCAAAAAACACAAAAACAAGCTAGCATTTGAAAAGGAGGGAACCATTTGATGTGGGAACTTACCATTTTGGCACTTGAATTGGGATCTGCCATTCCTCTGTGCTCTTTATTTGCAGATTTCTATAATAAACATTTTGTTGTGTCAGGAACTGAACCAGAAGATATCATGCACAGACACACACACACACACTCAGACCACCCCTTTTTGATCCATGAAAAACTAAGCCTGTGTAGGAATGAAGAGGGCAAAGTTGGGTGAGAGTGGGGGTGGTACTGGTCAAGTGACGTTTTATCAGAAACCATGTTTTCTTGTTAGCCTTGCTGTAATTCCAACAGACAGTGCCACCCTGCCTGTCCAGCACACTCTGAGACCCTTTTGTGTGATATGAGGGTTCTGTGAAGCCACAGACTGAACATTACCTTGGTCACCTCTTCTATCCAATAAAGACATAATGAGAATTGCTGATTTTATAGAGATATAGTTGAGCATCCTGGTGATTAGCTCCCAGCTCTAAATAATACATGTTCTATGTGTACTTGAGGATAGAGGTGCAGATAAGACTCCAGTGGTTCAGGTGATCTTCAGCTCAGTTCAGTTCAGTTGCTCAGTCATGTCCAACTCTTTGTGACCCCATGAATCGCAGCACGCCAGGCCTCCCTGTCCATCAGCAACTCCAGGAGTTCACTCAGACTCACATCCATCAAGTCAGTGATGCCATCCAGCCATCTCATCCTCTGTCGTCCCCTTCTCCTCCTGCCCCCAATCCCTCCCAGCATCAGAGTCTTTTCCAATGAATCAACTCTTCCCATGAGGTGGCCAAAGTACTGGAGTTTCAGCTTTAGCATCATTTCTTCCAAAGAAATCTGAAGGCTGATCTCCTTCAGAATGGACTGGTTGGATCTCCTTGCAGTCCAAGGGACTCTCAAGAATCTTCTCCAACACCACAGTTCAAAAGCATCAATTCTTCGGTGCTCTGCCTTCTTCACAGTCCAGCTCTCACATCCATACAGGACCACGGGAAAAACCATTGCCTTGACTAGACGGACCTTAGTCGGCAAAGTAATGTCTCTGCTTTTGAATATACTATCTAGGTTGGTCATAACTTTTCTTCCAAGGAGTAAGCGTCTTTTA
>SJYQ01005775.1:487891-497898 GCA_006410935.1 Redunca redunca | reverse complement strand
TGACCACTTCCAATTTGCCTTGATTCATGGACCTGACATTCCAGGTTCCTATGCAATATTGCTCTTTACAGCATGGGACCTTGCTTCTATCAACAGTCACATCCACAACTAGGTATTGTTTTTGCTTTGGCTCCATCCCTTCATTCTTTCTGGAGTTATTTCTCCACTGACCTCCAGTAGCATGTTGGGCACCTACTGACCTGGAGAGTACTTCTTTCAGTATCTTACCATTTTGCCTTTTCATGCAGGCGGTGGCAGCGGCAGGGACATTAAGCGCAGGCGGTGGTGGCAGCTGGCACACTAAGCGTGGCCGAGAGCTACCCTGCGACCGAGGCCAGGGGCGGTGCCCGAGGCCAGGGGTGGTGGCCGGGAGGAGCAACACCACGCCCAAGGAGTGGTGGTTGTGGGGGCGCAGGAGCTATCCCACGTTGAAGGTCAGTAAGGGTGGCGGGAGGAGATATCCCTCATCCAAGGTAAGGAGCAGCGGCTGTGCTTTGTTGAAGCAGCCGTGAAGAGGTACCCCACGCCCAAGGTAAGAGAAACCCAAGTAAGATGGTAGGTGTTGCAAGAGGGCATCAGAGGGGAGACACACTGAAACCATACTCACAGAAAACTAGTCAATCTAATCACACTAGGACCACAGACTTGTCTAACTCAGTGAAACTAAGCCATGCCTGCGGGGCAACCCAAGATGGGCGGGTCATGGTGGAGAGGTCTGACAGAACGTGGTCCACTGGAGAAGGGAATGGCAAACCACCTCAGTATTCTTGCCTTGAGAACTCCATGAACAGGTGATCTTAGAGACCCTGTAATCTCTCTCTTCTTTTTGAATCTACGTAAATGATGACTTCAGGAAGTAAGCCCATCAAAGACATTGGAGATTATGAGATATTGGTGCATATTCAGAGATTGCATGATTCACTCAAATTTCCTGTCATGAATAATCATCTCCTAAAGAAGGTTGAGCACTGAAGAATTGATGCTTTTGAACTGTGGTGCTGGAGAAGATTCTTGAGAGTCCCTTGAATTGCAAGGAGAATCAACCAGTCAATCCTAAAGGAAACCAACCCTGAACATTGGAAAGACTGATGCTGAAGCTCCAATACTTTGGACACCTGACGCACAGAGCTGACTCACTGGAAAATACCCTGATGCTGGGAAAGACTGAGGGCAGGATGAGAAGGGGGCAGAAGAGGGTGAGATGGTAAGATGGCATCACTGACTCAATGGACATGAGTTTGAGCAAGCTCCGGGAGATACTGAAGAACAGGGAAGACTGGCATGCTGCAATCCATGGAGTAGCAAAGAGTCAGACACAGCTGAGTGACTGAGTAACAATACGGTGGTAAAAATCATAATGGAAACTTATAAATCTGAGCTAAGGGAAAATATATGGGCTCATTTATCTTAAAGAAAGATGTATTTTACTTCTCTGCTTTCCTACTTATGTAATGTCTCTGTTTTGGCTCCATGTCTCCCATGCACATGTGTGCTGATTTAGCTAATTGGTTTCTCTGTCATCAATATTGATTCGGGAAACACACCTCCTCAGTTAGTGGAAAGCCCTCTGCTGCTCAAGGCCTCTCTGGAAGCCATCATTCAGCTTGACCCCTGAGAACCAGGGCTGAGCCTAGAGCAGGGTGAGCAAGGCATTTGTCCCAGGAATAACATTTAAGGGCTACAGACAAACTCTGTGATCATAGTAAATAACATGTTACTGTGTTTTGTTTTTTTTTTTCAATTAGAACTAATTCCTAACAATTCATGATGAGACAGTCAGTGTTTTAAATAAAGACAGCATCTGTGTACTTACAGGAGTCATTGTACTCTTATCACTGTAATCCCAGCCCTGCCAAGAAGTTCCTATTTCTGCCCAGAGTCAGAGCGCTGTGTTATATCAATGGACCTTTTCAAGGAACTGATGAGTGGTTAAGTGGCACCAAGATTACTAGTGACATGGACACAGATTAGCACAACTAATAGAGAGGGGGGACATACCAAAGTGATGTAGTGAGGACTGGAGAAGCTGGTTGGAAGTATCTCCAAGGACTCTGTGGTTCTTCGCTGCTGCTGAAAAGAGATACTCTTAAACCTTCAGTTAATGCTCAAATAGGACTATTTCCCATGCCTACAAAATCAATTTTCGAGTCCTCCCTAGAATATAGTCTTAGTAAATGTACAAATGTTGAAACACACAGAGATAACATTCTTGCATAGGTTGTTCTCATGTGAAGGATGAGTCTAAGAACCTACTTATAAAGCAATCATACTTTTGAGAGAGTGGGAGTTTCTTTGCATGTGTTAGTGCTAAGTTATTTCAGACTCTTTGAGACCCCATGGACTGCAGCCTGCCAGGCTCCTCTGTCCATGGGATTCTCCAGACAAGAATAATTAGAGTGTGTTGCCATGCCCTCCTCCAGGGGATCTTCTCGACCCAAGGATTGAACCCGTATCTCTGTATGTCTCCTGCATCGCAGGCAGGTTCTTTACCACTAGTGCCACCTGGGAAACCCAGGAGTTTCTTTATGTTCTGGCCTAAGTTATCCTTTGTTAAGTGCTGTCTCTTAAACTTCAGTGGTTTTTATAATACAATCAGAAAGAATGGTTCAGTGGAAACAGAACCAGAGAGAGGCTATGGGTCCCAAAAATCTAACCAAGCATCATTAACGTAACTGAAAAAGGATCCCAAACACCATCCTTCCCCAAATCACAGTTTTCCTAAGAACTAGCCTTTTGATGGGTAACTAATGTATCAAACAGGCATCAGTTGAATCATTATTATTTATATAATTTTATGACAGATAATACAAAAAGCCTAAATAAGGGATGGAAGAACTCAAACTGTCCTATAAAATCTGCTGCTGCTGCTGGTAAGTCACTTCAGTCGTGTCCGACTCTGTGCGACTCCATAAATGGCAGCCCACCAGATACCTCCATCCCTGGGATTCTCCAGGCAAGAACACTGCAGTGTGTTGCCATTTCCTTCTCCAATGCATGAAAGTGAAAAGTGAAAGTGAAGTCGCTCAGTGGTGTCCAACTCTTAGCGACCCCATGGACTGCAGCCCACCCGGCTCTTCAGTCCGTGGGATTTTCCAGGCAAGAGAACCAGAGTGGGTGCCATTGCCTTCTCCGGTCCTATGCAATCTACACTTAAATATATCATGCTATGTGCATATGTGTGCTCAGTCGCTTAGTCATATCCGACTCTTTGTGACTCCATGGACTGTAGCCCGCCAGGCTTCTCTGTCCATGGGATTCTCCAGGCAAGAATACTGGAGGGGTTGTCATTTTTCTTCCTGGGGATCTTCCTGAATCATGGATCAAACCTGTGTCTCTTATGTTTGTTTCATTGGCAAGAAGATTCTTTACCACTGTGCTACCTGGGAAGTCTCATATTATTCTATATGGTTAAATTCAATCAAATATTTATTAAGCTCTTCTTCTAAGTTCCCCCATTTAACTAAAATTTTGGATAGCTCTTAGGGCTTTTGTATTCTAGAAGTGCAACAAATATGCCCCAGGCTCTATCTGAACCTCTGGTAACTATTTATCATTGATCATGTGGTCAGAGGATGAGATGGTTAGATAGCATCACCGACTCAATGGACATGAATCTGAGCAAATTCTGGGAGATAAGGGCTTCCCTGGTGGCTCAGATAGCAAAGAATCTGCCTGTAATGCAGAGACCCTGGTTCAATTCCTAGGTTGGGAAAATCCCCTAGAGAAGGGAATGCCTACCCACTCTAGTATTCTTGCCTGGAGAATTCCATGGACAGAGGACCCTGGTGGGCTACAGTCCATGGGATCACAAAGATTCGGACACAACTGAGTGTCTAACACTAACAACAGGAGTTAGTGAAAGACAGAGGAAACTGATATGCTGCAGTCCATGGGATTGCAAAGAATGAGACATGGCATAGTGACTGAACAACAGCAACATATAGTCAGACTACCTTCTCCCAACTGCCTTCTCTGAGAGTGAAACTGTTTTGCATACTAATTTAAAGAAAATGCAATTGGGAAAGTTACTGCAATGGTGCATGAGGCATAGTAGATAATTAACATTGTGACCCCATGGACAGTGGCCTGCACCAAGCTCCTCTGTCCATGGGATTTTCCAGGCAAGAGTACCAGAGTGGGTTGCCATTTCCTTCTCCAGAAATCTTCCTGACCCAGGGATTGAACCCAGGTCTCCCGCATTGTAGACAGACGCTTTACCATCTGAGCCACCAGGGAGGTCCTAATTAACAGACATTAAGTGCTAAATATATACAAACACGGGGCTACGTGCAGTTACATACAGTTTCTTATTTAACCCTGACATTGGCATCCTGTGTTTCCATATCAGAAAATCTCAGTGTAAGCTTAAAAAATTACCACACAATATTTTCTGTTCATCTGAGTGGACAACGAAGACTTGTTTCTTGGGGTCACTATCATCATAATAAAAGGTAAGAATGGATAAAAATGATAAACCATCATATTACCACAGAAGGAGTATACAATCCTGAGTAAGAGAAGTTCAGTAAAAGCCTTTCTGCTATAATGTCATAGATATGTCCCTGGGGGTATGGTGGGAGCTTATTCTATAATACTGTACGGTAAAAAGCACAGGACTTCTTATGGGAAAGGGAGAGTTGGGGCAAGCTCACTAACCAAAAAATATTCCTAATTTTAAAACACTAACACCATTATATTTTCATTGGCATTTGCATCCATCAATAATCAGTTCATACTTCCTTCAAGAAATAGGTCCTTGTGGGCAGTTTCATTGGTATAGTCTTGTTACCAAGTTTTCTTCATTGGTTGTTTTTTTTAAGAATGCTTTTGTAGCTTCCCAATCAGCACTCACACTTGTTTTCCCCCCACTGAGCCAAATACATTGGAAATCATAAATATTGTTAAAGGTACTAAACAAGCCATGACTTGCTGGGATTTCTCCAGGATTGTCATCTTTTTTTCCCCCTCCCCATGGGTATTATTTTAATAAGCTTTCCCTTTAAAGTAAAAAGATACACAAAGAAATATATGAACAGAAAGTGTTGAGATGGGTGAATTTTCACAAATGATCACATCTGGGTAACCAAGCCCCACTCAGATCAAAAAAAGAACTTTATTGCCACCCCTTACCCCTGCCCCCAATCCACTCTTTCCTGTGATAACAACTACCCTGACATCTAATATCATAGATTGGTTTTGTCGGTTCGAACTTATGTAAGTTGAATTGTACAGTTTGCCTTTGAGTTTGACATGTTGTCTAGCAGTATGTTTGTGGTAGTAATACATCACGTACAATAATATGTTGTAAACATCAGTAGTTTGTCCATTTTTCCTTCTCTGTAGTGTTCCATTGTATGAATATATAGTGAATCGTTCACCTTTTTTGTTACTAGATATTTTTATTATTTTTGCTTTTTGCAAATAATGCTGTTGGAACATTATTGTTGATGTTTTCTAATATGCACATGTACCGCTTTCTGTTGAGTGTATTCATATGACCAAAATTGCTAGATTACAGGGAATGTGTATGATCAGTTTTAGACCATACACTCTAACTCTATATATCCCCACTAATAATTGGCATTATCATCCTTATTTACCTCTAATCATTTCATGAGAAAATACAATACAGATAAAAAAACATACACAAAACAGATTCGTGGCTTAATGAAACATTTAAAGTAAATACCCTTGTAATTACTAAACTGATTAAGAATTTCAAGTTTCCCGTTACTGCCACCCACTTCCTACCCCTCTAAATTAACCACTTTCCAAACTTAAAGTAATGACCTCCTCCTTGCATACAATTATACTTTCACCCCTGAATATTTATCTCTCAGCACTATACACTGCACATTTTTAATTTTTATGAGAAAAAGACTTTTCCCAATATTTTTCTGCCACTGATTTCTAATATAATTTTTAGGACATATTTTGTATGATACCAACTCTTTTAGATTTATTAAGAGTTGTCTTATATCCTAGTGGTGATTTATATTTGTAATATTTTCTAGCTGTGCACAAATTAGTATTTTATTTAACCGATATATTCTGTCCAGAAATAATGTCTCGCTTTGAGTCCTGCCATTCTTTCTTTCCCTACATGTCAATAGAAGATCACTGATGTGGAATCATGTTAAACTATTCTTCTACATTTCCCACTTCACTTAGCTTAGGTATAGTTCACTTCAAACATACATATAGCTACTTTTGTAATTGATTAAAACTACTGCAATCAATATTTTCTTACATGTAGAGGATGAATATCAGGTAAGATGGGCTCATTCCTTGTCTGCTGCTCATCACCAAAGTATCCTTTATTCTCCACTCCTAGGGTTTCTTGAGGTGGGCTGTCAAGAAGGAATTGAATATTGATACCAGCTATAGTATGGGATAAGCCTGTGGTTAATAGTAAATCATCTAGGAGATTTTTAAAAGATGGATTGATACTCATGTGCCACTCTATAACAATTACATCTGAAGGAAGAACCAAATTTAGTGTTAAAAAACAACAACTTGTAATTCTGATGTGCAGAGAAGTTGGGAACCATGGGGCTAACATCTGAATGAGAATGAAGTGTGTAAAGGCTCAACTTGTTACACTGTTACTTGGTCTTCAGTAAGAGGCTTATACCTTCTTCCCATCAAATATTCTTTGTGGCCACAAAGTTTATATTGTCTCGGTAATGGTCCCCTTCAACACATAAAGAATACAGACCTACCTTTGAACTTGCTTCAACCTAATACATTTTTTGTAACGAATTAGTAATATGACAACCACAACACCAAAAATAACCAGGACAAGCACGACCACCAGGATGGAGATATCTGCAACATTAAGACACACGAGCTTCAACCAAGACATCAACCTTGGAACAATGGAATCTTAACATTTAACTGAGAAGTTACAGTTATGTTTCTGTCTTCCTTGAAGGACTTTAATTCTACCCTCCTCTGTTTTTTTTTTTTTTTTTTAAATAAAGTCAAAGACCAGGACATTGTACAAATTATTATCTATATTAGGAATGGACACTCCACCTAAGATTCCATTATGTTTAAGAGAATCCCAGTCAATGGGAAAACTTGGATAATCAGTGATTAACTGACTATAGAATAGGCCTTACTGGGTTAAGGGTTCTTGGAGGAACTAATCCACATTTAAGTGGAAGAAGATACATTCATTCCAGATCAATTGTAGTAAATTCAAACTTGGGTATTTAAACATTAACAATAAGAAAAATATCATACAAACCCATACAGAAATACAACACATGTATAGCAGTCCTGGCATATAAGCAGAAAGTATTCTCACTGGTGAGGTTTCTGACATATGCAAGATATTATGTATATATAATTTGTTGTTTTATTGTTTAGTTGCTAAGTCATGTCCGACCCTTTGTGACCCCATGGACTGTAGCCTGCCAGGCTCCTCTGTGCATGGGATTTCCCAGGCAAAAATACTGCAGTCAGTTGCCATTTCCTACCCCAAGGGATCTTCCCAACCCAGGGAACAAACCCATGTCTCCTGCATTGGCAGGCGAAATCTTTACCACTGAGCCACCAGGCAAGCCCCTATGTATTTTTTAATGATTGTTATTTATTTATTTTTTTGGTCACAGACAGAATGCAGAACTTCCCTGACCAACGATCAAACCTATGCCCCTTTCAGTGGAAGCACAGAGTCTTAGCCACAGGACCACCAGGACAATCTAAGATAGTATATTATTCTGGGATACTCACTGGTAATATTTAAGGTTTCCTCCCATTCCGTAGATGCCTGAATTCCCTCGCACTGACACTCAAGTTCACCGTCATCCACCTGGAAGAGCCATCAATCAAATAATTTATCACATGACTGACATAAAACTTGTGTTTTCCACCTCATTCAGCTTAGTGTTCACACATACCCAAAATACACACACCCACACACTCATGAACTTTTTATTGATTAATTAACTAATCCAAAATCAAGGTTGGGAAAAATAAGGCAATAAAATACAAGGAGCAGCTATCTTTGAAGATGGCCTTGGAGCAAGAGAAGGATTCTGACAAATTTGAAACTGAATGAACCAGATGGTTTGGCTTATCTTTCCAGAAGCCATC
The DNA here is from genome assembly GCA_006410935.1 of Redunca redunca. NCBI lineage: Eukaryota > Metazoa > Chordata > Mammalia > Artiodactyla > Bovidae > Redunca > Redunca redunca. The sequence goes on along the minus strand of SJYQ01005775.1, from coordinate 489,795 downwards.
AATTGTATTGAATGAATAGCTTTGGCTAAAGTTGGGCATATCATAGACAAAGAGAAGACTTCAACTAGATTTAATGAGATGGCATTAATGTGAGGAAAAAAAAGCAGTGGCATAAATGTTTACTTCATCCAAAAGCATTGTGTAATGGTTAAGGACATACACTGTTTCTATACTGAAAGCTCAGCTTTTCCTTTCATAGAATATCAGTGTGATTGCTTCACAATCTCTAAAACAGGGCATAGGAATAGCACTTATCTTTTAATGTGATTATGAAACTTTAAAAATTTAATATATACATAAAACTCTTGAACGAGTACAACTCTATATAAGTGTTACTGATTAATTTGATTTAGGAAAGATGTTACCCACAAAAGCAAACTGCTAGAGACTGCTAGTATTGAACAGTGTCAAAATGAGTGGAAAACATTTTTGTTGCTTTTTTTGTTTGTTGTTTGTTTGTTTTTCTCAAAAGCTTTGGGCTAATGTTAATAATTTAAGAAAAATTATGATAGATGCAACTTTTTAAAAAGATATTTTTGGAAGTAGATCATTTTTAAAGTCTTTATTGAATTTGTTACAATATTGCTTCTGTTTTATGTTTTGGGTTTTGGGGCAAGAGGCATGTGGGATCTCAGTTCCCCGATGAGGGATTGAACCTGCATCTCTTGTACTGGAAGGTGAAGTCTTAAAGTCTTAACTATGGTCTGCCAAGGAAGTCCCAATAGACCCAACTGTAAACTTTTGGTTTAAACTTCATAGATACATAAATTACTGGGTTTCTAGATTACCAGTCCAACAAGACATATACTTGCAGTATTGGCATTATCTGTGTATAACACTTGGTTTGGCTCTTTGGTTCAGTATTATTAATGCATGAAAAAATGTGGATCCCAAATGCATATTTGATTTAAAAATCACCAAGCATACATATATACATACATATACACACACTAATGGGTCCACCTGTACTTATACACAGGCTTGGGAATGAAGTCTTGTGCAAACAAGTGACTGGTAAGACATCAATTTAAAAAGGAATCAAACCTTACAGAATTTTCATTGCACTGAGCAGAGCAATCAGTTGAATTGTAGGCCTTTTCAATAGTCACACATTCACCATTGCTGCACACCTAGAAATGAAGTCACCAAGATCAAGTAAAATTACTCACTCAGAATTTGCATTATTTGTCCTAATTAAAAACCACATGTAGAGTCTTCTGTGGAAGAGGAAATCTTCTATAAATGTTAAGTGGGTATTAAAAAAAATTCACCGTACAGTCAAATACTGTTGTATACAAATACATTAATCATTATAATGCCTATGTCCTCATGACTTCTTCAAATGTTAACCTGTCAATGATTCTACCATTGTAATTGCAGCAATTTCTTCTATTATTTCTACCACATTTTCTTCTAATTTGATAAGGATCCATGTTTGTTATATCACAGTTGCTAGCTGGGCATTTTGTCAATATCCATTAATCTTATCATTATGATTTATACTTATTAATTTTGTTTTAAATTATGCTTTGGGGGGTAAGTTTTATGACCAAATTACTGTTCTGTTGCTTTTGGTTATTACCTGGCTTATCTTAGCTCATTTATTTGCAAAGAGTCAGACACAATTAAGGGACTAAAGAGTTTCTTTATCTAGAATTCCTATTAAATCTGTATCAGATTTCTTAGAACTGCATTTCTTACTTTAATTCACTTTCTTTTCTTTTTAGAAATTTCATCTTAGTTTTCTTTTTTAAGAAGAGTACCTTTCAATTTACTGATTCTTTAAAGTTTTGATTCCTTGGCTTACTGCATAAATTGCATAAAAGCAATTGTGATTCATTTTGTACTCTGAAGACAGTGCTTCTGGATTTAAAATTGTATCATTTTTATAAATTTAGTACCCT
>SJYQ01005775.1:423460-481546 GCA_006410935.1 Redunca redunca | reverse complement strand
AAAAAAGATCTTCATGACCCAGATAATCACAATGGTATGATCACTCACTTAGAGTCAGACATTCTGGAATGAGAAGTCAAGTGGACCTTAGGAAGCATCACTAGGAACAAAGCTAGTGAATGTGATGGAATTCCAGTTAAGCTATCTCAAATCTAAAAAATGATGCTGTGAAAGTGGTGCACTCAATATGCCAGCAAATTTGGAAAACTCAGCAGTGGCCACAGAACTGGAAAAGGTCAGTTTTCATTCCAATCCCAAAGAAAAGCAATGCCAAAGAATGTCCAAACTAGCGCACAATTGCACTCATCTCACACACTAGTAAAGTAATGCTCAAAATTCTATAAGCCAGGCTTCAACAGGATGTGAACTGTGAACTTCCAGATGTTCAAGCTGGATTTAGAAAAGGCAGAGGAACCAGAGATCAAATTTCCAGCATCCACTGGATCATTGAAAAAGCAAGAGAGTTCCAGAAAAAACATTTACTTCTTCTTTATTGACTGTGCCAAAGCCTTTGACTGTGTGGATCACAATAAACTGTGGACAACTCTTCAAGATATGGGAATACCAGATTACCTGACCTGCCTCCTGGGAAATATGTGTGCAGGTCAGGAAGCAATAGTTAGAACTCGACTTGGAACAACAGACTGGTTCCAAATCAGGAAAGGAGTATGTCAAGGCTCTATATTGTCACTCTGCTTATTAAATTATATGCAGAGTACATCATGAGAAATGCTGGGCTGGATGAAGCAAAAGCTGGAATCAATATTGCTGGGAGAAATATCAATAACCTCAGATATGCAGATGACACCACCCTTATGGCAGAAAGCCAAGAAGAACTAAAGAGCCTCTTGAAAGTGAAAGAGGAGAGTGAAAAAGTTGGCTTAAAGCTCAACATTCAGAAAACTAGGATCATGGTATCTGATCCCATCATTTCAAGGCAAATAGATGGGGAAACAATGGGAAAAGTGGCAGACTTTATTTTTAGGGACTCCAAAATCACTGCAGATGGTGACTGCAGCCATGAAATTAAAAGACGCTTACTCCTTTGAAGGAAAGTTATGGCCAACCTAGACAGCATATTGAAAAGCAGAGACATTATTTTGCCAACAAAGGTCTGTCTAGTCAAGGCTATGATTTTTCCGGTATCATATCCACATGTGTGGATGTGAGATTTGGACTATAAAGAAAGCTGAGTGCCAAAGAATTGATGCTTTTGAACTGTGGTGTTGGAGAAGACTCTTGAGAGTCCCTTAGACAGGTAGGAGATCCATCTAGTCCATCCTAAAGGAAATCAGTCCTGAATATTCATTGGAAGGACTGATGCTGAAGCTGAAACTCCAATACTTGGCCACCTAATGCGAAAAACTGACTCATTTGAAAAGACCCTGATGCTGGGAAAGATTAAAGGCAGGAGGAGAAGGGAACGACAGAGGATGAGATGGCTTGATGGCATCACCGACTCAATGGACATGAGTTTGAGTAAACTCTGGGAGATGGTGTTGGACAGGGAAGCCTGGCATGCTGCAGCCCTTTATGGGGTCGCAAAAAGTGGGACACGACTGAGCGACTGAACTGAACTGACTGAACCTGAGTCAGGACAGTAAATTTTTTTCTTGCTTGCATAGAGCACATCAGATGATTCTCATTTAAAAAAATTCTATGAGATTGCTGTTATAATAACCCCCTTTTCACAGATGACACAACAGTTGGAAATAAAGCAAATTAAGTGACTGCCCATATTTAGAAGCAAAGTTGAACTTGACTCTTATCATTGCATTCAGTACAGATCCTGTTTGGGAGAATACAGAAACCATGTCATACATCAGAAACAAACCCAGAAGATGGGTTTAGCACATGTGTTATAGAAATTGGATCTAATATTCAATTCTCCCATTCTGTCTTCACAGAGTCTATCATTCTTTCTTCTGATGACTTTCCTTCTTTCTTTTTCTTTTCCCCTTTTCTACCTATTTCCCCCTCCTCTTTCCTTCTATCTCTTTCTTTTTCTGCTGTTTCTTCACCTCCTTTTCTTTCTAAGAATCTTAAATCTTTCCCATCCTTCTTTCCTGCATTCCATGATTTTCAGTTACAAAATACAGAACATAAAACCAGTGAATTCCATCAGGGATGCGTGCTCTCTCCCTTCTTGCTCCCCTTTCTTTCTAAAAAGCAAAAGTTTTAGTCGCTCAGTCATGTCCAAGTCTTTGCCACCCCATGGACTGTAGCCCACCAGTCTCCTCTGTCTGTGGAATTCTCCAGGCAATAATTCTGAAGTAGGCCACCATTCCTACTCCACAGGATCTTTCCGACCCAGGGATCAAACCCTGGTCACCTGCATTGCTTGCAGATTCTTTACCACTTGAGCCACCAGGGAAGCCCTCTCTTCCTAATCTCCTGAGTGAAAAAGAGAGACTGTCAGCTGTCAGAGTAAAAGCTGTTCTGATTTTGCAAAATGCTTTGAGAGGGCACATGCTTTTCTTTACAAGGTACTTACTTTTCTTCACAAGGAATTAATATGCGTCCCTTGTTTTTGCAGTATCCAAATTTATTTCCAATTGTATTCATCTTGTAGCAAATATCAGAACTGGCTTTCGCTTCTGGGATCCAAAGCAGTATGGTAAAAGTAAAACAATGACAACGTGAATGTGACAAATCATAAATGCCTTACTTTTCTAATATCATTGAAATTTCATTATCACTTACATAGTAGTGAAACAGATGGGATAAATAAATAATTTTAAACTATCTTATTGCCTCAGGAGGATATTTTAGGAAGGAATATGGGTATAAAAAAGAAACAAACATACCTTAACCCACATACTTAGATAGTCAATTAATGTGTGTGTGTGCATTCTCAGTTGCTCAATTGTGTCTGACACTTTGTGACTCCATGGACCATAGCCTGCCAGGCTCCTCTGTCCATGGGATTCTCCAGGCAAGAATACTGGAGTGGGTTGCCATTTCCTCCTCCAGGGTATCTTCCCAACCCAGGGATTGAACCTGTGTCTCCTACATCTCTTGCATTGACAGGTGGCTTCTTTACCACTGAGCCACCTGGGAAGCCAGTCAATTAATATTAGAGGTAAAATCAATGAATATTAAAGGTATTGTTTATAAAGGTGCCAGGTCATATCTGCCATAAATGACCTTATCTCCAATCCTGCCCCCAAATTCCTAAAGGACAGTAACAGAGAAATAGTGGCTATTATCTTTATCCATCATTCTCTGTCACTGTCTCTTACCATGATCAAACAATTCAGAGCACTGATCATCCTGGGTGGGACAGTTCCCCATGAAGCAGTAGCCTTTTGCGTTCTTGCAAGGAAATCCATTTACTTGGAATTGGTCCTTAGGACACCCTGAAGAGTGGCCAGTGCACCTCTCAGGGAAATCACATTCAGTTTTTGCTGGTCTGCATATAGACCCTGCTTTTTTCATCTGTGGAAGAAAAATGAAGAGATTGATTCTTGGGCATCCTTAGGCAGGCAAAGAAGGGTCATTTGGTAGGAGGAAGTAAGTAGGTTGACCCATTTAACTTAACTAAAAGAAGTTTTAAGGACGGGTCATGACATCATGATTTTCTTCTCCTTTCCACTGAGAATTACTATCTTTTGCGGCTTGTATATAATTTTAGGAATGACAGCTGGTGGTATTGAAATTTTGTATTAGAACAGCCTTGGGGCAGAGTTGGAATGGTTATAAAATGGGGAAATGAGCTTGTGTTCTTCTCATCTTGCCTTCTTCATTCCTTCGTCCCTCTCTCCCAGCCCACCATACACACAAAACTGGGAACCCCTGACTATAATGAGAAATCTCCACTTCCAAGAAATCAATATGTATTTGATTTTGCTAGGGTTTTGGAGAGATTTGAAGATGAATTAAACACACTTCCTTTCCTTTTTTAGTTCATGATCCAGTGGCATTAAGGAAGAGTCAGTGAAACCTTGGACAGAAGCATTTGGGTTTCTGATAATCTTTCTTAGGGATCTATCTCTAGGTACTAGTTACTGCTGCTGCTGGCTTCCAGTATAACTGTTTTCCCTGTTAGTTCACTGCAGTTGGGGTGCCATTTTCCCTCTCAGCTAAGGTGAAATCAGCTAGTGGTCATTGAAAAAAGACCAAAAATAATGTTGGTTGTATGACTCCACTTCTAAAATTCTAAGCACTGCTTACCCCCTTCACTTCCCAAACCACAGCACAGATCAGGGTTTAAAACTCAGAGCATGTCAGAAGAGGCCCTATTGAGTACCAGCATATCTGGCTGCAATTTGGGATTGGTAATGTAAGGTCACTCAGTGATCAGACAACTCTTTGGTTCTATGTATACTTAATAAACTGAAAATAGAGAAACCAGTCCTAGCAGAGTTTCTTACCTGGCAAAATTCACAGCATTCTCCTTCAGCACAAGTAAACCCTGGTTTCAACATACATTTGTGTGCATCACAGCAAGGATTAGTGCAGTCCTGGCAATCATCAGAAATGAAAGATCAGAAGTGCTTTGTACTTTGACTCCTGTTTAAAGAGTTCATTTACTGTGTTTCTGTGGAACTTAGCCTTAGTTGTTTTTCAGAGTTCAAATTAAATGCATGGTCCTTGACTATGACATGTGTATAAAGGCTACTGCTTACAACTAGTGTTTGGGACTTTTATTTTGTTTCCTTCCCTTGGAGCTGTTCAGTACTCCACAGCTAGTGAATTCTCACAAGCCCAAAGTTTGTGACCTTTTTGGCACCAGGGGCCAGTTTTATGGAAGACACTTTTTCTATGGACTGAGAGTTTGAGGGATGGTTTCAGAATGATTTAAGTGCATTATATTTATTATACCTCCAATGATACGATGGGAGGCAGAGCTCAGGTGGTAATGTGAACAATGGGAGCAGCTGTAAATACAAATGAAGCTTTGCTCACTCTTGCACTGCTCACCTGCTGATGTGCAGACCAGTTCCTAACAGGCTACAGACTGGTCCATGGCCTGAGTTAGGAACCCCGAAGTAAGGTATTTCAAGTGTTAGAATGAAGCTATAGCAGTATTCCAAACAATGCACATGGGCAAAAGCATCAGTTTCCGAAGTTAAGATTTTCTTCACATTTAATCCTAGACATTTGAAAACTAGAAGCTGTAACCTCTGGACCTGTCACAGTCTCCACTCTGATCATGAGTCTCTTTGTGGCCATCTTACTACACTTCTTTCGAATTGTGCAATGTCTACAGCATAGGTACTAAAAATGTGGTCCTTGGACTTTCAGCATCATCACAATGTTACAGGTTGGTAGGAACAGGATCTCAGTTCTACTCCAGACATACTGAATCAGAGTCCACATTCTAACAACGTGCCGGGGTGACTGATGAACGCTTGATAATGTGAGACGTCGTTATCTAGGACACATACCTATATGATGAGCTCTTGAAAGAAAGAGCTTCTATGTAGGAGAAAAGCAGATTAAGAATTAATTTAAAATATGCCTGCAAGGCTTATTCTAAATGTTCCAAAGACTGCTATAAATCTGTGTACATTTGGAAGGTTTCTGCTCAATTAAATTTTCTAATAATGTCAACTGGTCAACAGGGATGTAGACTAGCGTCATAAGGCCCCGAGTCAAACTCAACTGACTGTGAGGGATTTTGTAGAACAAATCCTACTGTGAAAGAGAGATGGACTTTAGGAGACCTATGGGCCCTTGGCACTAGAAGAGCCAATTAGCATATAAACCAGGCTAATGAGACGCTTTGGACTTGAGGCAAGATCACTACACACAGTTGATGACTTGGGAAGAAGCTTTGCAAAGAGGCTACCCAACAGCATGTTTCCAATTCTTTTTTTTTAAATCATACTTGTTGAAGCTTTACAAGGATTACAATGGTTGATTAATGGCTATATCCCTGCCTAGATTCTAGCTGAGTTGACACTTTGTAAATTGAAAGACAGCATTGTTTGCAAATACCTGAACTAGGCCACAATCACACTCCTCTCCATCATCCAACCTGTTGTTTCCACAATATGGGTAATCAGAAAACTTGTCAGAAAATGGAACATTGAACATGCACGTTGGCCTGTAATCCTTGAGAAATTGCTGGTACTGGGTTTTGCTGCATTTACTGAATTTCAGTGCAGGAATGCTAGAGATAGGACAAGTTAAAAATACAGATTAATCATATCAATGCATAGTGGTAGAACAGCTGTGAAAATTCTATGAAGAAATGAGAACAAAAAACAAAGAGAGGACTGCTTTGGTGGTCCAGTAGTTGGGAGTCTGCCTGCCAATGCAGGGGACGTGGGTTCGGTTCCTGATCCAGGAATATTCCACATACCTCAGGCCAACAAAGTCCATGCATCACAACTACTGAACCCATGCTCTAGAGCCTGTACACCACCAGAAGAGAAGCCCATGCACCACACCTAGAGAGCAGTCCCTGCTCGTCTCAGCTACAGAAAAGCCCACACGCAGCAGCAAAGACCCCGAGCAGCCAAAACAAAACAAATAGAAATGATGGACTCAAAGTCCATTTACCTTTCTTATTCTTGCCTTACTGTTACAGCAGAGCAGGAATATGCTTCCTGAAGCCTGTGTGCGTACTTGCTCAGTCACTTCAGCCCTGTTCACCTCTGCAACCCTATGGACTGTAGCCCACCAGGCTTCTCTGTCCATGGAATTTTCCAGGCAAGAATGCTGGAGTGGGACGCCACGCCTTCCTCCAGGGAGTTTTCCCAACCCAGGGATTGAACCCACGTCTCTTGTGTTTGCTGCATTGGTAGGCAGGTTCTTTACCATTAGTCCTACCTGGGAAGCCCCCTGAAGCCTACATCTAGGCCAACTGTACCTGCTGTTTCCATGTCACTTCTTATTGTTCCACTTGAATAATCTATATTTTTGTCTATCGTGTTCAAGATTACTAGCTTCTCAATACAGGGACTGAATCATGTTCAAGTTTTTAAAAAGTAAGCACTAGCTAACAGGATACCTGGCAAAAATTGTTCTCCATAACATTTCTTGAAGCAATTTATTTTCATAAACATCCTAGGAATGCGATATACTTCTTTTCAAATTGAAACTCACCTCCTTTCTATCTTCCTCTGGTTTTGACTCCCTGCTCATTATTATTGATACAATGATTAAATACAGATGGATTTTTAAAGTCTTGAAGACATTTGAGGGGGATGGTGTATTTCCCTCCCCAATATTACTAATTATGTAGATAATGATGTAAAATTAGATATCAGTTACTAACTTCTAACCCAGGATATATTAGGAAAATTCCAGATAATAACCATAGTGCTAGTCATTCAGTTGTGTCAGACTCATTGTGACCCCACCATGCTCCTCCTGTCCATGGGATTCTCCAGGCAATACTAGAGTGGGTTGCCATTCCCTTTTCCAGGGGATCTTACTGACCCAGGGATCAAACCTGGGCCACCTGCATTGTAGGCAGATTCTTTACCCTCTAAGCCACCAGGGAAACCATAGCCATATAATAACCATAGAGCCCTATAACACTGAGTTTTAATCAAAGTCATTCCTCCAATATTGAAATATTTTCTCTATATTGTTGGAATCTCACCTTCCACCACTGTTCATCACACATTTTTCCAAAGCACAGGTACACGGGTAATCATCATGACTCATCCCAAGGTTATGCCCCAACTGGTGTGCCATTCTGTTCGCAACTACACTGAGGTCAGGTAAAAGATCCTGAGGCCAAAAAAGTCTTACATTAAAAACTTCTATAAAATAGCACACTACAGTACATAAGCTTTGAAGTAGTCACTAAGATCTGGTTTCTAGCTTCTGGCTAATTAGTATCTTATCTGAGAGATTAACAACTTAATTATCTTCCATTCTTGCACCTTAATTTCCTCACTTATATAATGAAGTTGGACAAAACCTTTTTATGGTCTCTAACTCTAACATTTGTAATTTTTTTGTGTGTGAAGCAATAGTCATTATTGATTTTATATAGACTTATTCTTACAAATAGCTCAAATTTATTAATTAACATCCTAACAATAAAATAAACATTATTGATTATCTCCTATTACTAGATATTCAAAGGGCATAATAATAAAAATATGTGAGTTTAGGGTTTTCAATTTATAATCTCACATTAAGCAATAATGTGATACAATCATGAAAAGGGAGTTCCTACTGTGAAAAAAATCAGAAGATCAGTAATGGAAAATCAAAGGCAGCGTTGATTACTATCACCGTTCTTAGTTCTATTTTATATTTTAATTTCTATGTTAGTGGAAAACTTTAATTTCTGAAGAGGGGTGGGAATCGAGTTACTATAAAGGAAAAACACTCCTAATTTGGTAATTTCATCTTACTCATATGACATTTAAAATGTATCCTGGATGGGTTATAATGTCATAATTGGAGTGCACAGCTTATATTAGATTAATTTGACTCTATTATACAAAATTTTATTTCTGAAATATTATAGGCAAAATCATAATCATAAAAAGAACCATGGGAATGAAAAATCAGATAGTCATCTTGGTAAGTACTAGCTTTTAAGTTCAAGGTCTTACAAGACTGTCTTGAGCATAGCAACAACTAGGTAAAGACTCTAAAGAAAATCAACTTTGATGTTTTAAAGCTTATCTTAGGGTTACTTGGACAGAATTTACTGGAAGCCTAGTGACTTGGGAAGGGATCAGGTAAACAAGGGGTGTTGGCAGTTTGTAGGTGGTAGGCTTGCTAAAACAATCGTAAGGCCATCTAGATATGATATTTGAAGTAGTTTATACATTTTCTGAATAAAAGCAATTATGTTCACTTGCTAAACCAGCCATCAAGTTTTATGTACATCACATGTCTTTATAAATAACTGTATGTAATAGGCAAAAAGCTTTCCTAGTCTTTGTATGTTAATTCATATATTAACATAAGTACTGAATACTCTTTTCATATGTAAGAACCTTTAAGTAGGCTTATACCATTAATAGGAGTTTGACAAAAGTTGCTGCTGAAATCTTCAGATTTCATACTTGACTTTGTAAAAAAATAGAAATATATACCAAAATTCTATCAGTGTGATTATTTTTATCATGCTAGAGAAGGTTTCAAAGGCAGGAAGAATCATCCAAAATCCAATGTTCTTTTAGATTCTGAAAAGCCCTGGTTTATCTTCATTATGTATCTATAGTTTTTATAATACATTTCCCACTTAAAAAAGAAACAAGACCACTTCATCATGACATATTTTGATGGGAATGTATGATAAGATGCATACGTGGTTCCTTTCAATAGGACACAGAAAATTACAGTAATTTAAGGTAAACATTCTAATTAAGTAATGTAATATAAATAAAACACAGCTCACCTTAACAACACTGGAGGAATAATAGGGCAGGCACATGCCCCCTGGATAGGAAGTTCCATGCGCCTGTGCGTAGAGCCACTTTCCACTATGAACAAGATACAAATAAACCCGTAGTTCAATTAACATCAAGACTGAAGTGAAGTGAACCCCCCAGTGCTAGTACCCTGGCACATGAAAAGTGCCTTTTCTTTTTCCCAGAGTTCTGGAATGGAGGATGATATCAAGCTCATTTTAAACCTGTGGCATTTTAGAGGCATTGAGAAAGTCAGTGTAATCTTGAAATTATATTATAAAAATGCCCTTTCCAAAAAAAATAATAATAAGGTCAGAGTCCATCTGACTTAACTTTAGTTTGCCCTACACTCAACTTTGGATAAGGTCACTTAAAAGACAGAAATATTTAAAAGGGTTCAGAGGGGAAAATGCAGCATGGTGAACAGACTCAACATCATGATTAGTTTGCTGTGCTTGAAAATTAAAACAAAAATAATTAATCACAGAAACTCATAGAGAATTTGATAACTATTATCAGATATTTTAAAAACACTTGTCATGTAAAAAAGGCCTGTTCCTGGATTGTCTAAAAAGACAGTTGTAGATGTGTGTTCTAAAGGGACCCGAATCTGATATGCTTTCAAGAAGAACATTTAGAGTTTTATCACTCTAAAAAGAACTATCATAGGTTGGAGGGCCATTCTTAGAGTATAATAAAGTGAAAGTAGAAGTCACTCAATCATGTCCAGCTGTTTGCTATGCCATGGACTATACAGTCCATAGAATTCTCTAGGCCACAATACTGGAGTGGGTAACTGTTAACCTCTCCAGGGGACCTTCCCAACCCAGGGATTGAACCCAGGTTTCCCGAATAGCAGGCAGATTCTTTACCCTCTGAGCCACCAAGGAAACTCAGAGTATAATACGGAGAGTTCAAATACAAAAAAGGTTGTCAGGTCAGGTGACCACTCTCAGTCTCAAATTTTTTTCATCAAGAAGAGACGCTATTTTTCTGTCTTCACTACTGAAATATTTTTCTCCCTATATTTAAAAGTCTTAGTATTTAACTATGTATCTTGGAAGAATTTAGGATTCTGATCTTTCCAGATTCTGGGGATCTTGAGAGAATATCAGTTATGGAGATGAACCACCAGAGAAAGCACCATCTGGATTCTAACTTAGCTCATCGTCACTGAAAACCAAAAGTCACAGCATGATAATGTCATATTCGGTATCCAATCACTTCTAGATCTATGTGAATATAGAAGGAAGAGATATAAGAAACCCAACACATAAGAAGTTCCAAATATGATGGTCAGTTAAGCATTTAGCATTCCCCTCCCCATATTCCTATTTGTAGACATACTATTAGTGTGTGAAGCTACTGCTCAGAATAAGAGACATTCGTGGAAGTAAAAGTTTGTCTACATAAAACAAATTAATCTTCCTAGATTAACTTATTAAGTATTTTAAGACATACATCAATGGATTAGGCATGGTCCTTGCCTGCTATGAAGGTCATGATGATATTTCAGTCTACCCCCCATGATTTTGGGACATAGTAGTACATGAATGTGTGAAACTAAACCAGATACAGTTACTCCCCTGGAGCTATGTATTACAGTCATTGTGATACCAGAAATGATATCTGGAGTTCTGGTTTGCTCATCAATCTGGCAAATAACTAGACCTGAGCTCTGATTATGGGCCTTGCAAGCTTCATAGTTCTGAGCTCAGACTGAAAGTTCACATTGAGATAATGCTGTTATTGTTGTTCAGTCACCAGGTCGTGTCTGAGTCTTTGTGACCCCCCTGGACTAGAGCACGCTAGACTTCCCTGTCTTTCACTGTTTCCTGGAGTTTGCTCAAACTTATGTTCTTTGAGTCAATTATGCCATCCAATCATCTCATCCTTTGTTGCTCCCATCTCCTTCTGTCCTCCCAGAATCAGGGTCTTTTCCAATGAGTCAACTATTTGCATCAGGTGGCCAAAGTACTGGAGCTTCAGCTTCAGCATCAGTCCTTCCAACATTTAGGGTTAATTCCCTTTAGGACTGACTGGTTTGATCTTCTTTCAGTCCAAGGGACTCTCAAGAGTTTTTCCAAGACTGCAATTCAAAAGCATCAATTCTTTGGCACTCAGCCTTCTTTATGATCCAACTCTCACATCCTTACATGACTATTGGAAAAACCATAGCTTTGACTATACACATCTTTGTTGACAAAGTGATGTCTTTTTTAATACACTGCCTAAGTTTGTTATAGCTTTCCTTCCAAGGAAGACATGTCTTTTAATTTCATGGCTGCAGTCACCGTCCACAGTTATTTGGGAATCCAAGAAAAGAAAATATGCTGCTGCTTTCACTTTTTCCCCTCTACTTGCCATGAACTGATTGGATCACTTTTTGAATGTTGAGTTTTAAGCCAGCTTTTTAACTCTCCTCTTTCACCCTCATCAAGAGGCTCTTTAGTTTCTCTTCACTTTCTGCCATTAGCATGGTATCATCTGCATATCTGGGCTTCCAGGTGGTGTGAGTGGTAAAAAAGCCACTTGCCAGTTCAGGAGACCTAAGAGATGTAGGTTCTATCCCTGGGTCAAGAAGATCACCTCGAGGAGGGCAAGGCAACCCACTCCACTATTCTTGCATGGAGAATCCCATGGATAGAGGAGGAGCCTGATGGGCTACAGTCCACAAAGTAGCAAAGAACTGGACACAACTGAAGCATTTTAGCATACGTACACATCTGCATATCTGAAGCTGTTGATATTTCTCCTGGAAATCTTGATTCCAGCTTGTGATTCATCCAGCCTGGAATTTGGCATGATGTACTCTGCATGTGACAGGCAGAGTGACAATATACAGCTTTGTTGTACTCCTTTCCCAATTTTGAGCTAGTCAGTTGTTCCATGTAAGGTTCTGACTGTTACTTCTTGACTCGCATACAGGTTTCACAGGAGATAGGCAAGGTGGGCTGGAATTTCCATCTCTTTTAGAATTTTTACAGTCTGTTGTGATCCATACAGCATATTCAATGAAGAAGAAGTAGTTGTTTTTCTGGAATTCCCTTGCTTTCTCTATGATCCAATGGGTGTTGACAATTTGATCTCTGCTTCCTCTGCCTTTTCTAAATCCAGCTTATGCATCTGGAAGCTCTCTGTTCCTATACTGCTAAAACCTAGCTTGAAGGATTTTGAGCATAATCTTAACAGCATGTGAAATGAGCACAACTGTATGGTAATTTGAACATTCTTTGAAATTGCCTCTTTAAGATTGGAATGAAAACTGACATTTTCCAGTCCTGTGGCCACTGCTGAGTTTTCCAAATTTACTGGCATACTGAGTGCGACACTTCAACAGCACCATCTTTTAGGATTTGAAATAGCTCAGCTGGAATTCCATCACCTCCACTAGCTTTGTTTGTAGTAATGCTTCCTAAGGCCTGCTTGACTTCACACTCCAGGATGCCTGACTCTAGTTGAGATCACACCATCATGGTTATCTGGGTCATGAAGACCTTTTTTGCATAGTTCTTCTGTGAATATTCTGTGTATTCTTGCCACCTCTTCTTAATCTCTGCTGTATCTGTTAGGTCCTTATTGTTTTCTGTCCTTTATCAAGCTTATCCTTTCATGAAATGTTCCCTTGATATCTCCAATTTTCTTGAAGAAATCTCTAGAAAGTGTGTTTGTGGGCTGTTTTGTAGGCCTTAGGAGAAATACTGGGATTACAGGTAGATAAAATAGGTAAAGCTGGTACCATCCTTATATAGTAGCTTTAAAGACATCAAAAGAGATGCTGAAAGACCGTTATTAGGAAAAAGATCATTTACAAGGTCATTTGGAAATTTTCTATATAACCACATATAATGTTTTATTCCTGTGACTTTTATCCAAAAGTCAACTGCTTTAAAAATATTTTAGTTTATTTGTGTTATTTTCTTTTTAAAAATAATCCATCTAATATGCAAAAAAATAGAGCAGTTACATACCTGAGTAACATACTGTGATCAAAATTTTTCCTTTTTTTAAGGATTATTTCTTGCCAAGCTGAAAAACGCAATAAGGTAGTTTCTATGTTTGAATCTACTTCTATTTTGTCTCCATTTGTCCATATTTCAAGGCCAACTAATGTCACATGAATGTTCAAGGTTTTATAAATCTGTTCAGAGGAAAAACAATTTTCACAGTGTCAAGTTGCAGAAGGATCCTTTATTGTGACTATATTTCTTTACATTAAAAAAGTAATTTTGATGTGTGAAGCACATAGTCAAAAGTTCAGGCTTCATTTTATAAATAGTTGTATTGAAACAGAATATGAGGTTGAATCATCCAGAATATTGGGTGAACTGCCATGGCCAACCAAGAAACTTGACTAAAAACATCTGATTCTCTTTGAATTATAATTCTGATAGGCACTGGGCTCAGGATATATCTAAAATAAATACATAAGTAAAGCTCTGAGATAATACCTGGCCTGAAAACATGAATTTATGAACCCTGGCACACAACAAAATGAATATTCCTTATCCATTTCTCTACTGAGGTCATGAGTTGGTTTGGCAGTAGACTAGAACATTGATATTGCATTGTCTGCAAAGGGATTTGTGCAAAAATGTTCATAACAGCTTCATTCACAGTAGCCCAGATTGGAAACTACTCAAATGAATATCAACGGGAGAATGCATGAACAAATTGTGATTTCTATACCTTAGAAAACTACCTGGAAATGTCAGAGAAAAAACCACCAATACACACACAGCAACATGAATGCATCTCAGGCATTGTGCTAAGCAAGAGAAGTCAGACACAGACGAGGACACATGGTGTAATTCCATTTGTGTGAAGCTCTTAGAGTAGAACTAATCTACAATGAAATTCTTCAGAAAAATGGTGTGGAGAGCCAGCAGGTTACTCCTAGGGATACAGGAATTTTGTGGGAAATGGATTCTATTATGGTCATAGGAGTGTGGCTCACATAGGTGGGTTCATTATTCAAACTTTTATAGCTAAGACTTGTGCATTTCAAACTATTGAACTTACCACTCTTAAACCTGTAAAATAATAATAATAAGAAGAATGCAGACTTGTGTATTTCAAAGAATTGAATTTACCTCCCCAAACTTGTAACAGTACAATAATAATAATGCAAGTGGTGGGCATTGGCTAGTGATATTGATAAAGAGTAGAATGATGATAATTGTTGAAATTGGATGATGGATATATAGAGGTTCACTATACTGTTCTGCTTACTTTGTATATGATTAAAATTTTCCATGAATAAAAAGTTGTAGAAATTAAAAAGAAAAAAAAAAACAGTAACCTATGTGTCATGTTTGTGCTCCATGTTTGATTTTTGGAATTACTTTTTTGTGTAAGAAAACTTATTGGGAATTGCTCAGAGCTTCAAAGCAGACAAAAATAGTTGTAGCTCAAGCCTTCTCACCCTTATTCCCATCTGATTTTGTAAATACATAGTTGATAGATACTTTGATGCCAGGACAGAAAGAATTTAAGCAAATATTATGAAGATTTTGAGACAAAGAACTATGTATTAAATCAATTTTATATCTCAAAATAACCAGCACAAGTCAGTTGAAAGGAGGAGTGGATGATAAACTATAAACACTGAGTTAAGAACAGAAATAGAGAGGTCAACTTGATAATATTCATAGATGATGTAACTGATTATAAGAAGTTTAATATTCACATCATTGCTATAACAATAATCATGTCCTAATTTTTCACTTTTTTTTTAACCTGCATAATATGACTATATAGAATTTCATGTGCTGACACAATAATCATGACTCATGGTCATTTCATAACCATGAAGAACTATGGTTTTCATAAACTCGTATAAAGTTAGATCTTTAGCTAAACCATGATCTCAAACCTAACTAGATGTCCACTTCTTTGTCTTTCTTTATGAGTTAGGGCCTGTAAGATTTTTTTCTTAACCTGGGTTTTTTGGACTCTCTACCTTCTTGGGTGAACTTCAGGTTCATAAAATTGTAACCAAGTGCAAATGGAAACGTTATTTGCCATTCTCTGGATATATTCTCTTCTAGTGAGAAAATATCACTGAACTGAACTGAAAATATTTAGTACAAATTCATCAATGTGCAACAGTTTGGGCATGGGAACTCAAGGAGAGAGATAGATCTGTGTTATATTTGGATCCATGTTAGAGGAGTAATAAACATAACTGCAAGAAATAGGAGAAACAGCCCTTGAAATTCCCTCAGAGCAAGGCCCCTTCTGGACTGGTGAAAACCCCTGAAAGATGGGCATCCCAGCAGTGCTCAGCCTAAGAGATGGGCAGACAGAGCTAATAGTCTTCAAGCCAAGTCAGTGATCCTATTCAGCTAGGAAAGGGGGTCAACTTGACTTAAGACAGCCAACAGAGATTTACCAGTTTCAGAGCTGCTTTTCCTGCTGTGTCCAAGCAGGGAATCTGATTTGCAGCCCTGCTCATTGCTGAATATAGACTTCAATCTGACGAGGGACCCTCACCATGGAATCTTCATAGCCCATTCAACAGCCCTAGGCCCAGTAGAATTTGAATAGAGGTCAGCTCATGACTTCCCCTATCTGCAGAGCAAAACTGGTGGCCTCACTTAACCTGGGAATTCAGTGCACAGTCAGGGCTGGTTCAGGTCCCCAAACATTCTAGTGAAAAACTAGAAACAGATCAGCTGGTGAATGAAAAAAATCACTGACCTAAAGGGGTGATTTCTACAGTGTCTTTTTGGGGCCCCCTCTTTATCCTAGTAAAGGATCTGGCTAACTCAGAAGGAGTCAGTTTTTAAAAGATGTATAAAATTCACAGTATTATTTATTTAAAAGGGTTTTTATTTAAAAGGGTTCTAGTTCATTCTAAGTTAGACAAAGTAATCATTTTGCTGCTTTTCATAGAAATATTTCCCCTGATCTCTCTGTCTGAAGATGGACTATAAATTAGTGCTTGAAAGCCTTTTTGCTATACAATGCAAGGTCATGGAACAGTAATTTCAAAGAATGGGTTTGATTATTCATGGCGGGTAGTCAAGCCTTTTGTACACTGCCTTGTAAATTTTGTGCTTAGTAATGAATGTTTGAAACTTATCTAAATATTAAATGTCATTTACTTAGAAAACTTAAAACTTACAGTTGTGATTCATTTGTTGCTTTGATTTTTTTTTTCCAACAGAATTTTGTTAATTAGTCACCTTGGTGAATTGTATTTTGGGTTGTATCAGTATCAGGATTACTACAAAAATCCAGCAGAGATCTAGCCTAAAAGTTTCTTTCATTTGGGTTTTTGGCTTGATTCAAACTGTGTCAGATCTTACCATGTTGACAAAATTAACCATTCCCCAAACTCGGTTCCTCAGTCTACTGTGAGGTTGACTATTTCTGCGATACTGGAAAAATAGACATTCAATTAACATTCATTGATCATAGAAACTGAATGCAATTTCAACAAAATTACTCCCATCATGGTATATTTCAAAGAAAAAAATTCATTGGCTTTCCTTCCAGTGAGCTGAAAAATCTAGACAACTTATGCAGAAATACAGTTTTAATATAAAATAACCAGATATAGCAGTTTCTAAAAGCAGCTTTAACTTGGCACTATTTTAAGGTGTTTCTTTATAACTCTATTCCCTCTTCACATTACATTATATAGCATTATACTTATATATTAAGCCAACTGATAACTGTTCTTTAGAGCAGGGGTCCCCAACCTCTGAGATCAAATGCCTGATGATCTGAGGTGGAGCTGAAATAATAATAGAAATAAAGTGCCCAATAAGTGTAATGCACTTGAATCATCCTGAAACCATCTCCCTGCTTTCTGGTCCATGGAAAAATTGTCTTCCAAGGTACCAATTCCTGGTGCCAAAATGGGTTGGGGACTGCTGCTTTAGAGTCCATATTTATAACAAAACTTATTAAAGCTGCATAGCAACCACTATATTGCAAAACAACAACTTTATCAGCCCTCCTGTATCCATGGTGGCCGCAGGCTCAGGAGCATATAATCAAGGATCATCTGGGAACCAGAGATATGATGGAGAAGGACAAGAAACTGTGGTCCACCCCACGTCCCTCCACTTGGGCTTCCCTGGTGGCTTAGCAGTAAAGAATCTGCTTGTGATGCAGGAGACTGCCAGTAATGCAGGACACACAGGTTCAATTCTGGGTCTAGAAGATCCCCTGAAGAAGGAAATGGCAGCACATTGCAACATTCTTGCCTGGGAAAGACAGAGGAGCCTGGCGGGCTACAGTCCATGGGATGGCAGAGAGTCAAACACGAATGAGCAATTGAGCACAAACCCACATATAGACTGTTAACATATTTTCAAATTTTTTGCAAGTTGTTTATCATTTCCTTATGTTTATAATGGAGAGGGAGGGTTCTACTTTGGCTTAGTCTGCTGTATACCCAAAGGACCTTATCAGTTCAGTTCAGTTCAGTTCAGTCGCTCAGTCGTGTCCGACTCTTTGCGACCCCATGAACTGCAGCATGCCAGGCCTCCCTGTCCATCACCAACTCCCAGAGTTCACTCAGACTCACGTCCATAGAGTCAGTGATGCCATCCAGCCATCTCATCCTCTGTCGTACCCTTCTCCTGACCCCAATCCCTCCCAGCATCAGAGTTTTTTCCGATGAGTCAACTCTTCGCAGTCTCTTACATATGTCCGGGGAAGCTAAAAACAGAACTTTGAACCTGGAATGAAATTCTGATGAAAATACTACTTTCTCTTTGCTAAAAAATCACAACTACAATAGAGAGCAAATGTTTAAGTGAAAACTTACCACGTTATCATCGGCAACAATGAACAGTTCAATATGCTTTTCTTTTTCCTTGCTCTGGAAATGTATGCAAAATTGAATGAAGTATGGTTAATATTTCTTATCTTAACATTTTAAGTTAAAATTTTCAAGGTGAAAAATGTTGGTATTATGTAAGGTGAGGTCCAAGAGTATATCTAATAATTCTAGAAATTTAGGTAAATAAAACCCATTATGTTATTAAAACATGTGGCTCTATTCATCAGGTTTTAGTGAAACTGAAGCAACATTCCATATTTTATATTCCTTCATTTCTTTGTTTAGTCTTTCAGGTAAAATAAGAATTATAAGTAAAGAATCGTGAATACAGTTTTTAACATTTAGATTTTTTTTCTTTTATAAAGTAAACACGTAAAATAAGAATTATAAGTAAAGAATCATGAATACAGTTTTTAACGTTTAGATTTTTTTTCTTTTATAAAGTAAACACGTACTAAGTAAGTTCATGTAAAAAAGGCCATCTGTAGTTGAGAGCAGGACATATAACCAGTCAATAGGACTGACTGTATTCCTTCTGCTCCTCTGTCTCCCAGTCTCCCTTTGTTGAAATTCAATTCCAAGGAAACTTGTAAAACACTGCTAATCATAGATCTTTATTTTATAAAACACAGTTCCAGGAAATTCTAAGTTTTCAGCCTTCAGTATCAGGCACTAGGTACATGCACATTCTCTTGAGTATAAACCAAAGGGATATTGTTCAACTATTTGACTAAGTTATTCTTTTCTGAGCTAACTAATCATATTAATTGATTGATTTAATCAGAAAACCCCTCTTAAGCATCTAGAAAGTTTCAGACACAGCCTAAACCATGGATATTGTGAAGAAGACAAATACTCACAGATCTTAAGGCTAACCATTTAAGATGGTATGAGCTAGGATGCTGCTACTGCTGCTGCTGCTAAGTCACTTCAGTCATGTCCGACTCTGTGCTACCGCATAGTCGGCAGCCACCAGGCTCCCCCGTCCCTGGGATTCTCCAGGCAAGAACATTGGAGTGGGTTGCCATTTCCTTCTCCAATGCATGAAAGTGAAAAGTGAAAGTGAAGTCACTCAGTCGTGTCAGACTCTTCTTGACCCCATGGACTGCAGCCTAGCAGGCTCCTCTGCCCATGGGATTTTCCAGGCAACAGTACTGGAGTAGGGTGCCATCACCTTCTCCAATGAGCTAATATAGAAAAGCCTAAAACACAGAAGACTATCATTGTAGTGTCATTCCACTAGAAATTCCACCTTAACAATTAGACTATTTGGCTTGATGTGAGGGAGATAATCTGGTTTATCATCAACAACTCCTCCACCAAAAAATGTGGCAAGAAAGACAAGGAAAGAAAAGACAATATTTAGGAGCGATTTCAAGATGTAAATTTCATTCTTTCCAACCATGTTTAGCTCTAATACTATTAATCTATATATTTAGGGTTGTAGATATCCACCTTCTTTGAAATTGGTGAGACAAACTGAAATTTGCTATAGGAAATGAAGACTTTCTATAAAGATAAGAACAACAAAAATTCACATTTCAGATTTCAAATGGTGAAGAGTCAGATTCAGGTAGCATATACACTGCTTTCATTGGGCTTGTAATCTCTCTCTTGAGATGAGAAGGAAAATAAGAGGCATTTGACATGGGATAAAAATGATTTAAAAATAAAGCACTCACTTCCATTTTGGAATCTTCCAGGGATTTAGTATTATCCTTTGGAACAGTTGTCCTGGTAAAGTTGAGCTCTGTACAAGAATAATTGGCATGCTGCTGCACCAGGGGGTCATATTTGAACACCAAATGTTCTCCCTCATCTGAATATTTCACTGGTTCAATGAGGTATCTTTGATCTCTCACCCTGAAGAACCCCCTGTGGAAATTGGGAATACAATGTCTATTTAAAATCTCTCTCATTTTACTGCTACATTCAGTTCAGTTCAGTCACTCAGTTGTGTCTGACTCTTTGCGACCCCATGAATTGCAGCACGCCAGGCCTCCCTGTCCACCACCAACTCCTGGAGTTCACTCAAACTCATGTCCATTGAGTCAGTGATGCCATCCAGACATCTCATCCTCTGTCATCCCCTCCTCCTCCTGCCCCCAATCCCTCCCAGAATTAGGGTCTTTTCCAATGAGTCAACTCTTCGCATGAGGTGGCCAAAGTACTGGAGTTTCAGCTTTAGCATCATTCCTTCCAATGCACACCCAGGACTAATCTCCTTTAGAATGGACTAGTTGGATCTCCTTGAAGTCCAGGGGACTCTCAAGAGTCTTCTGCAACACTGCAGTTCAAAAGCATCAATTCTTTGGTGCTCAGCTTTCTTCACAGTCCAACTCTCACATCCATACATGACTACTGGAAAAACCATAGCCTTGGCTAGACAGACCTGTGTTGGCAAAGTAATGTCTCTGCTCTCTAATATGCTATCTAGATTGGTCATAACCCTCCTTCCAAGGAGTAAGCATCTTTTAATTTCATGGCTGCAATCACCATCTGCAGTGGTTTGGGAGCCCCAAAAAATAAAAAGTCTGACACTATTTCCACTGTTTCCCCATCTATTTGCCATAAAGTGATGGGACCAGATGCCATGGTCTTAGTTTTTTGAATGTTGAGCTTTAAGCCAACTTTTTCACTCTCCACTTTCACTTTCATGAAGAGGGTTTTTAGTTCCTCTTCACTTTCTGCTATAAGGGTGGTGTCATCTGCATATCTGAGGTTATTGATATTTCTAGTACAGTATTTCTCTGTTCTACTTTATGGAGTTTGCCTTTTTAAGAAAGGGAAATATATTATAAAGCAATTATCTTCCAATTAAAATAAATAAATTTTAAAAAATAAGAAAGTGTAGTCAAGGCCTCATGTCAGCAGGTAGCCAGGTATTCTGAGTGAATAAGAGGTGATATACTGATGAGATGATTGGATGGCATCACTGACTCAACGGACATGAGTTTGAACAAACCCTCGAAGATAATGAAGGTCAGGGAAGCCTGGTATGCTGTAGTCCATGGGATCACAAAGAGTCAGACATGACAGAAACTGAGCAACAACAAGAGGTGATATGGCATGTGACTCTTTGCTAACAGACAACTTATCTGTATTTCAGAAGTTTGACAGCTCCATCTTTCCTCTGAAGTATGAGTAGAGTAGCAATTCCCACTCATGGTTGAGGACCGCTGGCAAGTCTGAGTTCATGCAAAAATTTTGTGAATTTGTATGTATTAATTAAAAAGTAAATATTATGAAGGTACAGACACTGCTATGTGGTAATTGTGTTGTTAAAAGGTTTTTTATTCTTGGAAATACTGAAAACTGAACACATAAAATCCTCATAAATGAAGATACAAATTTCTTGTGTTTCTACTTTGTCTCCCAACATCTTCTTTCTTTGTCCTTGAGCCCAAGATCTAGAAACAACTTATATAGGCTTTACTTCTGACTTTTTTACTTTCCAGAGACTGGAAGCACTGCCTAATTTAGTAAAAAGCTGCAAAGCATTGTGCTGTGGTAGGAATTTATAGGATTAGGAAGTAGAAGGCCCATTTTTGGACAGAGTTTAACCACCAGCAAAATGAATGTTCAGGCACAAATCTCTGATGTCAGTATCCTGATCAATAACATGAGAGGCCAGGCTAGATGAATCCCAGTTATCTTCCAACTCTGAATCCCTTGATCATATATTGAAAAATTAATCTTGCTTAGAGAATGTTGTATCTTTTTGTCTAAAATTAGCATAGAAAATGGGCTAGACTGGATATTCGTGCCTAAAATATACAGTACCCTTTTTGCCATTAATTTTTCTATATGAAGTGTCTTTAAAAAATAAAAGAGAATGTCTTTGAAAATTCATAGAATAACTCATTTAAGTAGAAAGATATGGTGCATACCTCAGACCATGACATGTGCTGATGCTGACAGCAGAATCAAACTCATGTAAGATAGATCCTTGGTAAAAACAGTGATCCTAAAAGAGATGAAGAGGCTATTGACATAAGTACATGTTTGGGTATTATATAAATATTAATACCTATATATTTTGTATTCATAATACATTTATATTCATAATAATCATTATTTTATTTTCACAAATTTCACTTATATTCATTAATACATTCATTCATTGCGTTCTTGTGTTGGAAGATTTTAAAGCTACTTGAGAATCCTTTTAATTGCTTATTTTGTTTAAAACAGTATATAAATTCTTCCCTCACAATTTTAACAGTCTATGAGTTGATGCTAACCTCAGAATGTGACCCTTTTCCTTAGAAATATTATTCTTTAATCCATCTTAATACCTCTATCAAACTACCCTCCTTGTGCTATCATTATACGTTTCCCCCTGTTGCATATGAAATCAAATCAAAGTTTTTGATGATCACAAAAATTAGGTCTCACTTGCTAACCAGGTTCCTTCATGACTTCCCTGCTTCTCTGCTTCGATCATTTGGTATCTTTGTTACTTCCTCCTTGGTGCTCCATTCATGGTGATTCCACCGATAATTTCTCTTTCCATCAATTCCTTCTGTTCACTTCCTGTCTATCTGTGACAATTTCTATGGCCCTAGACCTCAGACCCTCACAGACTAATATCCACTCCCTTTGCAGAAGAATGTAACCCAGCTTTCTTACTGTTCTATTTTGCAAAGAGTGCATGATGACTTAGATTTCATAGCTGATAACTGCCTTAAATAGAGGTGATATGGTTTAAAAAGTATACATTTTGTAGAAGAGAATAAAGTCATCCTTGGCTAGAAGGCTGCAGTGGGCATCTTCTGGAACGGAAAATAAATATAAGAACAGAAGTTGTATCCACTGAAATAATACTATAATAAATGAACCAAAACTCATTTGGAGAATGAAAGAGAAGACTCAGTGTTGGTGCATCAGAAGCACCGGGCAAGGGAATTTGATTCACATAAGAGTCAAATAGATGGAGGTTTTAAAATAGTTTCAGATCATTAAGTTTTATCCTTTAGCTTACCTACTACTCCATCAGGGTACCTCATACTTCTTTGGTGTCCTGCTTTACCCTTCTTCCAGACTTAACACCATTTTGGGTACAGAGAAATCAATAAGATACATTAGCTGTCACTGATTTGCTTGTTAGGCAGTAACCAGCCTCCTTTAGCATTCAGAGGATCATAGCTTCTATTCTAGGATCATTCAGTGATGGTAGTCAATGCAAGATTAATTTCTTTTTTTAAAATTTTATACTTACTCTATTCATTTCCCACACTCTTTGACCAATATTAGTGGGAGGAGCCAGTGAACAGTAGTGCTTAGAAGGTCTCATGAGTTGATAAAACCAAATCAACTCTTCAGTTTTTAAAATTTTTAAAAATTATTTATGATTATTATTTTTTAACTAACACTTCCCACAACTTTCTGATTCTGATGTAACACTTTCTGCAACTACTTGTAAAGCTAGAATGGTTTCAAAATTATGCAAGGAAGTAATATTTTCAAAGAAGAGACAGAGGAAGGTCCTGTAAGATACCGTGATCTGAGGATGTTTGGTGATTTCCTCTCCTTTTGTAGAGTAGTACGTCTCACTGTAATTTAAGGCTAAAAGCTCCCTGGAAAAGAGGACAGGGAGATGGTGAGATTCATTTATTCTAATAAGAGAACAGATAAAGCTTATTATGTGAGAGAGATGCCTCTAGGCTGCTTTCAATTCTCAGCAAGATCCTCTTTTGCTAAAGATAAGCAAAATCAATCCCAGTCACATAAGAAGACTCTCTATCCAGATTTCAGGGTGTGGTACTGGCAGCAAAAGAAACAGAAAAAGATCCTGGCAGTTCTAAAACAGCATCATTTTGAGAAGAACCTAGGAAAAATATTATCTAAGGAAAAATCTCTTGCCTTAAGTGCCAAAATTAATGCAAAATATTTGTGATATTATATATCATGTATGTATATGTGAATATATATATATATATATATAGTATATATTTTATCAAATTATGTACCTGTTGGGTTAATGTGCATTAAGATATATGTATCATGTACGTATGATACATGGACTTAAAATGATTGCAGTTTTTACATTTTATGAAAAATTACGCAACATTCCCTGTGGCTCAGCTGGTAAAGAGGTAAAGAATCCTCCTGCAATGTGGGAGACCTGGATTTGATCCCAGGGTTAGGAAGATCCCCTGGAGAAGGGAAAGACTACCCACTCCAGTATTCTGGCCTGGAGGATTCCATGTACTACAGTCCATGGGGTCTCAAAGAGTCAGACACAACTGAGAGACTTTCACTTCACTTTCATACAATATTAACTGTAAATATATATTTTAATCTCTAAAATGAAAACTTTAAACTAAAGCAGAGAGATACTGCTAAAAAACAATAGATAAACAAAAAGCCAGTAGATAAAGTAAAAAAGAAGTCAAATAATTCAAAGATCCAAAGAAGAAAAGCCAGAGAAAAAAATACAGAGACAAACAGAAATTAAATACGACCAAATCATTCATTCATAACATTATAATATATCATTTATTACATTAAATATTAATGTCTTAAACTTTCCAATCAGCAATCAGACTTTCCAATTAGAAATAGTGTCAGAAGTCACTAAAAGGCAGCAACCAACCACTTGCCATCTTACAGGGGACACATTTTAAATGTTAAAGCACAGGTAGGTTGAAGAAAATGGATGAAAGACCGTACATTATGGAAACAGTAAACATGTGAAGACAGAGCTAAATTGTATTAATATCAGGTAAAATACACTTCCCAGCAAGATTGACATTTTATAATGACATAATGAGAAAAGAGTCAGTCCACTATAAAGAAAAAATAATAATAAGTATGTATGAATCTAATTGCTAAGCTTCAGAATACATAAAGCAGTTATTTTAAAAATTCAAAGGATAAAAATTCCAAATCATAATTGGATGTTTTAATACTCATCCCTTGGCAATTGACAGAACAAATAAAAGAGTAATGTAAGTAAAAATAAAAGATCTAAATAATTCTATCAATCTAGAACTCTTCATCCAGTAACTGAAAAATATTTTTTTTCCCAAGGGCATATGATATGTTTAACAAGTTAAAACATAGGTTTGGCTATAAAACAAATTGCAATAAATTTTATTTAAAAAAATGATATCATACAAATCTCGACAAAGNCCCCACCCCCACACAAATCCTCAAGGCACAGGTAGTTTCATTCATGAGTTCCATCAAGCATTCTAAAACTGACATCTTTTGGGAAATATAGGAAGAGAGGATACTTCCTAACTCATTTTTGAGGCCAACATAATGTTAATATAAAAATGTGACAAGCATCACAAAAAGGTGGAAATGCTTAATAATATTCATCATTAACATGGTTTCAAAACCCTTTAACAAAATCTAAGTGAACTGAATACAGCAAAGAGGGTTTTATCATAAGGATGCAAGTATAGTTTAACATTCAAATATCAATCAGTGTAAATTACCATGTGGACATTTCAGTTGGATGCAGAGGTTAACATTTTCCGAACTTTTGGGGACTAAAAGAGAACTTTGAGGAAAGGCACATAGAAATTTTTCAATCAACGTTAGCTTCTGAGGATGTTAGAATATGCAGATTTTGAACAAATTATCACCATAAGTATGTTACTAGGTTCATATTTCTGTACCTTTGTCCAGTGGGAGACTCAAAGGGGAAGGAGGTTTTGCTGTCGTTTATCTATTTACTTAATTTTTTAGCTAATAGGCCAGAGCCTCAATTCTTCAGTGGAGTTAGCCTTATATTTTACTCATTTGACAATTCTTCATGATGTCAATGTTTGAGTCTGGGAGGAAGAGCTATTGTGTGTAGGACCAACAGAAAAGAAGGAAGTGGAAATTGAACAAAAACAGCAGCAACAGTTGTGAAGAGAGCTAATGAAGAAAGTTTAATGCATTAGAATCATTTAAGGTACACAAAATAACTTGATAAACTAAATTCTTCCCATCCCTTAGAGTCCTCTCCAGTAGAACTCTATTTGATGTCTATTTTCAATAATTTAGAAGTCACTTTAAAAAAAATTTAGTTTTCACGTTTCTTTGGTTCCACTGATTCACAAAGCATTACTGTATGAGCTCTTAAAGTGAGCATACTCCAGGTGCCCCAGCTAGGAAGTAATTTAGGAACAGGAGAGCAGTGTATATAATTGTTGTTAAATGTCATTAAATTTTTGAAATGATACAAGCTTATTTTAGAAGAGTAAGAATTCAGATTACATATACCTAAGAAGGGCTTAAGGAATTCACTTTACCAGAAGTTTTCTATGAAAACTGGGATACTATAGACTAATACATCTATAAGGTATTGAATGATCATAGAACTTACCTTGATTTTAGAAGGTGAATTATTAAGATTTTTCTGTTTAGGTTTAGTTGATACAACAATTCTTCTTCATAAGCTTCCTGAAAAACAGTATCCATCATGTGACTTAAATATGTGCTCACTGAGTGTGTGTTGGTGGTGGGTAGAGGCGTAGTAGAGGGGAAAATTACAGATCTTTCACAGTCTACCCAGCAACCCGGAAGTCCTTTCAGGCAAAATAATAAATACTGATAAAGCTGAATTTCTATGAAAAATTTTGCTTTCAAATTATTTTTTAAAGTTTTTTTTTAAATAGACCATTTAAAAAATCTTTATTTAATTTATTACAATATTGCTTCTGCTTTGTATTTTACTTTTTTGGATAAGATCCAAAGATCTCAGCCTGTGGGAGCTTAGATCACCAACCAGGGACCCAACCAGCCTCCCCACATTGGAAATTGAAGTCTTAACCGCTGGACTGCCAGGGAAGTCCCAAGTTAGTTTTTAAAATTTTATTTTATATTGGAGTATAGTTTTTAAAATTTATTTATTTTAATTGCAGGATAATTGTCAAGTTAATTTTTTTTTTGGTGGACTTTTTCTTCAGTTATAAAGTGAAATTAAATATAAAAAAATGCATACTTTCCCTACTTTCCCCTTATTCAAAGGTATACAAGTTACTATATATCCTTATAGTTTTACTCCCCTGGATCTTCTGTTTATATATTATTAACAGTTGGTATACACTGTCCTATAGTCTATATCTTCACATAAAAATAAATCATGACCATAAGCATTTCCTGTTCTAATATATCTTTCTTTACAGTATGTATTTTTTTAAAACTAGAAGACACAAAATGAACTTATTTAATCTACATCTGTGTTAGAACTTTCACTTGGGATATTCACTACAGTTAGAATTTCACTGTTAACAATGTGGGGGGGAATTGTAAAGCTTTTGGTAAATATTACCAGATAGCTTTGAATAAAGGAAGTTCAAAATTAGAATTTCAACAGAAATTTATAGCCATTCTTGTTTCCTTGCCTTAGATATTGTTGCTAATAAAAATCTTTTGAATAATGAAATGATAACATTGTGATAAATTATTTTTGATTACTTTTGAAATTGATATTTTCCCTTTATTTGTATATGACTTTTCAATTTATATCCTTTTTCTGTTGCCTCCCTGTCTCTCACCATCTCCAGAGTTTGCTCAAACTCATGTCCATTGAGTCAGTGATGACATCCAACCATGGCATCTTCTGTCACCCCCTTCTCCTGCCCTCAATCTTTCCCAGCATCAGTTTCTTTTCCAATGAGTTGGCTTTTCACAGCAGGCAAAAGTATTGGGGCTTCAACTTCCGCATCAGTCCTTCCACTGAATATTCAGGGATGATTTCCTTTAGGATTGACTGGTTTGATGTCCTTGCTGTCCAAGGGGCTCAAGAGTCTTCTCCAGCACCACAGTTTAAAAGCATCAGTTCTTTGGCACTCAGCCTTCTTTATAATCTGAACCACCAGAGAACTCCTCTTTGACAACAGTGGGCATTGAAAAGAACCTAATTTTGAAGCTTCCTCCCCAGTAGGAGTATTGTGCATTTTCTACATAAATATTTATTATTTTCAGGATTAACATTTTAAATATTTTAAAATTTTAACACTTGAATTAAACACTCTTCTCAGCAGCAGGCCTTTGTATTCCTGTGAAAGTTGTTCAGCCATGCTGGGAATTCTGTGAGGTCAATAAACCTGCAGATCAGATCGCTGGGAGAGCAAAATGCTCAAGGGTGACTCTCCATGGCCATCAGCTCAGAACAAATGAGGCTGTCTTGGATCAGCCTGGAAAACTGTTAGTGGAACTCCTCACGTAAACTGGAGGATTTTAAATACTCCCCACCCACCAACAAACCTGAACTTTTTTTGTTTGTTTTCTAATCCATAAAGGGATTGCCCCCTCCACCCCTCCACCCCCCCGCCAACCAACCTCTACTCCACACTCCACCCAAGCATATGTGTTAAGAGGAGTAAGAATCCTCAGAAAAGACAAGATACCACACTTGTTTGCTTTCTTCATACCTGTGAAACAATGCATTTCATTTATTAAATCAAAGCCCATACCTGTATGTCATCCTCATGGATGTGCCAAACATCTCGCTTCTGAATCAGAGGAAGCCTCTTAGGATGAACCAGTTCTTGACCCTCTACTCCAAGGCTGACCTTTTCTAAAAGGGAACATAAGAAGGGGGCCGGGGCGGGGGTGGGGGGGGAGATATATTTGACATTAACATACCTCCATGGTAATTGGATAACAGAATTATTCTCATGGAGTTCACTTGTTCCCAATTAGCAGCCAGGTGGAACAGCATTCCCACTTTACAAGTACGGAAATTGAGACTGATATATCTAAGGAAAATATGGACTTCCTTGGTGGCTCAGACACTAAAGAATCTGCTTGCAATGTGAGAGACCCAGGTTCGATCCTTGGGTTGAGAAGACTCCCTGGAGAAGGGAATGGCTACCCACTCCAGTATTCTTGCCTGGAGAATTCCACTAGAAAGTAGGCAAACAGATTGGGGTACTTCAGTTTCTTATATCTTTCCACTTTATTCTGCAGGTGTGACCTTTGTCTTCTCCTGCCTGTCTCTGGATCCTGCCTCCTGTTGAAGCCAGTCACTGCAATAGTTTGTTTCAATGTAAATTACTGATTTTGTCTCTATGGGGCATTTGTATTTGAAGTCAACTCTCATAGCTAAATATAAGACTTTCCTATGTGAAAGGGATTTTAGATACTTTGAATCAGTGCTAAAATAATCTCTATATTACCTATCAGATTGGTAATCATCTGTCAGGTGAGCCCTGCCAACCCCACTACAGAGTGATGTAGAGGAAAGAGCATAGGCTTTTGGAATCTGTTCTTATTGGAACCAGAGTTTTACTGGTTTATTAGCAGTATGACTATGAGTGGAGTTTCCCAAGTGGTGCAGTGGTAAAGAATCTGCCTGCCAATGCAGGAGACACAAGAGATGTGGGTTTGATCTCTGGGTTAGGAAGATATCCTACAGGAGGAAATGGCAACCCACTCCATTTTTCTGGGAAATTCCATGGACAGAGGAGCCTGGTGGGCTACAGTCCATGGGGTTGCAAAGAGTTGGACATGACTGAGCAACTGAACCGGAGAAGGCAAGGGCAACCCACTCCAGTACTCTTGCCTGGAAAATCCCATGGATGGAGGAGCCTGGTAGGCTGCAGTCCATGGGGTCGCGAACTCGGGCACGACTGAGCAACTTCACTTTCACTTCTCTTTCATGGGTTGGTGAAGGAAATGGCAACCCACTCCAGTGTTCTTGCCTGGAGAATCCCAGGGACGGGGGAGCCTGGTGGGCTGCGATCTATGGGGTCGCACAGAGTCGGACACGACTGAAGCGACTTAGCAGAAGCAGCAGCAGAGCAACTGAACACACACACATGACCATGAGTAATACGGCTAATCTCTCTGATCTACAGATATTAATCTCAGTTTTCTTACCGCTAAATGGAGATAATATAGAATTTTAAGCATGCTAATACACAAAGTGGCTAATGGCAAACATGTTATTTCAGTTCCAGTTCAGTCATTCAGTCCTGTCCGATTCTTTGCGACTCCGTGGGCTACAGCATGCCAGGCTTCCCTGTCCGTCACCAAGTCCCGGAGCTTGCTCAAACATGGTATCTACTGCCTTGCAGATATTCAGTAAAATCCTTCTCACCATCTATCAGAGTACTTAAGATTAATACAGCGTTTTATAGAACTATTGAATCTCAAGATTAACCATAATCGAGTCCAAATTCTATGCTATGTTCTCAGTAAAATCAGTGAATAGTAATATCTTATCATTTACAATTTAAACTTGGTGACAAAAGAGATGTTGCCTCATAGCATACTAAGCAAACTATCATAAAAAGATTAACACGTACCTTTAATCTGAAAAATGAGTAAAATCATGAAACATAAACTCCCGGGAAACATTCTGAATGATTCTGGCAAACGGGGGCACATGTGTTTGAGAAAAGACGTGCACAGTTCTTGGTCCTTGCTGCCACAGAGAGGATGAAGACCCTAGCAGACAGACAGGCAGTTTGGATCCAGCACAAGGAAGGGTTCCTTATCGGGTTACACAATCTGTGAGGTGCTTTAGGCTAAAACCTGGAGGGTGGACGTCATGTACTAATTAAACGTAACCAGTGAGATGGTGGTGGTGGAGGAAGTGGGCTGGACAGAGATCCCTATGTTATACCTGTTATAAATATGACTCCAGATGTACTAAATTATTTTTAAAGTGAAAACATCACATTTGTCTTGGAAAAAATTACTGAAGCATGTTCATATAAACTGTGGTGGAAGAAAGTCATCTATGCTGAAAGCCACATGTAAGAACTGTCAAGGAAAATTGATAAAATAAAGTAGATAGAAATATCGAGAACTTTTATTTTCTTAGCCAAATAAAGGCCTGGACCATGTAGGACATGAGGATAATGATGTTTACGATACTAAATGAAACTAAAGATATGAATCCATATTTCATCCCACCTTGATAAAAGAATCCAGTCACTAGGGTAGGAGGGAAAGATGAAGGGAAATAACTCTCCCTTTTCTCCCTGATTTTATTAAGATATAATTGAAAACAGATTAAGGTATATGTCATACAGGTTTGACAGTATATATTATGAAATGGTTCATGTCATATAGACACCAGCCACCGCCCCTTTTTTCCTCTTTTCGATGAGAACTCTAAAGATGTATTGTTTTAACAATTTTAAATATACCACCTAGCCCTGTTCACTACAGTCATCATGTTGTACATTACATCCCTAGTACTTATTGGTCTGATAGCTAGGATAGATCACTTTCATCTAAACTTATTTATGAAAACTCATTTATGCTATAAATCACAAATTAATTTCAAAAAAAAGGCAAATAAAAACTCCCAAAATACATACAACATATATAATAAAATGTGAGGGCATAGATCCTGATAATATAGAACTCTTTCAAATCAATACAAAAAGAAAGCATTAATGGGCAAACGTGCAAAGGACCTGTACAAACCCTTCTCTATGCAGGTGTTCTCTCATTATATTAGAAGAGATATACCTTTGCAATATAACCCCATATCTGCTTGGGATTCTATCCCTCCACTATCTCCATTATTGATTATCCCCATAATATTCCCATAAACGGAACCAGTCTACCATAACTGGAAGTTTTCTTTAACTCTTTATTTTGTGTTGGGGTATAGCCAATTAATGGGCTTCCCTGGTGGATCAGATGGTAAAGAAAATGCCTGTAATGCAGGAGATCCAGGTTCAGTCCCTGGGTCAGGAAGATCCCCTGGAAAAGGGAATATCTACCCACTCTAGTATTCTTGCCTGGAGAATCCCATGGACAGAGGAGCCTGGTAGTTACAGTCCATGGGGTCTCAAAAGAGACATGACTGAGCAAGTGAGCACACATATTAACATATTGAGGAGTTTGGAAAAATACTCGGTAATAGTAAACACTCAATAAAAGTAGACTGTAATTATTTAACATAACTAGGAGGAGGTTTTATAATACAGTAAGTGAAAGTGGACATTTAGATCCAAACCACCTGGGTTTTGTTCTCAGCACTTATTTTTCCTACCTACAAACCTTGCACAAGGTCTGACCTCTCCATACCTCAGTTTTCTTTTCTCCCAAAATAAGTATAACAACAGTATCTTGGGGGTTCTCTGCTGGTTCAAATGGTAAAGAATCTGCCTGCAATGCAGGAGTCAATCCCTGGGTTGGAAAGATCCCCTAGAGGAGGGTAGAGTTAATAACCAGGATTAAATGGGGTTAATTTAACTGAATCACTTAAAAGTGGTACCTGCTACATATTAAAGGCTAGATAAGTGATGTGTGTTTTTTTTAAAAGAACTACATAAATGTTGAATTTTGCTTTTATTATTTTTTTCTGTACCAATTTTATCCACTTCTCATCTTCCTCTCCTCCCCTGAGACTCAGGAGCTCTGGCTTGCTTTCTTTACCCCAACATGCTGTTTTCTCCCATCCAAGAACCTCTGGATACACTTGTTTCTCTGCCTCTCAGTGGCCAGATTAATTCCTCATGCTTCAATTCTTAGTTCAAGGGTCACTCTCTCAAGAAAAACTCTAACTTCAGGGTCTAGAACAAGCTTCTTGTTGAAACAAGACACCCTTTTCTTTTCTGAAAAGTTGTTAGTTTATCACAAACTTATTCATCCAATTGCTTATCTGTTTCCTGAAACAAAATATAACTTCCAGAAAGCAAACTCTGCTTGCTTTTTCTTACTCTGGAACCATAAATGTAGAAGTGTCTTGCATATAGACAGTGTATTCAATATAAATTTGTTGAATGCAATAAAACTAATTTGCAATATGAGTAGGATCTGCTTCCATCTTCATGTGTTTCTCAAAATTTTGAACATAATTGGAGTAACTTTAAGTGATCACTTCTACCAGCAGACTTTCTTTCAGGTCAATACAAGAGATAGTTGAAGTCCAAAGGGCATACTTAATATATCCGACCTGTCATCAAACAAATATTCATCCACATATCAGATGGAACTTACCAGCTTCATTCACAGTGATGGTTACAGACAGCATTTTAAATTGGGTGATAGGTAGGAACCATATTGAAGTTGCTATTATTACAGTAAAAATAGAAAAAAAAATTAAATACCAGTTGTAGAATCCTAATTATTTATGGTGTCATGTTAAATGATAAGGCTTAAAGGCATTTGTCTGATGCCATTAGCTATGGCTGAGCTAACTTTGCAGCATGTCTAAAATATTAGAGATACGGCATTACCCACAGTTAATCCAGGTGAAACAACCCAGAACTTTCAAAGAAGAAAAATTTTTGTAATTTAATCAGGCCCCATAATAAGTAAGGGGAAAGCAGGCATTAAAATTTCTGCCTGACCCCATGTTCTTTTTATATGCTAGTGGTTTTTTGGACATAGAAACAAGCTTTATTTTCCCATAATCACTGTATAGTCAAGCACTCAAACCTGGAGAATATTATACTTCAATTCTGAACCCTATCAAGTGACTAGAGTAGCACAGTGAAATATTATAGCTAGTTTATATATTTTTTTCACTCTCAAGTCACAGCTTTCTGTTTTCAAAATAACGGCATCACTAAAGTAAATAAAGCTTTACAAACAAACTAATGATTAACCCTGAAGCAGATTTCAATGAAAGTGGCTCTGGGAAGTCCAATTATCATACAAAAGCAGATTTTAAGGATTAAACAAATATGAGAATATTCTGTTTCCTCCTTATTTCTCTGCTGCAAATTTGTGGAGCAACCTCTCATAGGAGGTTCTCAAATCTACTCCTACCTTGGTTTCAGTGAGAGGTTTGGAGGTTGTAGATTCTTTTTTTTTTTTTTTTAAATATTTCAATGATTTTTATTTAGTTTTTTCACTGTATCACATGGCTTGTGGGATCTTAGTCCTCTGACCAAGGATTAAACCCACGTCCCCTGCATTAGAAGCATGGAGTCAACCACTAGACCACCAGGGAAATCCTGAGATTTTAGATTCTTGTGTCCAATCCTTATGGATGCTAGGATCAACCCTTTAAGTCAGGCAGGAGTATGTATCTCAGGGGCCTCTTAGCTTTGATAAGAGCATGTCTGCTTTCTCCCTTTGACCTCCCTCACAATCCACGTACCCCTTCAGTTTTCCTCTTGAGCTTCCTTCTCCCTTTCTTTTCCTCAGTCCTGCTCCCTCTCTCTGAGCTAGCAACTTAGAGAGCAAGTCCTCAACCCTTCTTAAAGACTTAGAGTGAGTTCACAGTCATGGAGGCCCAGGAAGTGTGACAGGTGATAAAGAATACACTCTAAGTCAGAAACAAGAGGCGGTCCACTATGCAGACTCAAACAGCTTATTCTCTTCTGTCCTTTGCAAAGAGAAACTTGGGAAAAGGGGCAATAAACTAAGTGAATAAAGGAAATCTTATCCAAATTACAATAGAAACGGCAAAAACTAAACGCAGAAATACTGGATGAAAGATTAGCATTTTCTATCTGACTTTAAAAGAAATATCATTACAAAGTACTCCAAAGTCACATTCATTAAAGGGAACTTGCAATTCTTTTTGTAGACGCTAAATTCAGTCCATTAATTGTGTTTTCATTGCATTGAAAAGAACACTAGATTCAAAATAAAGAACTCTATGTTCACCTGTTAGTAATTATTCTTTCTTTGGCAAACCATTTATTTTCTTGGCCCCAGTGCTTCATGTATAAGTTAGGGATATTAGATTGTTTGATCTCTAAGATCCTTTTTTTTTTTTTTTTTTAACATCAGGGTGCTATGTTTCCACTGAATTTCCTTTTCTAAGATCTCTTCATTGTAAATAGAAATTTTGACTTGTTAGAATAACAAGTTTGGATTTTTTTTCTCACTATCCTTTTTTGTTGTTGTTCAGTTGCTAAGTCATATTTCTGCGACTTCATGAACTGCAGCACTCCAGGCTTCCCTGTCCTTCACCATCTCCCGGAGTTTGCTCAAACTCATGTCCACTGAGTCAGCTATGCCATCCAACCATCTCATCCTACGTCACCCGCTTCTACTCTTGTCCTCAATCTTTCTCAGGATCAGGGTATTTTCTAGTGAATCCTACTGTCTATAAATTGATATACACAGTAAATGTCATGATATAGATGCCACAAGAGCGATAAAAAAATTGACTTACTTTGCCATGCAAAAAAAAAGTTATTCGTGGGGAGTTGTAGATCCTGAGTGAAAAGAGTGCATAGACATTTCACCCTTTAATTCTGATAATCAAATTACTTAGCTAATGACATTGAACAAATTACTTAATATTCCTAGGGTATTGGTTTCTTCATGGCAAATTAAAAGTAATAGTGCTTCCTACACCAGATCACTGTGTAGATTAAGTAAGATCATTAATGACGAGTACTAATACATAGCACACATACTACTCGCAATTTGTTGAAGGGTTGACATTATTCCTTACCTTCAATTTAACTCTACTTCATAACAGCTTTAGGAAATACATTAACTTCAGTGAGGTCAAAATGTTTAAACAACATAGACTTAAAGTCAGTGGGTGACAAGGTATGAAATGAAATGTAATTAAGTTTTCTCCAGTTGGATAAGTGGCAGCATTCATGATCCTATCCATAAGTTCAGTTCCTACAGAATGATGTCACACATTCACCTCACTTCTCAACAAACTGTAATATTCATATGTTAATAAATTATAGTAACTTTCTGATCTCTCATGCCCTTCCAGCAACCTCGATATTTTTCTGATCCCTTTATAACAAAATCGTCTCAAGGAGTTTTCAATAATTCCTGTTCTTAGTTCTTCATTCTCTCTTTAAGTTACTCTCTTATGTCTCCTGCATTGACAGGCAGCCACTTTACAACTGGTGCTACCTGGGAAGCCCTTCTTACTAGCACGAATGGTCACATGTAAGGAGACATATGTTATTCTAGCTAGCCACTGTTTGCACACTATTTTAAGATCATCAACTAAAAGAGTGGTGGAACTTTACTTTGGGTGATTGTTCGGTTGGTTGGCCTGTTCAGTTCTTGGTGCCCCTGCTCCTTTCATCAGTACGCCCGTGTGAGTTCTCCTATACAGTTGGCCACCCTTTCATCTTCCTACAGAAACATCTTTTTCAAGGTTGGTTAATTAGAACTCAGAGTATACTTGTCAGTCTTTTGTGGTTTCATTGTATTCTTCATTTCATGCTATTCTTTGCCTCCAGTTTGACAAATATAATAAATTACTTTCTCAGTGAGGGGCCACCCTGCCCACCTTCCCCAAACCCAACACATCTAGTAACACACTGTTCATGATATTTCTGTTAGCCACCATAGCACACACTGGTCCTTCCTTCCCGTGATTCCTAAAACTCTGCCGAGCTCTGGGGTACAGTTGGCATATTGGTATGTAAGCATCTTTGAGTGAATCTTTCTTCTCTGCTTGTTATAATAGACTTGATATAATGGAGCCTGCAGTATTGAGTGAGCTCTCTTGTTTATATCTTAATAAAGTAAAATGAGAGTTGGACCATAAAGAAAGCTGAGTGTTTAAGAATTGATGCTTTGGAATTGTAGTGCTGGAGAAGACTCTTGAGAGTCCCTTGGACTGTGAGGAGACCAAACCAATCAGTCCTAACGGAAATCAACCCCGAATATTCATTGGAAGGACTGATGCTGAAGCTCCAATACTTTGGCCATCTGATGTGAAGAGCTGACTCATTGGAAAAGATCCTGATGCTGAAAAGACTGAAGATAAAAGGAGAAGAAGGTGGCAGATGATGAGATGGTTAAATAGCATCACTGACTCAATGGACTTGAGTGTGAGCAAACTCTGAGAGATGGTGAAGGACAGGGAAGCCTGGCGTGCTGCAGTCCATGGGCGGCAGAGTCAGACATGACTTAGCAACTGAACAACAACAATGTCTGAGTTATCTGTGCCTATCACTGCTCTCAAATATCTGCAGTGATAGAGATCACTAGTATAATTTTCACCTTATCTCCTGATGTATGTGCAAGCCCTTTGAAAACAGAGACCATGGCGAATATTCACACATCCCCCGTGGAGACTAAGAGTACCAGAGCTTGCATGTTGTTAGTACTCAATAAATAGCAATTTAAGAAGTTGATTGTAATTTATCATGACATTATTGCTGCACTCAATTCACAGATGATAAATATGAGTTTACCAGAACTGAACAAATATTCTACTAAAATTCCTCTTTTCCTAAATCTTTGAGCTTCTTTGTATCTCTGTTACAGCTAATCCAAGGCTTAAAAGCCCCAGAGTCACCTGGGACTAGGAGCTATTCATGGACCATCAAGTACTAGGAGCCAGGGTCATATCAATATTTCAAATAGCTTGGATATTCTTGTGCCTTTCTTCTGAAACCAGGAAAGGATGTGATACCATCTCTAGAGCCTGCCCATTCAAATTCTGCAGTTTACTTTCACCCACAAGGATACCTTCCAGCACAACTTGATCTCTGTGTGCCTGTACCAGTAGCACTTCATTAATCATGGGGCAGAGGCTGGGAATGGCCCTCAAGCCTGTGCCAGAAACTCCCCCACAGGGCCAATGTCATCTTCTCACAGAGGGAACATTAAGGGAGGGAGGGGATGTTGGCACCTGGATATCTCTTAACTCAGAATGTACAGTCTTGATTCATCCTTGACATTAACCCCACCACTTTGTAATGATATAAAACTTAGACCCTGAGCACTGACTCTGTGAGGCATTTACTTGTTCAGTGTTAACAATATGTGGCAGTTAAATGAAATAATAACTCAGCCATTTGACAAATGAAAACACTGAGTCTCAAAAAAGAAATTCATCCATTTGACGGTGGTCAGCAAGTGGTGGAGCTTTGTGTACACCCAAGTCCCTAAGGCAATGTGTAGTGGTTTGGTTGCTAAGCCATGTTTGACTCCTAACAATCCAACAGACTGTAACCCTCTAGGCTCTTCTGTCTATGGGATTTCCCAGATAAGAATACTGGAGTGGGTTGTCATTTTCCTCCTCCAGGAGATCTTCCCAACCCAGGGCTCAAACCCAGGTCTCCTACATTAGCAAGCAAGTACTTTACTGCTGAGCCACCAGGGAAGCACTCAAAATTAATGTGTGCTGCTAAGTCACTTCAGTCATGTCCGACTCTGTGCAATCCCATAGATGGCAGCCCACCAAGCTCCCTCATCCCTGGGATTCTCCAGGCAAGAACACTGGAGTGGGTTGCCATTTCCTTTTCCAATGCATGAAAGTGAAAAGTGAAAGTGAAGTTGCTCAGTTGTGTCCAACTCTTAGAGACCCCATGGACTGCAGCCTACCAGGCTCCTCTGTCCATGGGATTTTCCAGGCAAAAGTACTGGAGTGGGGTGCCATTGCCTTCTCTGGGATTAATGTGTGAGGTTCCAGCTATTCTACTCTCTCCCTTCTTAGTATCACCAAGAAATCTTACAGCAGTGATAATCTTAAAAAAAAAAAATTTTTTTTTAATCTTTCAAAGTAACCAGCCTCTGTGTAAGGTTTGAAATTTCCTTCCTCTTTCAAACTCCAGGCACATGCCATACAAATATGAAGGGAGTATTTCAAACCTTTGATTTCCATGGTGTTCCATGGTTAGAAAAAGAAATGGAAATTTGAGAGTTTTAATTTTCTCATCCATTTCTTCTTTTAAGAATCATATTCAAGGAATTCCCCGTGGTCCAATGGTCAGGACTCAGTCCTCTCGCTGTCATGGCCCGGGTTCAGTTGAGTGCCTCATGGTATGGCTAAAAAAAAGTAAAAACTGTTTAAAAACAAACAAACAAAAGAATCAAACAAAAGAATCACACTCCAGTCTCCCTTATGATTAAACAGAATTCAGCCAAGAAAACTATTTGATCTCATTCTCTTCCCATGAAGTCAAGAAATGAGTGTTTAATTCTGTATTATATTATTTTCTTTTGTTCCTTGCTGCGGTTTAAGCCTCTCATGTTTTTGCTGTCTATGCATCTGCTCTTTCCTTTGTTAAACTTTCTCAGTTGCTTCAGTTGAGTAGTATGTACTTATGGATATTGTATTAGTCACTTAAGTCAGACAAAAACCAAAACTCTAGCTAGGTATTAATGGGGTGACGAGATTTGTTCACAGATATGAGCTAGACCATTTAGGTATGACCTAAATCAAATCCCTTATGATTATACAGTGGAAGTGAGAAATAGATTTAAGGGCCTATATCGGATAGATAGAGTGCCTGATGAACTATGGAATGAGGTTCCTGACATTGTACAGGAGACAGGGATCAAGACCATCCCCATGGAAAAGAAATGGAAAAAAGCAAAATGGCTTTCTGGGGAGGCCTTATAAATAGCTGTGAAAAGAAGAGAAGCGAAAAGTAAAGGAGAAAAGGAAAGATATAAGCATCTGAATGCAGAATTCCAAAGAATAGCAAGAAGAGATAAGAAAGCCTTCTTCAGCCTTCATTGCAAAGAAATAGAGGAAAACAACAGAATGGGAAAGACTAGAGGTCTCTTCAAGAAAATTAGAGATAACAAGGGAACATTTCATGCAAAGTTGGGCTCAATAAAGGACAAAAATGGTATGGACCTAACAGAAGCAGAAGATATTAAGAAGAGATGGCAAGAATACACAGAAGAACTGTACAAAAAAGATCTTCACGACCTGGATAATCACGATGGTGTAATCACTCACCTAGAGCCAGACATCATGGAATGTGAAGTCAAGTGGGCCTTAGAAAGCATCACTATGAACAAAGCTAGTGGAGGTGATGGCATTCCAGTTGAGCTATTTCAAATCCTGAAAGATGATGCTGTGAAAGTGCTGCACTCAATATGCCAGCAAGTTTGGAAAACTCAGCAGTGGCCACAGGACTGGAAAAGGTCAGTTTTCATTCCAATGCCAAAGAAAGGCAATGCAAGAGAATGCTCAAACTACTGAACAATTGCACTCACCTCACATGCCAGTAAAGTAATGCTCAAAATTCTGCAAGCCAGGCTTCAACAATATGTGAACCGTGAACTTCCAGATGTTCAAGCTGGTTTTAGAAAAGGCAGAGGAACCAGAGATCAAATTGCTAACATCTGCTGGATCATGGAAAAAGCAAGAGTTCCAGAAAAACATCTATTTCTGCTTTATTGACTATGCCAAAGCCTTTGACTGTGTGGATCACAGTAAACTGTGGAAAATTCAAGAGATGGGAATACCAAACCACCTGAGTTGCCTCTTGAGAAATCTGTATGCAGGTCAGAAAGCAACAGTTAGAACTGGACATGGAACAACAGACTGGTTCCAAATAGGAAAAGGAGTACGTCAAGGCTGTATATTGTCACCCTGCTTATTTAACTTCTACACAGAGTACATCATGAGAAACACTGGACTGGAAGAAACACAAGCTGGAATCAAGATTGCTGGGTGAAATATCAATAACCTCAGATATACAGATGACACCACCCTTATGGCAGAAAGTGAAGAGGAACTAAAAAGCCTCTTGATGAAAGTGAAATAGGAGAGTGAAAAAGTTGGCATAAAGCTCAACATTCAGAAAACAAAGATCATGGCATCCGGTTCCATCACTTCATGGCAAATAGATGGAGAAACAGTGGAAACAGTGTCAGATTTTATTTTTCTGGGCTCCAAAATCACTGCAGATGGTGACTGCAGCCATGAAATTAAAAGATGCTTACTCCTTGGGAGAAAAGTTATGAGCAACCTAGATAGTATATTCAAAAGCAGAGACATTACTTTGCCGACTAAGGTCTGTCTAGTCAAGG
Organism: Redunca redunca; assembly: GCA_006410935.1. Classification (NCBI taxonomy): domain Eukaryota; kingdom Metazoa; phylum Chordata; class Mammalia; order Artiodactyla; family Bovidae; genus Redunca; species Redunca redunca. Next base: position 440,776 of record SJYQ01005775.1, on the reverse strand, counting down.
CTATGGTTTTTCTAGTGGTCATGTATGGATGTGAGAGTTGGACTGTGAAGAAGGCTGAGTGCCGGAGAATTGATGCTTTTGAACTGTGGTGTTGGAGAAGACTCTTGAGAGTCCCTTGGACTGCAAAGAGATCCAACTAGTCCATTCTAAAAGAGATCAGCCCTGGGTGTACTTTGGAAGGAATGATGCTAAAGCTGAAACTCGAGTACTTTGGCCACCTCATGTGAAGAGCTGACTCATTGGAAAATAATCTGATGCTGGGAGGGATTGGGGGCAGGAGAAGAAGGGGATGACCGAGGATGAGATGGCTGGATGGTATCATCGACTCAATGGACATGAGTTTGAGTGACCTCTGGGAGTTGGTGATGGACAGGGAGGCCTGGCGTGCTGCAATTCATGGGGTCGCAAAGAGTCAGACATGACTGAGTGACTGAACTGAACTGAACTGATGCTTATTTTTGGAGGAAGCCTCCTGTTTCTACAGCAATAAATCAGATGTTGTAAAGGAAGTTGCAAGAAATCTGACAACAGGGCCTGGAGAATATGTCGACACCTCAGTAATTTTTGGGAAAACTGGTTAAGCAATTGGAATTGGATGCCCTGGGTCCTACCTTTTCTAGACCGTCTCCTTCTATTACACTTATTCTAATTTTCGGCCCATGTTTAATGTGTCTTTTTTCAAAATTTCTTTAGGACTGCTTACTAGCCTTCACCAATCAAACTATCCACGAGCTAAGTAATTCAGATTATATAAATCAGATTATCAAAAACTTCGATCCCACACAAATCCCCTTGACCCACATTCCAGCCTTTTCTTATGTCACCCCCATGACGTCCCTGTCCCACGGGAAGCAGTTACAGAGGATTGCCTTAGGCCCTTATCCTAAATCAAAAAGGCTAGAATGATAGGGCCCACATGGGGCCTCATTGATAAGATGGCTCATTATGTCAACCTTGCAAACAAATAATAAAATCACAGTGATCCGTGAGACTGACCAAATTGCCCAAATGGCACGCTGTTTTCTCACTGGTGTCTGTCTTCTCAAATCTGTGAGACCACCAGATTGCAGACCTCCAGCTATGTGACCATCCCTTCAGATAATTTTTCATTGGTGGGGTAGAAGAAAGACCCTGATAGAAAGGGAGGATGCTGGTTCTCCTTAAGGGCCAGTCACCCTCTCTTTTCCCTCTAATAAATTTCCTTTTTCTGGCCTGACTGCTGGGCTTGCTCTCTTTTTCTCTGCTCTCATCTTACACATCCTAGCTTTGAAAACTTCAGTCCACACAAAAATATAACTCTTTTCTTCATACTTGTCAAAACTTGGAAATAACCAAGTTGTTCTTTAGTAGGTAAATGGATAAATACACTGTGGTTTCCATCCAGACAATGGAATATTATTTAGGGCTAAAAAAAAAAAAAGATATCAAGCATGAAAAGATAGGAAAATACCTTAAATACACATTACTATTGAAAGAGTGTAAGAAACCAATTTGAAAAAGTTACATACTATATGAGTCTAACTGAATATATGACATTTACAGTGAAAGAAAGAAGATCAGTGATTGCCTGGAACCTGGGAGAGAGGAGGCTTGGGATTGACTGGAAGATGGGCATAAAGAATGGGGAATGGAAAGGCTCTGTATGTTGATTGTGATGACGTTTGTCAAAATTCATTGAAATAGATCCTTAAAGTAAGTACATTTAATTGTATGCAAATTGTACCTCTATAAAATTGTGTGAAAATACAAAGGGGACAGACGTAGAAAGGGAAATAGAAACTAGAGAAGGGTGCTATCTATCCTCTCAAAGAATGGGTGAATGTTTGCAAATATTTGTCCATCTAGTGGTCACTAAGTCACTCATCGCCATATCTTCAGGAAAATATAGGGGAAACCCAGAGACACCTCTTGGGTTGCATCCATGTTTCAGCACATAATGCTGCCTACTTTATACTGGGATTTCAATGGACAGAAGAAAATCATCTCTTATTTGCTCAATTTCTTCTAGAAGTTTTCATGTTCTAGCAGTATTTAGCTGTTTTCCATAGGAGAGACCAGCAAGAGACTAGGAGGTATATACTTTGTTTCTGACAGCAGGTGTCAGGATTGCCTAATAAAAGAAAAGCATATTCAAAGTTTTTCATTTTTATTTTTTTAATGCAAAAGAGAAAGGGACTAATCACCTTGATGTAGCCCATCAGGCTCCTCCGTCCATGGGATTCTCCAGGCAAAAATACGGGAGTGGGTTACCATTTCCTTCTCCAGGGGATCTTCCTAACCCAGGGATCGAATCCAGGTCTCCCACATTGCAGGTAGACGCTTTGACCTCTGAGCCACCAGGGAAGCCCTAAGATATATGCAGCTAGTATCATTCACACACTGTGAAATTTGACATGAGTGCATTGCCCTCAGTGGCAAGTAACATACTGATAAGCTATAGCATTGATTTAATAACAGTTGTTGGAATCTGCCTGCCAAAGCAGGAGCCACAGGAGACACAGGTTCAATCCGTGGGTCTGGGAGATCCTCTGGAGGAGGAAATGGCAACCCACTCCAGTATTCTTGCCTGGAGCATCCCCATGGACAGAGGATCCTGGCAGGCTACAGTCCATGAGGTCACAAAGAGTCGGACACGACTGAGCATGCACATTGAAGGGAAAAAGGAAACACTGCCTCATCAAACGTGTTTATGTAAAAAAATACATCCATGTATACTATGAGCAGTATCTCAACTTCAGAAATGTTAAAGTGTGGAAGGATGTTACCCTTAGTACAAAGTAAATATGGTTCCTAACCACATGCTATTTGCAAGTGGCAGGTGAGTTGCACCCCGCCACTGCTTCCCCATGTCCCAGACATCTACCCAGTTCAGTTTCCTTTGCGCAGAGCCTAATTGTGGAGGGTGCCTACCAAGCATCATTATACCTGCTGGCCAAAGCTTTAAGAAAACAATAGAGAAGTTTGAGGCCACAGGGTCTGGGATGGTGAAGAACAGTGGTGGCCCCAGTATTTGCTGATGGACACAGGAGGTGGTACACTCCTTTCCATTTATATTTTGGTGTGATTCAGAAGGGAATGGGCTTCTCAGGTAGCGATAGTGGTAGAGAACCCATCACCAGTGCAGGAGATGTAAGAGACAGGGGTTTGATTCCTGGGTTGGGAAGATCCCCTGGAGGAGGGTATGGCAACCCTCTAGTTGCCATGTTGCCAATACTCCACTCCAGTATTCTTGCCTGGAGAATTCCATGGACACAGGAGCCTGGCAGGCTGCAGTCCATAGGGTCGCAAAGAGTCAGACACAACTGAAGCTACTTAGCACACAAGAAGGAAATAAATAATTTTCTCTGCTGTCTGAAAAAGGAGCCCTCAGCAGGTGCCTGCTGTTTTTTCCCTTGGCCTACAATAGGAACTCAGTAAGTAGAGGGAAAATAAACTAGCTAGCAATCTCCTCACAGTGACCATCCGAAGCCTGCAACAGACTTTGATAAACTGCATCTCCCAGTGTTCAGCGGAAGCTTTTATTTTTCTTTGCTCACTTTCTTGGAGAAGGCTTTACTATTGAATACTACTTGTTTGCATTTCTCTTTTTTTTAAAAAAGTAAATTATCCCCTAATTTTTCTTGTAGCTGAGTTGTGAAAAATATCCTAACATATTCCAGACATGAGCCCATCTTCCTCAAACCTACTATTTCTTCTGTTCTGTTTATTTATGAAGGGAAAAAATATTGCCCTAAAAAATCAAATAGCAAATGCACACTGAACATGTGCGTGCTCAGTTGCACCCAACTCTTTGTGACCCCATGGGCTGTAGCCCACCAGGCTCCCTTGTCCATGGGATTCTCCAGGCAAGAAAACTGGAGTGGGTTGCTATTCCCTTTGCCAGGGGATCTTCCTGACCCAGGGATCGAACCCAAGCTCCTGTATTGGCAGGTGGATTCTTTACCACTGAGTCACCTGGGGCCTATAACCCAATTTTAAAAATAAGTAAAGTTCAAACCAAAAGTTTAACCAAGATACCAGCTTCTTCATTCAACAGCTAACCATAGAGCAGTTTGTTCTATTGAACTGAATGGATAAAGCCTGGCCAGGGAGGCAGCTTTCAACCCCACCCAGTGGATAAACTTTGTTAAGATGACTTGAAGGAAATGCAGGTTGGACCGGTAATTGAGGCTGCAGGAAGGCCTTAATTCAGGGACAGATGCTAAATAATTGTGGAAGTATATTTCTTTTTTTTTTTTTTAATTTTTATTTTTACTTTGGTTTACTTTACATTACTGTATTGGTTTTGCCAAACATTGACATTAATTCACCACTAGTGTACATGCGTTCCCAAACACGAATCCCCTCCCATCTCCCACCCCATACCATCCCTCTGGGTATTTCTTCTCTCTGCCGTTGTAGCAAGGTCACGTGTGCTTCACAAGCACACCGAGGGTCGAGGGTCGGCAGTAAAGGTATTGTCTCAGGATCATAGAAGCGCTGAGGATTTCCTAGGTTAACAGCGGATTTCTACCAAGACTCTGCTGCTATATATATTTTGGCCACACGAGGGCACCCAAAGTCTTAAGTGTTGTCCACAACTTTGCAAACAGGCTTTGAGTCCACAACCCACGGCCCTGCCTGGGGTCCCTCTTTAAGCTTCCAGATTTCAAATTAAAGTCCACTCGCCCTTCTCCCGAAGTCTTCTGTTTCCCCCCCCCCCAGATCCAAGGGAAAAGTAGAATAGATGGAGATGCAAGAATTTTGAAAAGTAGAGACATTGCTTTGCCAACAAAGGTCTGTCTAGTCAAGGCTATGGTTTTTCCAGTGGTCATGTATGGATGTGAGAGTTGGACTGTGAAGAAAGCTGAGAGCTGAAGAATTGATGCTTTTGAACTGTGGTGTTGGAGAAGACTCGAGAGTCCCTTGGACTGCAAGGAGATCCAACCAGTCCATTCTGAAGGAGATCAGCCCTGGGATTTCTTTGGAAGGAATGATGCTAAAGCTGAAACTCCAGTACTTGGCCACCTCATGCGAAGAGTTGACTCATTGGAAAAGACTCTGATGCTGGGAGGGATTGGGGGCAGGAGGAGAAGGGGATGACAGAGGATGAGATGGCTGGATGGCATCACCGACTCAATGGACGCGAGTCTGAGTAAACTCCGGGAGTTGGCGATGGACAGGGAGGCATGGCGTGTTGTGATTAATGGGGTCGCAGAGTCAGACACGACTGAGGGACTGAACTGAACTGAAGTTCCCTGATAGCTCAGAGAGTAAAACATCTGCCTGCAATGAAGGAGACCTGGATTCGATCCTCTGGAGAAGGAAATGGCACTCACTTCAGTATTCTTGCTTGGAGAATCCCATGGATGGAGGAGCCTGATACGCTACAGTCCACCGGGTCGCAGAGTCGGACACAACTGACAGACTTCATTTAGTTAGTACATTTGGAAGGATAAGAATGCCAGCAAATTTGGAAAACTCAGCAGTGGCCACAGGACTGGAAAAGGTCAGTTTTCATTCCAATCCCTAAGAAAGGCAATGCCAAGGAATGCTCAAACTGCCGCACAATTGTACTCATCTCACATGTTAGTAAAGTAAGCTCAAAATTCTCCAAGCCAGGCTTCCACAGTATGTGAACCATGAACTTCCAGATGTTCAAGCTGGATTTAGAAAATGCAGAGGAACCAGAGATCAAATCACCATCATCCACTGGATCACTGAAAGAGCAAGAGAGTTCCAGAAAAACATCTATTTCTGCTTTATTGACTATGCCAAAGCCTTTGACTGTGTGGATCACAGTAAACTGTGGAAAATTCTGAAAGAGATGGGAATACCAGATCACCTGACCTGCCTCTTGAGAAATCTGTATGCAGATCAGGAAGCAACAGTTAGAACTGGGCATGAAACAACAAAATGGTTCCATATAGGAAAAGGAGTACATCAAGGCTGTATATTGTCACCCTGCTTATTTAACTTATATGCAGAGTGCATCATGAGAAATGCTGGGCTGGATGAAGTACAAGCTGGAATCAAGATTGCCAGGAGAAATATCAATCACCTCAGATATGCAGATGACACCACCCTTATGGCATAAAGTGAAGAAAAACTAAAGAGCCTCTTGATGAAAGTGAAAGAGGCGAGTGAAAAAGTTGGCTTAAAGCTCAACATTCAGAAAACTAATATCATGCATCTGGTCCCATCACTTCGTGGCAAATAGTCGGGGAAACAGTGACAGACTTTATTTCGTGGGGGGAGTCCAAAATCACTGCAGATGGTGACTGCAGCCATAAAATTAAAAGACGCTTGCTCCTTGGAGGAAAAGTTATGACCAACCTAGACAGCATATTAAAAAGTAGAGACATTACTTTGCCAGCAAAGGTCCATCTAGTCAAAGGTATGGTTTTTCCAGTAGTCATGTATGGATATGAGAGTTGGACTATAAAGAAAGCTGAACACCAAAGAATTGAAGCTTTTGAACTGTGGTGTTGGAAAAGACTCTTGAGAGTACCTTGGACTGAAAAGAGATCAAACCCATCGAACCTAAAGGAAATCAGTCCTGACTATTCGTTGGAAGGACTGATGCTGAAGTTGAAACTCCAATACTTTGGCCACCTGATGCGACGAACTGACTCATCTGAAAAGATCCTGATGCTGGGAAAGATTGAAGGCAGGAGGAGAATGGGACAACAGTATGAGATGGTTGGATGGCATCACCAACTCAATGGACATGAGTTTGAGTAAAGTCCAGAACTTGGTGATGGACAGGGAGGCCTGGCATGCTGCGGTCCCTGGGGTCACAAAGAGTCAGACACAACTGAATGACTGAACTGAAGCATCAGAAATTGAGGAATAAACATTAATAAGTAATAACTTAAATAAGTTATTAGCTTATTTATTATAAATTAATAATGTAATAATAAAATGAAATCCCTCCCAGTGAAATAACGGGGAAGAACGAGGGGAGTGGGAAAAGTACAGAAGATTTACAGCCCTGGGTCTTCCCTGGAGCCTCAGTGTTTAAGCCTACCAATGCAAGGGATTCAGCTTCCATCTCTGGTCAGGGAGCTAAGATCCTGCATGCTTCAGTGACTAAGAAGATAAGCCATAAAACAGAAGTAATATTGTAACAAATTCAATAAAGACTTTGTAAATGGTCTACATCAAAAAATCATTTTTAAAAAATGTAGTCCTTTGGCTGATGTTTGTCAAAAGAACAGTGCTGTGCTGTGGGAAGACAGCTATGTATGTTTGCTTTTTATAGAGCTATTTATCTCTTCCCGTTATGAAGATTATAGTAGAGTGTTTTGTTTTGCTTTGTTTTCAAAAAGAACTTTTGTCAAGAAAGAAGGTATTATTTTTCATTATATAAGGTTAGCTTGTAACAAGGGAGGAATAACTATGTCAGGAATTTTCATGGAGCATCAGGAGAAGGAAAATGAATGAGTCCAGCCCAGGAGGATGGTTGGGGCTCCAGCATATTGGAAGAAGTTATGCATGCTTCCTATATGATGGATTTAATTCCTTATAAGCAGTCTCTATAAAGCTGAACTAACCATGTAAAATTCTAATTTGATTCCACAGCACTGATCTTTCAAACCTTGATTCTCCCTCTCAGTGTCTTCCTATCTGTCCCTTGATCCTAATTTCTCACTGCTTTCTTAAATTCCATGGACATTATTCTCTCTGAGAAAACAGTACTCTTTTTTTTTTTTTTCCACCTGCAAGATGGGTATGGGAAGACTCTCCCTTTTACGGGTTTATCTTTCTTTGATTATTGTCATTTGTCTAGGAAGTTGCCAAAATCCCAATTAGTTTTATTTCAGAAATTCAAAGTTCTGTCCATTTTAGCTGGTCTCTAGGAGAAGGCAATGAGTACTCTAGGAGAAGGTAACTCCAGTAGTCTTGCCTGGAAAATCCCATGGATGGAGGAGCCTGGTGGGCTGCAGTCCATGCGGTCGCTAACAGTCAGACATGACTGAACGACTTCACTTTCACTTTTCACTTTCATGCATTAGAGAAGGAAATGGCAACTCATTTCAGTATTCTTGTCTGGGAATACTGAAGGGACCGGGGAAGCCTGGTGGGCAGCCGTCTATGGGGTTGCACAGAGTCAGAAATGATTGAAGTGACTTAGCAGCAGCAGCAGCAGCAGGTTGTGGTAAACTTGGGGATGAGCAAAGCTGAATAGATGTGAGTGAAGTGAAGCTGCTCAATCGTGTGTGACACTTAGAGATCCTGTGGACTATAGCCTACCAGGCTCCTCTGTCCATGGAATTTTCCAGGCAAGAGTATTGGAGTGGGTTGCCATTTCATTCTCCAGGGGATCTTCCCAACCCAGGGATCGAACCTGGGTCTCCCACATTGCAGGCAGATGCTTTACCCTCTGAGCCACCATACATGTGTGTAGTGCTCTGTGTTTCTGATATTTTGATGCTGCATGGTCAAAATGAAGAATGATTTTTACAGTCACCTAGAATAGAGTGCTAGCCACTGAGAAAGGGTATTTTCTGATACATCCATTGAGGACAGTAGATTTCTTTCCATTCTGTTCTCTCTGACCCTTACCTTTTCCTTCTGGTGAGCTTTTTGTTTTTATAATATTTTTTAGTTTTTAAACTTACGCATTTATTTTTAATTTTTTTATTGAAGCATAGTTAATTTAGAATGCTTTGTTAGTTTCAGGGGTAGAGCAAAGTGAATCCTGTGTGATTATATGAACTCGTTTTTAGAGTGTTTACCCATATAGGCCATTACAGAGTGTTCAGTAGAGCTCTCTGTACTATACAATAGGTTCTCACTAGTCATCTATTATATGCAGAGTAGTGTGTATGTGTCAATCCCAATCTCCCAATTTATTTCCTCCTGCTTACTCCTTGGTAACCAGGGACCATAGCACACCAGGCTCCTCTGTCCTCCACTGTCTCCCAAAGTTTGCTCAAGTTCATTGCTCCATTAAGTTGGCGATGCTATCTAACCATCTAATCTTCTGCTGCCCACTTCTCCTTTTGCCTTCAATCTTTCCCGGCATCAGGGTCTTTTTCAATAAGTTGGATATTCATATCAGGTGGCCAAAGTGTTGAAGCTTCAGCTTCAGCTACAGTCCTTCCAATGAATATTTAGGGTTGATTTCCTTTAGGATTGACTGATTTGATCTCCTTGCAGTCCAAGGGACTCTCAAGAGTCTTCTCAAACACCATAGATCAAAAGCATCAATTCTTTGGGGCTCAGTCTTCTCACATCCATACATGACTACTGGAAAAACTATAGCTTTGACTATATGGACCTTTGTTTCCAAAGTGATGTCTCTGTTTTTTCTTTTTTTTTAAATTTTTGCAGTATAATTCTATTATATAAAATTTTTAGTGTGATGGTTAACTTTATGGGTCAACTTGACTGCACCACAGGGTGTCATTGGGCCCGGTAAAGCAGATTGCCCTCCTTAGGATAGGTGGGAATCATCTAATCTGTTGAGGATTTGAGTAGAACAAAAGTTGGTGAAAAGAAGAATCTTTTTTCTTCTTCCTGCCTGCCTGCTCAAACTGGTACATCTCATCTCATTTTCTCCTGCCCTTGGACACCACCAGCTCTCCTGGGTCTCCAACTTGCAAATAGCAGATATGGGTATTTCTCAGGTTTCATAATTGTGAGATGATTTCTCCTCACATAAGTCAATCTCTCTTTTTCTTATATAGATATATAGATAGGCAGATGATAGAGACAGACATATATATGTATCTCTTAAAACTTATATTAGAACTCCATAAACACCATGCATACTGTATTTACATTTTCTCACTCTGTGATTTAGATAGATAGCTACATATCTATATAGCTCTATCTATTTATCTATATCACAGAGTGAATAAATATAAATATAGGATGTATGATGTTTCTCTGAAGAACTCAAGTTTTGATATAATTTATTAAATATAGTTTATTTAACATAATTTGTTAAGTTTCTATGCATAACTCTAAGTTTTAATATGATTTTTAATTGAAAATTTATACAGCCTGGTTTTTTAGTAACAGTTGTTTCACAGGTTCATAATATTCCTGATCATTTTAGCAGTTGACACTCATGAACTAGCATGCTACTTGCTAAATCCCTGTAGCTCAAGCTGTTTTATTGTAAGAAGCCTCTATCTGTTCATGAAGTGTGGGAAAAATAAGCCTAAAGACGCCCTTTTTCCTTGGAAGATTTGGGTAGGGTTTCCAAGTGTCTCAGTGGTAAAGAATCCACCTGCCAATGCAGGAGGTGCAGGAGACATGGGTTCCATTCCTGGGTCAGGAAGGTCCCCTGGAGAAGAAAATGGCAACCCACTCCAGTGTTCTTGCCTGGACAATCCCATGGACAGAAGAACCTGGTAGGCTGCAGTCCATGGGGGTCACAAAAGAATCAGACATGACTGAGAAAATAAGCACACACACACATGTGCACATGTACACACACACACACACACACACACACACAGTGGGCAGTTGCGGATATTGACAAGTCATGGCTGCAGCATGGCCACCAGTGACATCAGACATGCAGTGTCACGGTCACACTTGTAGAGCCAAAGCCACCGACAACATGGAGGCAAGGAAGGGGGAGGCAGCCAACACCAGCAAGCAGGGCTTTCTGGAAAGTTGTTGTTTCAGAAAGTTGCTTGCTTTTACCAGTATGTCTAAGTTCTTGTTCTCCTGACCCAGGCATCAGTGGAAATTTGGACATTTATTTTGAGTAAATTGTTAAAAAAAAAAAAAAAAAAAAACACACACACACACATAGTTTAGAGAAACTTCAAAAAGTTTGTGTGACTGGCCTCAAGTCATTTCATTCTGGGTGTTAAAAGAGAATGTGGCCTTTCTCCTCCCCATCACGATGCCTGGCTCTCTGTGGCAGTGCTGTCAAATGACCAAAGGGAAAATTGTCTAATTACGTGAGGCTTTACCATCTAACACAGACCTACAACAAAGCTGGAAAATATTCATTTTCGAAAATGACCACACAAACAAATTCCTCAAAAAGTTGTGCTTTTATTCACTGACACTGTGGTTCATTAAGCCAATAGATGAATGAAGCAATTCTTGGTGGCTAAATGACAGTGTAAGCAATACAGACCTCTTCAAATTAGCGTTAAATGTGATGGTGAAAGGATTATACATGATAAAATAAAAAATACTTCATTAGCCTTGACATGATATAGAAAAATATCACACTTCTAAGAGCAAGGAAAGCAGAATACTGAGGAGTAAGAAATGACACATGAACTTTGCTTTCCTATCTTCCATCAAAGATTACACTCATCAAATGAGCTTATTTTTTCATGGACAAAACTAAAATAAAAGAGGGATTAAAACAGAAGTCACTTGCCATTATACAATTCTGAAATGAGCTTGCATAATTCAGTAGAGCATTTTGCAGTGTTTTAATCAAAGACTAATTTATTTTGTTCTCCAAAGGAAAGAGCTAAACAACAGCTTCAAGATCCTTAAAAAATGCATTTAAAGATCAGACTTAGAAAATAGGCAGCTTCCCTAAATATATCTATTGACCTGCTGACTGGAGAGGTAAAATTACAGGAAGTATAAGGACAAGTGAAAAGCAAAATACAGTTAAGGACGATGGTAAGACTATGTAAGATTCCTGGCATGTTTGGATTTCTTGATTCTTGTCCTGGCAAGTAGCATCTCAATGAAGCAGATGTTTGGACTCATCCTCTGATCAAAAGAAAAAATTTGGAAGCCATGGTCTTTATAAATTATAAAATATCATGTAATAATAGCAAATATTTATAGAATTTAAATAATTCTAACAACCCTACTGAAAAACAATACCGTTAGCTTCATTTTACAGGTGAGAAAATGAAGTAAATAATTTGACTTTAAGTGCTACAGTAGTTTGTACCTAACCTGAGAAAATAATGAAAGTATCCCAAGCCAAGTTCAGTTTTCTTTCCATGATACTAAATTGCCAATATTGGCCAGTAATGGTGCAAGCCCACCTATCATTCCAAGCCCCTAAAAGAATTGAGTGATTATGGTTTGTGATGATATACTTCTGATCTCTGTCACAAAAGAAGAAGATGGGACTAATTTCTAGCATTTCCTGTAGAGTGGATTACACTAGAGGTTCAACTGAGTGAAATGATGTTTGGTAAGAGAATGAATGATGTGTATGCTCAGTAGCTAGTTGTGTCTGACTCTTTGTGACCCCATAGACTATAGCCTGCCAGGCTCCTCTGTCCATGGAATTTTCCAGGAATGAATTCAGAATCCCTGAATGAGTGATACTCCTTATCATATGACCTTGCTGGTCCTTTCCTTGAAGAGGTGATAGTCAGTGATCTTTCAGTTGATTGGGTGGGGGTAGTTGAATCACTAAGTCTTATTTGACTCTTGCAACCCCATGGACTGTAGCCTGCCAAGCTCTTCTGTTCATGGAATTCTCCAGGAAAGAATACTGGAGTGGGTTGCCATTTCCTCCTCCAGGGGATCTTCCAGACTCAGGGATCGAACTCATATCTCTTGTGTCTCCTGAATTGGCAGGCAAATTCTTTACCACTGACAGAGAAGCCATTTTGACTTGATTATTCCCTTTATAATCTCTCTACAAGTTCAGTTCCAGAAAAGAAAGTCAACAAAATTAGAAATGAAAATGGAGAAGTCACCACAGACAACACAGAAATACAAAGAATCATGAGAGACTACTATCAGCAACTATATGCCAATAAAATGGACAAATTGGAAGAAATGGACAAATTCTTAAAAAAGTATAACTTTTCAAAACTGAACCAGGAAGAAATAGAAAATCTTAACAGACCCATCACAAACACAGAAATTGAAACAGTAATCAGAAGTCTTCCAACAAACAAAAGCCCAGGACCAGATGGCTTCACAGCTGAATTCTACTAAAAATTTACAGAAGAGCTAACACCTATCCTATTCAAACTCTTCCAGAAAATTGCAGAGGAAGGTAAACTTACAAACTCATTCTATGAGGCCACCATCACCCTAATACCAAAACCTGACAAAGATGCCACAAAAAAAAAAGAAAGAAAGAAAACTACAGGCCAATATCACTGATGAACATAGATGCAAAATCCTTAACAAAATTCTAGCAAACAGAATTCAACAACATAGTAAAAAGACCATACATCATGACCAAGTGGGCTTTATCCCAGGGATGCAAGGATTCTTCAATAGTTGCAAATCAATCAATGTAATATACCACATTAACATATTAAAAGATAAAAACCATATTAGTATCTCAATAGATGCAGAGAAAGCCTTTGACAAAATTCAACACCCATTTATGATAAAAACCATCCAGAAAGCAGGAATAGAAGGAACATACCTCAACATAATAAAAGCTATATATGACAACCCACAGCAGACATTACCCTCAATGGTGAAAAATTGAAAGCAGTTCCCCCAAAGTCAGGAACAAGATAAGGATGCCCACTCTCACCACTACTATTCAACATAGTTTTGGAAGTTTTGGCCACAGTAATCAGAGCAGAAAAAGAAATAAGAGGAATCCAGATTGGAAAGAAGAAGTAAAACTCTACTGTTTGCAGATTACATGATCCTCTACATAGAAAACCCTAAAGACTTCACCAGAAAATTACTAGAGCTAATCAATGAATATAGTAAAGTTGCAGGATATAAAATTAACACACAGAAATTCCTTGCATTCCTATACACTAACAATGAGAAAATAGAAAGAGAAATTAAGGAAACAATTCTATTCACCATTGCAACAAAAAGAATAAAATACTTAGGAATAAAGCTACCTAAAAAACAAAAGACCTATATATAGAAAACTATAAAACATTGATGAAAGAAATAAAAGATGACACAAATAGATGGATAAATATACCATGTTCATGGATTGAAAGAATCAATATAGTGAAAATGAGTATACTGTCCAAAGTGATCTATAGATTCAATGCAATCCATCAAGCTACCAACGGTATTTTTCACAGAAGTAGAACAAATCATTTCACAATTTGTATGAAAATACAAAAAACCTCAAATAGCCAAAACAGTCTTGAGAAAGAAGAATGGGCCTGGAGGAATCAACCTGCCTGACTTCAGGCTATACTACAAAGCTACAGTCATCAGGACAGCATGGTATGGGCACAAAGACAGAAATATAGATCAATGAAACAAAATAGAAAGCCCAGAGATAAATCCATGCCCCTATGGACACCTTATCTTTGACAAAGGAGGCAAGAATATACAATGGAGAAAAGACAATCTCTCTAACAAGTGGTGCTGGGAAAACTGGTCAACCACTTGTAAAAGAATGAAACTAGAACACTTTCTAACACCATACACAAAAATAAAGTCAAAATGGATTAAAGATCTAAATGTAAGACCAGAAACTAAAAATCCTAGAGTGAAACATAGGCAAAACACTCTCTGACGTAAATCACAGCAGGATCCTCTATGACCCACCTCCCAGCATAATGGAAATAAAAGCAAATATAAACAAAAATAAACAAACTTAAAAGTTTTTGCACAATGAAGGAAACTATAAGCAAGGTGAAAAGACAGCCTTCAGAATTGGAGAAAATAGCAAGTGAAGCAACTGACAAAGAATTAATCTCAAAAATATACAAAGAAATTTCTCCAAAGAAGACATACAGATGGCTAAAAAGCACATGAAAAGATGCTCAACATCACTCATTATCAGAGAAATGCAAATCAAGACCACAGTGAGGTACTATTTCACACCAGTCAGAATGGTTGTGATCCAAAAGTCTGCAAGCAATAAATGCTGGAGAGGGTGTGGAGAAAGGGGAGCCCTCTTACACTGTTGGTGGGAATGCAAACTAGTACAGCCACTATGGAGAACAGTGTGGAGATTCCTTAAAAAGCTGGAAATAGAACTGCCATATGACCCAGCAATCCTGCTGTTGCGGATACACACTGAGAAAACCAGAATTGAAAGAGACATGTGTACCCCAATGTTCATCACAGCACTGTTTACAATAGCCAGGACATGAAAGCAACCTAGATGTCCATCAACAGACAAATGGATAAGAAAGCTGTGGTACATATACACAATGGAATATTACTCAGCTATTAAAAAAGAATGCATTTGAATCCATTTTAATG
The DNA here is from genome assembly GCA_006410935.1 of Redunca redunca. Classification (NCBI taxonomy): domain Eukaryota; kingdom Metazoa; phylum Chordata; class Mammalia; order Artiodactyla; family Bovidae; genus Redunca; species Redunca redunca. The sequence goes on along the minus strand of SJYQ01005775.1, from coordinate 425,683 downwards.
AGGTGGATGAAACTGGAGCCTATTATACAGAGCAAAGTAAGTCAAAAAGAAAAACACCAATACACTATACTAATGCATATATATGGAATTTTAAAAGATGGTAATGATGACCCTATATGCAAGACAGTGAAAGAGACACAGATATAAAGAACAGACTTTTGGACTCTGTGGGAGAAGGCGAGGATGGGATGATTTTAGAGACTAGCATTGAAACATGTATATTATCATATGTGAAATAGATCGCCAGTTCAGGTTAAATGCATGAGACAGAGCGCTCAGGGCTGGTGCACTGAGATGACCCTGAGGGATGGGATTGGGGAGGAAAGTAGGAGAGAGTTTCAGGATGGGGAACACATGTACACCCGTGGCTAATTCATGTGAATGTATGGCAAAAACCTCAACAATATTGTAAAGTAATTAGCCTCCAATTAAAATTAATAATTTTTTTTAAATTCCAGAAAGGATTCAGGAAATTCAGGAAAGGGTGGTAGCTGGTAAGAATAACTCCATTCATATATTAATAATTTGTCCCAAGTCTTTCTCCTATTCATAATTTTTGGTTGTTGCTGCCATTTTCAGATTTAGAGACTAGTTTTTACTGAAAGGAATATATCAAAAACAATTATGTTTCCTAGCCCAACTTATGTAGGAGTGTGTAAAATACAAAAATAATCCATGAATTATGCATTATTGAAGCATTTTATTTATTTCAAAAAAATCTTTTGGCCATGCCACACAGCTTATAGTTCCCAGACCAGAGATTGAACCCAGGCCTATGGCAGTGGAAGTACTGTGTCTTAACTACTGGACCACCAGGGAATCCCCTAGGCATTTTAAAAGAAATAAAATCATCAAATCTTGTAGTGTGTTGTTAAATTATATCTTCTGACTACCTTGCAATTTCAATGATCAGCACTTAAACAAGAAAAGAATTTGCTCATCATTTGAGGTCTTTGCTTCCCTCATGGTTCAGCTGGTAAAGAATCCACCTGCAATGCAAGAGACCTGGGTTTGATCCCTGGTTCAGGAAGATCCCCTGGATCTACCCACTCCAGTATTCTGGCTTTGAGAATTCCAGGGACTCTTTAGTCCAAGGGGTTGCAAAGAGTTGGACATGACTGAGCAACTTTCACTTTCACTTTTCTGTTTGTTATATTACTTTATATTAAACTCATTATTACCTTTCAGAATTTCATACAATTTTAGCACAGGTTTCAGAAGTCCTAGTTTCATGATGACAAAACAGCCACTTTTCTCACTAGTGTATTAGTATATACACAACTCTGAGCTATTTATGTTCATAATAGGGGATTTTTTTAATTTCTGAAATTGAGTCATTTAAAAAATGTAAAATGAAATAAATTGAGTTTTAGCTTTGTTGAATTCAGTGTCATATCTTTCTTGAATCATATAAAAATGTGAAAATGAGAACAAAGAAAGAAAAAAAAAGGTCTTACATGTTATTGCTCAGTCTCTTTTCCACAATTAACTTCATGTTTTAACATACAGGTCATGGCTTCACAGCAAGGATTGGTGCATTCCTTTAAAACACATACACACAATGCAAAATTGAGTTCAAGCATTTTTTTCCCTATAGACTAGGTGCACAGAATTCTGGTATAAGATGACAATGAAATTTCACTTTTTAAACTAAATTACTCTGCTATACAAATTCGAGTTGAAATGACCAAGGAAATTTAATGACAGAAAAAAATGCTGAGTAATGAAAACTATCTTTTAAAAGGACAAACATAGATTAATCCAAGAATTATCCCAAATAAATTCACCTAGATGATATTATATGTAAGTTAATTTGAAATTCAAGGGAGAATATTTCTATTCTCTTCAAACAGCTTGATGATAGAGAAAAAAATTATTTTTAATCCTCAATTCATTTTACCAAGCCTGCATAATCCTGATAATGAGAACTGGTAATGAATATATACACCATACCATTCTCATTTGTGTGTATAAATGCAAAAATTTGAGTAAAATATTAGCCAAACACTAGCCTATTAATATAATAATTCTCCATTACAAACTCTACAGAGACTTTTGTCACCAAAAATGCAAGACTGTCTCAACAGTACAAAATAAAGTAACATTATCCATTATATTAAAAGACTGAGGGAAGAAAAAAACTAATACTAATGTGATAGATGGCAAAAATTAGTACAAATTAGGCAACATTATTTAATTAACACGTATTAGTAAACTATGAAC